>CAWUFW010012198.1:0-557824 GCA_963921515.1 Calotriton arnoldi
TTAAATACATTTTAATGGGTTTTTTTTCATAGCAAACAATAATTATGTTTTGTTCTAATAAAATTTAAGTTTGCTTTGGCAAAGGATATTGTTGCAAATCATCACAAAACCACAGAAAAAACTGGAACTGGAAATATGGGTAAGTCAGGAAACAGATGTTTGTTAATGCAAACAACAGAATTCCCCTCAAAGGTTCTAGTTGAAGATACATAGTAGTATTGATGCAAAGCCTAAAACCATTTAAATTCTCCAGTTAAGGTAAACAAAGCAACCACAACTTCCACCCTTGCCATGCATTGTTCATGACATCACACATAGCATTAAAAGGCCTGGCCCTGTGTGCAGACTGTGACTGATAGGGCAAAAGTCTGTGCACAGTTGGTTTGATAGGCATCCTCCAATTATGTGTTATCAGTCGCTGTGTTGAATGTAGTGGTTGTGCAGGGTCAGAAAATAGACCTAGGCACAAAAATGAAGTGGCCCGAAATAGTGAATAAAATAGCTAAAAAAGTGGCCCACATTTACAAATCAGGCAGTTTTTAACTTGTAAAGTCGCGTTGTATTGGTGCTTTGCAAGGTGGCAGAGACTGAAGGCATTTGTGCTTTCTGCAGGCAATGTTTGTGGAACTAGCAGAGAAATCAACAGTAAAAACAGGACCACCAGACCATAAAACAGACCCACAACCGCAAAAAAACGGCCCACACACTGACCTGTAAGACCAGCCTATCGGGCAGTGCCTGGTTGCCCTATAGGCCAGTCCGACACTGTGGATGTGTGTAACAGGACTATTAGGAGTTGGCAACAGTGATTTAAATAAAGCAGTAGGAGAAGCTATGGAAGTTGGGAAAAGACAAGGGAAAGTTATTTTTCAAAGTTTCTGAGAGTTGAGGGTGCTGGAGGTTTCCCTTGGAGGCAGCCCTTTCCTTTTGAGTTATCCATGAGTCCTTCCGCTGCTACTCGGACTCCTAGGCAACATACAATTACCATTATTATGGGAAGGCTCTAGGATTCTGGTACGTTTTTAATGAAAAGTGGGAGACATGTACTCACCCTTCACTGAGTACGAGGTTAGGACAGAGCATAGCGGTTGAGAGTCTGAGCATAGAAGGACTGCTAAAAGGAGTTAATGTTTCCCATCCACCCATATAATTGTGCAGATAAGGATCATAATAGGAGAGTTGTAATCTACCTATACGGCTCACATATATTTCATATACTAAGCAGCGGTGTAAAATATATATTTTCAGGACTCTAAGACTGGTGTCTAGCTGCAAATTCATCACTTACAAAAGGGCATGTTGTATGAACAGGGGTTCTGAGGGTAAAAGGCATGTTTTACTACAAAAATTAGTCACTTTATGTGATTAATACAGTACAATTCGGAATAAAGTCAACAAAACACCAAGTTATATAAGATTCATAACAATAACTGTCAATCAGTTCAATAGAAGCTGTCATTGTAGTTATTTGACTTACAATAAGCATAGTTATTACATATCTACTAGAATCGTTCAATACTGGGCACACAAATAGTATGTGTGGCATCATGGAGAGTGCAGTAGCGTAGACCACAACAAGTAAGTTTAATTATGTTAGAGGTTTTGCAGCACAAATTCTCTTCCCCCAGTTTTGAGGTTCAAAGCAATTTTCTGTCCTCTGATGTCATACTTGCCTAGAGGTAAAACAGTTTTTCCCTTGGAAACTGTTCTACAAACCGAGGTCAACCCTCTAAATTTCATTCAATGGGCGGAATGGTAGTCAAAGCTCTTTCCACACATTTTCCTTTCTTAGACATTGTGCTGTGTCTATTTTACATTTCCGGGATGCAGGTGGCGCGCGGTGATGGTGTTCTCGCAAACGGATAAGTCGATTTGCCCTGAATTGCAGGAGGGTGAGGATCTGACTTTTTGCATGTTATGTCTGTCGATTCCTACCATGGGATCCACGGCCCCTTGATCTTATCTATGCGCACGTTTGTATAGATCACTTTGGCAGTATCGGCCGCATTGCGGCAAAACGCTACTGTGAATACGTGGTGTGTGTGTGTGGGTGTGGGGAGTGTATGCTCTCATGATTTATTTTAAAGACACATTCACCATGAGTTTTTATTTATGTGTGTTTATACATACAGCTTTCATTTTATTTTTATGCAGGTTTTCATAATTTGAGAACTTTATTAGAACAGTGCTCACCAGCGGCGGTAAGACGGTAGTCAGCACTTTATCACCTATACAGGATGTGGGGCTTTGAGTCATTGAGCTCCTCACTCTGCGGAGAAGATTAGGTCACATCTACCTATTTGCCAAACTGTTGTTCCTGACGAAATGTCACCAGATCGCTCCACGAATACCTAAGGAATGAAAAATGTTGACCAATGGCTTAGACCTGAGCTTACTAGCAGCTCTATAATTGACCGATACGCACTCTCACTTGCAGAGACAGGGACCATTATATCCCGAGTTTCTCTGCCTTCTTTTTAAGCTCAACATCGACCAGAAATATAACATTCAAAGTTTTTTTGCGGTATCTGGTTGACAGTTGATTTTATCCTCACACTTTTCACCAATCTTCTCACGTTGTAGGACACACCAATACCTGTCCTACTGTGCTCAGTCAGCGTATTTATTAAAAGATCTCTGACAAAGAGCCCTCTCACGGGGCCTGCCAGGCATAGCAGCGCCAGCCTAGCGAGGAGCACAGCCCAATAATGAAGCACATCACCTTCAGGTGAGTGAGGGCAACTGTTCTCAAATGCACATGCTTCTCAGGGTACCTGCATTAAGCTAGGGATAATTTATCTGGGGCTGAATCTCCTCGGAACAGTATACTGTGATTTGAATTCTGTTAGTTTGGGGAGAGTGTATACTGGACCAGTAATCTACCCATCCTCTCTTGTGATATATGCTTTGATATCGAAGCCAGCCAGGTTGGGGTCCTGTCGGATGGCTCAATAGATATACTCTGTCACATGTTTGAACATAATTTCCATAGCTACCCTTCTAATTTCTCCATCATGCCTAAAGTTTGTTCATCAAGAAGTTCTACCCTGTATAGCAAATTAGTCAGGCTTGTAGAATCCTATGGGCATCAAATCCAGTAAAACAATGTTTTCCGCATACATTAACATATGGAGAGACCATCGCCCTAACATTGTAGGAAAGGATCATACTTTCCCTAATGTGCTGGCAGCACTCATATAAAGAGAAAATTGAAGGGAAGCCAACACACAGCCATGCTAGCGACCATTATCAATTCCGAATCTGTTATTCATTTTTGGTCCAGTGAGAACGCTTACCCAATTATCACTGTGTAGGATTATGATGTTTACTAATAATTCTCACAGTGTATCGCAATCTACGCGATTAAACACAGAAGAGAAATCAACCTATGCCAAATACAGATTTTGCCCTTCCCAAGAACATATTTCTCATTTAATACTCTGTCACGGGGTGGGTACATACCGGGACGGCCCGGGCCATCCTAGAGACTGGTGGGAGGCGCAGGACGTCACCGCCCCTTTTGCTTTATCATCACAGGAGGAATGGGATGGCTCTACCTCCTCGGACACCACGGAAAGGAGGCATGGTCCCTTTAACTGGAACCCGACGGACAACGACCCCGCCCCTATCGATGACGACACCGCCCTCCGTCCAACAAGAGAGAGCTGGAACAGGAAGACGGTGTGTACTGACACCGGAGGCGGAACAGGAGCGAGCGGAGCAGAGGAGAGTCGAGAGGAGTACGTAGAGCGGAGGAACAGGAGAGGAATGGCGTACCCGGGAAGAGCGGAGGAAGAACGGGAGACAACGAGAGAGCCAGGAGGCCACCGGATTCACGACTCGCCCAGCCACGCCCCAGGAGGAGCGTGGCTAAAACAGGTACGGGATCGTTTCGCGGGCTGGGTAGGGAGGCGGGAGGCGTCAGAGGACTAGTGGCGCTAGCTCCTTACCGCCCGTTTTGTAAAGCGGATTCCCCAACCCCAGCACTTACACACCTCCTCATCCATTGTGTGTCACGGTTTGGTTTTGGGACGGGTGTTCCCTCACTCCCTCTCCCTGAAAAAGCACCGCTTCCCCGTACACTTACCCCCTGTTGTACTCTTCCTTCCTTTTGGGCGTCCCGAGCATCACCCCGTGGCCAGCCGATTCGAAGACCAGAGAGGAAGGAGAGCCGGTCCACGGGAGGAACCCATCGGGAAGACGGGAACAAGAGACGACCCGGAGTCTTAGGACCATCCTTGAGCCCTCACCCCCTAACAGACTGGAATCTGTTCACAGACGCACCTCCATAAGAATAAAACCTTCCCTACCACGTCCTTGTCTCCCGCTCCTCCTTCCTGAAACCTCACATACTCTTACCACCATTTGGTTATCGTTAGGGGAACATCTATGTCTAAACCCTCGTTGCTCAAAAGATAAGTACATTAGCCTTCTTGACCTAGGCTAGAAGTTGCTTCCCATCTCTTCTTGAACCATTCTTGTGAGAACTAAAAGAAGGTGGAATTTGGCAGGTTTTTAACAAATGTCTTGCGTACATCTGGCAAGACTTTGATCCAGATTTTGGGGGCAATCTGAAACACCGTTACAGAGATACTGTCAAGCCCCAGCGCACACAAGGATTTAGAGGCGATAATAATTTTTTTAATGCCATCTGGAGTACTGAGAATGGTATGTACATAACCATGTTCTCTTCTGATGTTTATCAGCGTTTCAATTGCCTTTCTCTAATTGTTTTTGTAAAAGCCAGCAAAGTAAGCTACCAAACTGGATTCACTGATTGGTATAGCCTTCTTTCGGGCTTCGGTGGCTGTGACCTGAGCCACACATGCCCAGATGCTTTCTATATTTCCTTTTTTTTGATTCATTATTGATTGTATGTACGCATTGTGCGGATTCAGTTTCCTGAGCCAAACGTAGTTTAGTAGTAGACATGGAACGTTTAGCTCTTAATTGGTTTAATTCCATGGGACGTTGACACTAGGCGCTACATTTAATTTCTGTGTTATATAACGAGAACTAACCATATTAATTAAAGCTTGATAGGACGATAAAGCTTGCACAGTCATTAGGAGAGAGGCACCTTGAAAGATCCTGTAGCCATTCACAAGTTAAAGATAGACATTTGGAGACTTTTATAGAGCTTCGTTTATGAACAGTGTATCGATCATTCACATATTGAAGTTATATGCATAAAAGAGACTTACTTAGTAGATACTAGAATTTGTTGATGGTTACTTAACATGGTGTATAGCACTTGAATATTTTTTATTACAGGTTTTATTTCAAAACTACACATAAAGTAGTCAACTGTTGATTGTGAGGCTCTATTGCTCCAGGCATGTTTACCATGTGTGCCTCCCCATCATATACCCGCTCAGAATGGCTGGATTCAATCTGACACCCCATTGTATAAGAAATTGGCTGCACTTGTCACAAAGAAGATTGTATATTGGAGATTTTCAAAAGTACAACAATCTTCCAATTTGGGTAAGCTTAAATCTACATACTTCGGAAACGTTATCCGTGTATTAAAGTAATACACTCATATATAACCCATGAGAAGGAGCAGGTATTGGAAATAGTGAAACTTTAAACACAGAGACAGGTTCCCATTATAGAAAATAACACAAATAGAAGTGTGACCTACATGATATAGGTAACAGAGTGGCTATATTGTGATATATTGTTTCTGTCACTTATCACTAGAGAAGAAATAGCACGCAATGTCCCAACTGAGCCAAGAGGTTTTCTGTATGATTGATTGGGACTCTGTAATTCTTCCTCAGTGTGATGCCCTAAGTGCCACAGGTGGGCCCTGATTGGATCCTCTGCTATCTGTACCATAGGAACCAAGCTATACCTCCTTGACATGACCTTCAGGCATCTGAAGATTTTGTGGAGCATTTGAATTGTGTGGAAGCAGGCTGAGGCGACAACGTTGACTTGGCGTTTCATGGAGAATTAGCTGTGCATATGATGCTGAGGTTGCGGCATGGTCTTTTGGTGTGGGGGTCGGTCCGAGCTCCACTGGCCACCAGGAGTCATTCCAAAGGGCGTTATGTTTGCAGAAGATCAGGACTTCCATTTTGTCCATGTTGAGTTTCAGGCAGTTGTCTGTCATCCATGTTGCGACTTTCTTCATGCAGTTGTGGAAGTTGGTCTTCGTCAGGGTGGGAGTCGTTTATGTTGTGTGACATGACGATGTCTGCGAGTGGTGTCATGCTGAACAGCGTAGGGCTGAGGGATGAGCCTTGGGGTACTTCGCAGATGGTGTGCTTGGTTTGCAAGATGAAGGGAGGCGGATTCTCTGGGTGTGTCCCGTAAGGAAGGATGCCATCCATCAGAGCGCGTCATCTGTGACTCCAATATGGCGAAGTCGAACGATGAGTGTGTCTTGTGCGCTAAAAGCATGCTTCTTCCATTGCTAGGGCTCGCAGCTGCAGTTCTAAAGTGCTTATTTATTTAGTTCCACCAACTGCAACACCTTGATCTAGGAAGCCACACCTTCATCATAAAAACCCTTTAAAATGTTGGTAATGCTGTTCTGAGTGTAACCCCTTCCCATAAAAATGTACAAAGAACAGTTTAAAATTTGAGAAAAATGTAAGCTGTAATGCAGTAAGGTGTGTTCTGCAATATGTATAATTTTAAATAATGCAACACGTTTCAATAGGGAATGTAGTTTCCTCCAACAGTGACACATCCTCCCTGAACAGCACATTTACCTGCAGAAAATTATTATTCAGGATCATCTCCACATCCGTGGATGCATCGATTCACAGCTCTTGGAAGCCTCTGCTAGATACCAGAAAGTAAAAGGTGGAGGTGTTCAGCCTTCTAGTGAGGCCAGAGCGGTTTTTTCCCCAAGTAGTCTTGCAAACGAGTATAATCCATAAATTCTGAAAATGTAAATGAGTCTATCTTCCCATCCATGATCCCATGAGAGAATCGCACTAAAGTCTCTCCTCATTTACTTATTTATGGCCTTTCCAAAAAGCGGTGGGAAACGGGGCACCTCTGTCTAGTACCCATCTCTAAGATTGCACCCCATTAATCTTTTTTGTAGCCACAGGCTCTAGGAAGAGTAATGTTATATAGGAATGAAACTAGAGGCCAATTCCTATCCTTTTAAGTATATCAAGCAAGAATATTCATTCAACCGAGCTGAATGCCTTCTCAGTATCAAAAGATAACAGTTGCACTGGCTGATACAGTATAGGAGACTACTCTAGGTATATTGTAATTGTCACTGGTTTAGTCTTGTGAGCAGTCTAGGCAACAATCCTCATTGATACGGATGAACCAGAGTTCCTACTAAAGTACTCACCTTATTAGCCAATACTTTAGCTAGATTTTTGTTTCTGTATCTTATAATTATATGAGCTGATAGGAGGTGCACTCCTTAGGGAGCTTACTTGACTTTGACCTCCTTGATAATCTTTTATGCAGTTTGATCATAATTGAAAATAATTAGGTATATTTAGTTTAGTGTAGTTTATTGGTATTTTTGACGTTTGCATGGGGCACAATCTCCCTTTAGTATGGACTTCGATTCAATTTAATTACATTCAGCTACATTGGGTGTAAAAGGCAGTGGTAGGGTTAAATTTAACGTTAGGGGCAATGTAAGTGTACAGTATATCTTTGGGGAGGTTCACCATTTTGGAAAATGTTTAATTTTCATACCTTGTCAAAGTGGTGACATTTTAAGTAGTCACAATATAGTAGTAGAATGAGTAGCGGACAATGTGGTAGTAACATACAATCCTGTGGCAACTTCAAGCTGAATTTAGTAATAATGTTTAGGTCGGGTTTTAATTATGGATATCTGTATAGAGATTTCAATGCAGAGAAGACTCCTCCTACCCCATCTAGTCCCATCAAGTTTGCCTCCCTTGGCCGACGTTCCGCAACCTTTGTTGACCAATAAAGTGTGTATAAAGTTTGGTGTAGAGATCAAGAGGAGCCTATAAAGTTAATTTATAGTGGAAGGGAAGAGTGGACTGAATCTTAAGAAATTAGTCGGTATGAGAGATAAAGAGAGAGAGAGATATAGAAATAGTGAGACAGCAAATATAGAGAGAAAGAGGGAGAAAAAAAGGGTGAGGTGGACAGAGAGAGAGAGAAAGACAGAGAACAAACTGCATGAAAGAGTGGTAAGAAGAAGACTGAGTGAGATACAGGCCCTCATAACAAGAGGTCAGTTATTCCCAATGTGGCCTGTCACCTTGTTACTAGTCAAGTCTGGACTTCTACCATCTGCAGGGTTACTGCAGGCCTCTCGTGTTTCCCCCATAGATTTTGGCTATTTAAAAGAGATGTAATGTCTGGGGGCTGCTTGGGTAGAATGACGAATTAATTAAACAAGCATTGGAAATGCAATAGGTCTCGCAATTGCTTAAGTTAGAGCTATTGGCGTTGTAAATGGCGTTGTAAATGACAATGTCTTTTATCCATGGTTTATGGAGTGTATGTGGTGTGTAGTGAAGTTCCCGGTTTTAGATTTACTTGTAGAGCTGTGCAGTGTTTGAAATAATAGTTCTTTTTCACAGAGTTTTTTATTGACGTCACTTCCTTTCCATCACCAATGTCCAAGCCACCGCATGCCAACAATCTATTCTGCTGACGTCACTCCCAGCCATGGCCACTGCCACCCTGCATGCTACCACACCTTCTAGCCAGAGCACCCCCGGCGTCATCCGTACTGTGCACGTGTGTATCATTGAACCCCAGTGAAGGCAGCATACAGACCTCACCCCAGCTCTCCTCCCTTACTCCTCGGTTTATGTTTATAAAGAACTGCTGTTGCAGGTAGGGGTAGGGATACCCGAGGGCACCTGCTGTTAAACAGCAGAACAGCACCGGCTGGACATGGACGACCTTGTCGCCTATAACCTGATGACAACTCTCCTATTAACCCACTCTTCTCCCCCAACCGTAGGACTGATTACCTAGATGTTTCCCTGGCACAGTGCACATTTGCTCCAACATTAGGACTGATTATCCATCTGAATCCTGATATATGCACTGCAGAACTCGTGCAGAAATGATTGTTTTTAAACATTTTGTCTCTTCTCTGAGTGAGTGCAAATGTAATGTTCCACTGGTGAGTTAGTGTTAGTGTTGGCTCAGAAAAATGTAATTTTGCCTAAACCCAACTGCTGCATTACATTGTCATTACTATTGCTCGCGCTTGTTCCTCGCTCTCACCCATCCCTTCTTCTGGCCCCCAACGCCCCTCCCCACACACACTGCCTTCTCATTACACCTGCGCTGCGTCCCCTTCGCCCTCTCTGCCTTGGGCTCTCCGTTGGCTCGCGCTCCTCTCTGCGCGCCCCACAGTGCCTGCACCTTCCCGTCCTCTAGACCCTTCCTCGCGCTCGTTCTCTCTGCTTGATCTACCGCTCTTTTCTTAACGTTTAACTGATCGCTTTCCTCCTCCTTTTGACTGTCCCTCCAACCTCCTTTCTCTTCCCATCACTAATAGTCCAGTTCTCTCCCCTTGCTGATAACCTTCCCTGCTCTGTTCCTTCTCTTGTCTAGTGTGCTTCCAAACCTTCCTCTTCAGCCCTCTTTTTAACATCCCTCTCATCGGCTTCTTCCTCTGTGTAGTCTTCCCTCCATCCTTCCAATCTCCGGTCCTCTTTACCTTCCTTGTTTGTAATTTTTCTATTTATTCAGCATTTATAAAGTGATAATACGCGCGCGGTCTAATAAAAATGTTGTCCTTTATTTCAATTACCGGGGTGTCATATTTAATCTTCTTTCAAAACCTTAGAAAAAACCTGAGGTGAGGTGCAGCATGCATCATACAAACAAATACATGTACAGCAGAAATCCAGCTGGTCTGAAATGGACCGCAAACTATATATGCTGCTGTCATGGCAACCAAGCAGAGTCTATAGCTGCACTTCAGACTATTAAAGGGAGGATGGATGGATAGCTAAAGTGTAACATAACGGGTGCATTTAGTGAGGGTGCTGCCCCCCCTGGGATGCTTTCTTGGCGCCTTTTACAGATTGCGTAACTCAAGAGGACGCATTTATCGGCTTCAGAATGCTAAATGGCTGAGTGGTGATACAAAGATCCGAACCTGTGTCCAAAGGATCACGCTCAGAACTCTGCCATGGGCGCATTAGTTAACTGAGCCACCAACCCACAGTAAACGATGGCGCAGCAATGTGCAGAGGTAAGAAGTGGGGCAGACTTTCAGAGGAACTAGTTACAAAAGGTGCAGAGAAAGAGGCAAGAAAGAGGAAATAGAAAGATTCCAAAGAGAGACGCACTGAATAAGAATTGAGGAAACAAAAGAGAGCGCGGTTGAGAGAGGCAGAAAGGGGGGGTAAAGACATATGCAGATATATGAAGAAATAAGGAGATAGATACTAAGAAATGTGTAGATACAAGAAGAGATATGTTACAATTAAACAGCAGCTGCAGTGAGATGGGAAGAAAGAGCCGGGAAACAGGAAGAGAGAGATGGTCGGACATAGAGAGACATTCAGAAACAAGGCAAAAACAACTCTCCATCTGTCACTCAGAGGAGTGGTGAGGCAAGGTGGCAGAGGCCGAGCCGTGGACCGCGGAGGGGAGCGCCTACACAGGCGATGCCTCCCGGGTAGTGCAGGATCCAAGGTTTATAGCCCAGCGCACCAACAGCTGCGTCTACCCCATGCGGGAACGTGGTGAAGCCCGCCCGACATCCACAGCAACCGGGCGAGAAGTGGCCCTGGGACAGCATGAGGTGCGGGCCGGGAGAAAGCAAGCCCACGGACCTCTTTTATGGCACTTGCCCTCCGGCCCCCTCATTGTGAATTGTGGCCACAGGCAGCAAGAAGACAGAGGAACAGCAAGATGGCAGAGGCCCGCCGCAGAAAGCCTGAATAAGCCTTCCTGGTGCCGCGGAAGCTATGCCTGCATATGAGATGACTCCCGGGCAGTGCACGACCCAAGGACTATAGCCCAGCTTACAGAGGGCTATATTTACCCCATGTGGGATGCAATGAAGCCCTACCCGACACCCTCAGCAACCTAGCTGGGAGACGGCTCTAGGAAAGCACAAGGTGCGGGCTCGGAAAAGAAGAGCTCGCAAGCCTCTTTTATGGCGCTTGCCCTCCTGCCCCCCCTTACTGTAAATTGTGGCCACAGGCCCTGAAAGGGAGAGTCTAGAGAACCTGAGAGCCACCGGAGCCCCAAGGTGGATTGGATTTACAGACAGCTCTTGAGAACAAGCTGTCGCCATTACGCACGCAGCAGCGTGTTTATTTTAGCATCGCGCTTTCACTTTTTAAGTGAAAGCGCGATGCAAAATGAACATGCCGCTGCCTCGGCGGAAAAGCACCCAGTGTGCCGGGATCCCCCTGTCCTCCCCGTGACCCCCTGTGCCTCTGAGCTCCGTGCCTGCCCGGAGTAAACAAGCCTCTATTACAGAACCACATGTAGAAGACATTGCAGCTCTGTTTTAGGTCTGCTTTAGCTCTGTGTCATAGCTCACATCACCAACTGAATGTGCATCAAAAGGTAAATTGTAATTGTAAATGCGCCGCGTTTGGAAGGTCGCATCCCGAGGTATAATTAGAAACAGATGGCCCCCTAAAGCTCGCTCTGCGGAATGAAGCAAGCGATTAACTAATTAGAAACAGATGGCCCCTATAAAGATAAGGAATTGCTTCACGACAGCCGTGAAGCAGACGAGCCAGTCCGGATGGGCCGGACGAAAGGGAGAAAGGGCAGTGGCCAAAAGCATCATTTTCAATGGGAAGCCAGCGTTTAGCATAAACGCTGACGCGACCCAATGAAAATGATGGGCGGAGCTTCAAGTCCCCTTCTGAAATCTCCTTGATCACAAGAGGTCGCGCGTTGCGCTGCAACGCTACGCGAGACCTAAAAACTGGCATGGAATTACCAGTTCCCCCAAATAATTCTCATTACTTTGGTGATTCTAAATGTTCAACACGGATTCCCCATTAATTCAGGTCCTTGGAGTTTACTTAACCTCCAATGTTGGTAACTACGGGAGTGTGGAATTACCACCCCACATCCCAGGGGTATTGTATAGGATCGGTGTGTGGTGAGAGAGAGACGGAAAGCAAGTGTGAGAATGGAAAGCAAGTGTGTGTGTATGGTGTAGGAGAGACTAGAAGAGAAAAAAATATCGTGCTAAAAACACAGAGGGTTATGGTTATCGCTGGTCCTTGGTCATTGTGCAGAGTTTTAAAAATGACTTCAGATGATTTTTCTATGTGGTGAAACCAATGCTTCCAACATATTTTGACTAAAGTAGTTTCTTCATTGATGTTTCTGCACCAAGCATAATAACCCCTACGTAAACCCCGTGATCTATTTTACAAGCAAGGTTATAAATATCGTAGATGTAGAAGTTAGAATTATCTACTTTTCCATCTGCATTTAATGAAAATGCTGCTGGGCCAGTATTTCATCATCCTTCCGTTTCCTTATTCCCAGTAATGAAAAGGAACAGGGCCAGCTGATGGTACACATCTCTGAGTCATCTAATGCAGCTTACACAACCTTACTTGACTTTGATAACTAAAACTAAACAAGAGAAAACGACAACAGAGTACAACAAATGATAACTGGGTCTCATGGCTACACTTTGCTTCATCACTACTCACTCTGGTGAAGAAATGGAATAAAATCCTATCTCTTCACCAATGCCTACTAGCTCCTCTTACTTCTGACCTCTTGCCACTGTCCCCTGACGCTACCCTCCCGGGTGCGTATTTATGTTAGGCAAAATAATAAATATCTAAATAAATGTTTTACATTTTCAGAAATCAGAAATTCACAATCAGAAATAACGTTGCATCCCAATGTCCCATAGATGGACGAGTTCTTTCACATGAAATCCAATATCCCATGGTCAGTATTTTCCTCTGTATTTCAATGATAGGCTGCGCAAATTATAAAACACACCCATTTCAAACTGATATTATGCAGACCCTTTTCCTCCTTGGTGGTTCAGATGCAGTGCTTTACCTGAATGGACATCTAAAATAATTCCCTCCATTGAAAACGTTTTTCAGACATGTTTTAAAAAGGAGAAGGTAGTACGCAAAAAAAAAAAGACCTGTGCCCAACACATGAAAATGTTATATTTAATACTAGTGCATCTCCTACCGGTGTCAAAGAAAGTTAAAATGTAGTTGTTATGCATCCTCAGAAAATAGAACCTAATATAAAAAAACAGTTTTGTGGCCACAAACTCAGAATTTCACAAAATCACCAGGTCCACAAACCCAAAACATTGTTTTGCTATTTCCAAAACCCCTTTTGTAAGTCGGAAAGACTGTCTCACCTGCAAAAGGGATTGTGCGACTGATTTTGAATTGCAGTTAGGAGGGGGCGAAGAAAGAGTGTTCCATCCTAATTGCAATTCGCAATTGGGATCGATAAGATACTGACTCTTAAGTTGAAGAAATATTTCAAAGTGGAAGCTGTCTGTGCAGGACAATTTTCTAGGGGGCCAGTGAATGCTCATGCCAATGCTTTCCCAACAGGATTCATGTTTTAGAAAGAGCACCTATTCCTTTAATAAGGTATGTGTCCTATTTGGGAATGTGAACACGGGTATATAGGTCAGCTGTCACCTTGAGGCCACCAACCCTATGTTGGTAATCAATTGTATGGCCACCTGCCTAATTTAATTTTGTATCTCGTTTTGCGACCCTCCCTGAGTGGGCATTCTGCAACATGACCTATTAGTATATACGTTGCATCACAAATTGCATACTCATTCGCAAACCAATACGTGTGAAAACTGCACATCCTGGTTTGCAACTGAGCCTGAGTACATGGGGCCCTTCATTTCTAATGATCATCTCTTGAGTGACTAAATATTGTGAATGACTACAAGCTTGATTTGGATCAGGGTAGTGAGTTGGTGGTGTATTTGGTTATTGTCTGGCACCACTAAACTATCGAGTACTCTGATAAATGTACCAGTTAGGATGTACACTGCTCACACAGGCCTCCCGAGCTTAATGTTGGTTTCCACATTTTGGGAGTCACGGATAAATATTGTTTAAATTCCTCTTGTTCTAGAACTGGCCTGTGTTGAAAGATAATGACAGTATTTACTCTATCAATGAAGTAGTTAAATGCATTTTATCATACCTGCTTTTCATTCCTTTCTTTAGGCCTACATCACTTTAGGTGTTTTCACATGTTTTTAAAAGAATCCTCGATCAGACTTTGAATACTCTTGGCAGTTCTTTATCTACGAAGAGCAAGTCTTACAAGCAAGCTCCTTCATTAGAAAACCTTCCACATTCCCCCTGATCTACTCTCTCACCCTAATTTTTATTAAAAAATATAAGCCAAACTGGTTACCATGTCATTGTAACTCAAGTCTTCCATGCTTTTGTTAATTTAGTGACCTATCTTTGATCAATTTTCAAATTAGTATTCTTTTTGTGGGCACATGGAATTCAAAGACTGAACAAGTGAAAGGCGCTTTTGTCCCTCTTGCACCTCTTAAAATTAAAGATGACATAATGTTTTAAAATAAAGGGCCTTATTTAGAGTATGGTGGAAAGCAAACTCCATCCCAAATATGGTGGATGTCCGTATTAAAAGTGCATTATAGTCATAGGCACTTGTAATATGTTGGATGAAATGAATGAAATTTGTACTTGTAAAGCGCACCCATACCCCCAAAGGGGTGTCCAGGCGCTGTACGCATACCGCTGTGGAACCCTTCCTGGCTTTTCCCTGTGAAATGTCCACTCCTGGGCACCCCCAGAGTGAAGCCAGGCATCCCAGCGCTGTTGGGGCCGTTGTGGAGATTAAGCAAGCTATTGCCCAGAGTTGCAGAGTGGGACCCATGATTAGAATAGGCACCGAGGCGAGAATTATCAGGTCCGAGGAAATTGAGCCCAAGACCCGCCGAGGCGGGAATTGTACCCTGGTCCCGGGCCAGATCTCTGCATCAGGGTCTGCCGCTCTAACCATTGAGCCACACTTCTCCACACTCCACATCCGCCAAGTTTCTGGGGGGTTACCCTGTCCACCAAGCTCTAAAGCGGCCCATATGTAGCAAGAAAACATTATTATTTGCTTTAGTCTCAAAGTAGAACCATAAGACTCTTCATCATATTTAGCAAGACTAAACACTTCTGAATGCATTTTATGCATTTTTCCAATCTTAACCTGTAGCAAAACACCTTTAAGTATAGTTTATCAGGCAGAAATTCAAAACACATCTAGCCTCTATTACCCATGTCAAATGTGCAATTACATTTTCAATCTGGGTTAATGAGAAATAGACTGAGTGACAATTTCCTTGGATCTGATATATAGAAAGCAGATGTGTTTCACAACCGAGGCCATGGTTAGGTCTTACCAAATATATAATATTTTACAGGTAAAGGTAAATGGTGCTTGGACTTTCTCCTATTTTTGGCGAATCAGGTGACTGAGATAAGAGAATCAGGGCTTAACTTAGACTTAGGCTGAAACCGGAAATACCCAATTATAAATGAGGTGCTAAATCTGGCAAAGAATCCACTAGTTTGATCCCCCGACCCTAGTAATAGCATGGTGTAGGAAATAACACCAGCGAAAGTTCCTTCAGATTTAACCCTTTCTCTAGGAGCTCTAAATCTAACCTTAAAAGAAAGACCTTTAAACTCCAGTTCGTGAAGACTATCTATAAATAGGTCATGGCTGAAGCAATTGAAGGCTGCAAAGTGGCATCAAACTCATAGGCATCAAGAGGAGAGGGAAATTCTAATTTTTATTTGATCAGATAAATTGTATAATTTCTCTTGCAAGCAGTAGATATTATTTCACCTGTCCTGCCCTTCCACTAGGCTACGTGAGAGGAACTTCATTTAGGGAGCTGTAACCAACACTGTTTCATTGAGTCCAAATGGAGCATAGCCCAATCACGTAAAAAGATTGGTATCCTTCAACAGATAAATGGATAGCTCTGTAACACATGATTCAATGTCAGATCCATAGGCCCCCTTATTCAAGCTCTGAATGAGCAGCAGCAAGTCCTTGTATTTCTCAATTGAGAGTCAATCAATCAATCAATCAATCAATCACAGAATTTGTAAAGCGCACCACTTACCCGCGAGGGTCTCAAGGCGCTGGGGGAAAAAACCCCCCCAAAAAAAAAACCAGCCAACATTTCTCTGGAGGACAGCGTATGTCAGCTTTTGACACCATCTCCCATAGCATCTTAGAACATCGCCTTGGGAAGATAGGTGTAAGAGGCAATGCCCTCGAGTGGTTTAAGAGCTACCTTACCGACTGAGCTACAACAGTCCAGATGGGAAACAACATCTCATGTGAGAGACCAGTTAGGATGGGAGTGCCACAGGGCTCTATTTTGAGCCCGACACTCTTTAACCTGTACATGACTCCTCTGGCCAAAGTGATCAGATCCTACGGTTTTGATGTCATATCCTACGCAGATGACACTCAGATCCTGATCACCATTGGTCCAGACCCCGCTGAAACTAAGCAGCGTTTCAACAAATGTCTGTCCCACATTGACAGGTGGATGAGCTCCAACCATCTACAACTGAATGGAGGCAAGTCGGAGATCATGCTTTTCGGCAATGCGTCTGAGCACTGGTCCAATGAATGGTGGCCATCCCACCTTGGACTTTGTCCAACACCCAAACAGACGGTACGAAACCTAGGCTTCCACATGGACAATCAACTGTCCATGAAAAACCAGATCAACCACATTATTGGTTCCAGTTTCGGAGTAATTCGCAGACTACGGAAGGTTTTCAAATGGATCCCAACTGAGGCTAGAAAACCATTGGTCCAAGGATTAATAATAAACTGAATGGACTATGGAAACGCTCTATTGCTCTCAATTAATGAAGGCCTTTTAGATAGACTGCAGATTTTGCAGAATACTGCGGCTAGGCTGGTCCTGGATCTCCCATCCAGATCCCCCTCCGCACCCTGTTTGAGATCTCTACACTGGCTCCCTGTGAGAAAGCGAATCCTCTTCAAGGTTCTTTGCCTGACCCACAAACAGATGTACGGTAAAGGCCCTAGATACTGGTCTCAGAAACTATGTTGGTACCAACCACACAGGACGCTTAGATCCAGTAATACATTTTTGCTTACCCCTCTTAAAGTTCATATGGCCAGAAAAGGAGGCAGGTCTTTCTCCTTCCTCACCCCAGCATCATGGAACAAAATCCCTTTCCACCTGCGCACCACGCCGGATCACAACTCCTTTCGTAAGGGATTGAAAACATGGCTATTTGACATCTGAGCTAACTCTTCCATCAGAGCCGTCTGCGAGCGCCATGAGACCTTCGAGTGATGTGAGCGCTGTGAGAAGTTGGCCTGGCATATGCTGTCCACTAATTATAGATTAGGATGCTTGTTTCCGGTCCAGGGAGGACCTGGCTTGGCAGTTCGGGCTGGACTGTTCCCATGAGGCACAGGGTCAAGACTGATTTGCATATGGCCAGGTCTAAACTGGGGTGGCATGGTGAGCAAAAGAATGCTGGATTTAACCCAGATCACTTGACTGGGGGTGAATGTTTTGATTTGTTCTGCATTCCGTCCATCAATTGTGTGTCTTTTGCTTTCTCGCCCTAAGTGCGCCAGGTATGCCCAGACGTGGGTCCTGGGCTCACTGTGCCACTGGAATCAAGCTATCCTGGCTGAAGAGGGGTGAAACCCCGAAACCGGTCCTAGGATGCTTGTTTCCGGTTCAGGGAGGACCTGGCTTGGCAGTTCGGGCTGGACTGTTCCCATGAGGCACAGGGTCAAGACTGATTTGCATATGGCCAGGTCTAAACTGGGGTGGCATGGTGAGCAAAAGAATGCTGGATTTAACCCAGATCACTTGACTGGGGGTGAATGTTTTGATTTGTTCTGCATTCCGTCCATCAATTGTGTGTCTTTTGCTTTCTCGCCCTAAGTGCGCCAGGTATGCCCAGACGTGGGTCCTGGGCTCACTGTGCCACTGGAAGCAAGCTATCCTGGCTGAAGAGGGGTGAAACCGCGAAACCGGTCCTAGGATGCTTGTTTCCGGTCCAGGGAGGACCTGGCTTGGCAGTTCGGGCTGGACTGTTCCCTGAGGCACAGGGTCAAGACTGATTTGCATATGGCCAGGTCTAAACTGGGGTGGCATGGTGAGCAAAAGAATGATGGATTTAACCCAGATCACTTGACTGGGGGTGAATGTTTTGATTTGTTCTGCATTCCGTCCATCAATTGTGTGTCTTTTGCTTTCTCGCCCTAAGTGCGCCAGGTATGCCCAGACGTGGGTCCTGGGCTCACTGTGCCACTGGAATCAAGCTATCCTGGCTGAAGAGGGTGAAACCCCGAAACCGGTCCTAGGATGCTTGTTTCCGGTCCAGGGAGGACCTGGCTTGGCAGTTCGGGCTGGACTGTTCCCATGAGGCACAGGGTCAAGACTGATTTGCATATGGCCAGGTCTAAACTGGGGTGGCATGGTGAGCAAAAGAATGATGGATTTAACCCAGATCACTTGACTGGGGGTGAATGTTTTGATTTGTTCTGCATTCCGTCCATCAATTGTGTGTCTTTTGCTTTCTCGCCCTAAGTGCGCCAGGTATGCCCAGACGTGGGTCCTGGGCTCACTGTGCCACTGGAATCAAGCTATCCTGGCTGAAGAGGGGTGAAACCCCGAAACCGGTCCTAGGATGCTTGTTTCCGGTCCAGGGAGGACCTGGCTTGGCAGTTCGGGCTGGACTGTTCCCATGAGGCACAGGGTCAAGACTGATTTGCATATGGCCAGGTCTAAACTGGGGTGGCATGGTGAGCAAAAGAATGATGGATTTAACCCAGATCACTTGACTGGGGGTGAATGTTTTGATTTGTTCTGCATTCCGTCCATCAATTGTGTGTTTTGCTTTCTAACCCTAAGTGTGCCAGGTATGCCCAGACTTGGGTCCTGGGCTCACTGTGCCACTGGAATCAAGCTATCCTGGCTGAAGAGGGTGAAACCCCGAAACCGGTCCTAGGATGCTTGTTTCCGGTCCAGGGAGGACCTGGCTTGGCAGTTCGGGCTGGACTGTTCCCATGAGGCACAGGGTCAAGACTGATTTGCATATGGCCAGGTCTAAACTGGGGTGGCATGGTGAGCAAAAGAATGATGGATTTAACCCAGATCACTTGACTGGGGGTGAATGTTTTGATTTGTTCTGCATTCCGTCCATCAATTGTGTGTCTTTTGCTTTCTCGCCCTAAGTGCGCCAGGTATGCCCAGACGTGGGTCCTGGGCTCACTGTGCCACTGGAATCAAGCTATCCTGGCTGAAGAGGGGTGAAACCCCGAAACCGGTCCTAGGATGCTTGTTTCCGGTCCAGGGAGGACCTGGCTTGGCAGTTCGGGCTGGACTGTTCCCATGAGGCACAGGGTCAAGACTGATTTGCATATGGCAGGTCTAAACTGGGGTGGCATGGTGAGCAAAAGAATGATGGATTTAACCCAGATCACTTGACTGGGGGTGAATGTTTTGATTTGTTCTGCATTCCGTCCATCAATTGTGTGTCTTTTGCTGCACTAATTATAGTGGGCACCTTGCACCAGTCCAAACAACCCCTTATTGGAGATAGGTTAAAGACAACCTTTATTGAAAGCTATCCTAGTGGTAGCTATGGAGAGCAGCCTTCAGGCTAAGTCTTGAAGGAATGTAAAGCAGCTTGTTTTACCAGTCTATAATCTCTTGAGTGACCAAATGAAAGAGGACCACACCAGGTATATATTCAAAATATATGTATTTATTACTAAACACACCCCTCTAGTCTCTTTATGAGGCTAGAGTTCGAAGTACATACGTTACGAGTTAGTTATCTACAGTAATAGCACAAATACACGTTTGAGCCCCAGGGGCGTACCAAACCATATACCAATAAAGTGGTATAAGAACCACGACTGAGCTAGACACAAGGCCTAGAGCCTGTAGAAGTGCTTGGACCACAAGGAACCACCCAAGGCTGTGACACAGGGGGCCCACGGGGGACGCGTGCAGTGTATGAACACAACCGCGAACCACCGTTAACTTCTATGGGGTAAGTCGCGATTAGAATTTAAAAGAAAAGGGACACTTAGAGGAGGACTTGGAGCAAACCCTTTGAGAACTAGGCTGTTCTAGTGTCAATACCCACGGGAGCACCGGAGTACTCGAGTTACCTCACCCACGGAAGCCGGGTGCATAGCTGTCTTTCGGGGTCGGGTTTCGTCGTCGCTTTCAATGGCGATCTGCTGCAAAGTGCTGCTGGCGGCCAAGTCGAAAGTGTTCGGGTGGATCCAAAGGTGGTTCGAAGATCTGAAGAACCTGAAAGCAGAGGGGACAGAGTCTGGGTCACTAGCCAGTGACCAGGAAGGCGATGAGCAGATGGCCACCGATGTCGAGTGCTTCAGGTAGGTTGACGGTCGTCTTGACTCTTCAGCAACGAGTTCCAGGAGGTGTCGACGACAACCAGGAGCTGGATTCGAGCTGTCCCACAACGTCTGTCGATTGCAGGGGTGTCGGCGACCGGATTGGACCCAACAAGCCTTGGCAACGGCAAGTCTCGTGGAAATCGAAGAAGGACGATGTTGCAGACCAGCAAGGTCTGGGGGACTCACCCAGCGAGGATAAGTCAGGGCACACCTGGAGCAACCAGGGAGCCCAAGCAGAAAAAGATTGGCCTTCGGGAGGGCCTACTAGCCAACGGACTAGCGACCGCGAAGGAGCCTCGAGACGGTGCACGTGGAGCTGGCTCACAGGATACTCGTGGAGTGGAGGCCAGTGATCTTCGGTGCAGTTGGTGCTGGAGGCTGGGGCTACTCGGAGCCCAAAGCACGACTTCGTGGGAGACCCAGAAGAGGATGCACTTGCAAATGCGTTCGGTGTCCAGGGGTCACGGTTCAACGTTACCCACGACAGCTATGGGCCTCAGCTTTGCTGGGGACTCAGGGCAGCCTCGGGGAAGTCTGGAAATCCACCTCTGGTGATGCAAAGACTTCGGCGTCCGACGGGAGCTTCAGCGATGCAGACCGGACAATTGCTTCTTTGGTGCCTGCCAAGCAGGGGAGTCACTCCTTGACCCCAAGGGAGATTCTTCAGTCCTCTAATCTTAAAGTAGAGCGTCGAAGGTCCAGGATTCTGTATCAGAGTTTCGTCCAGGTAAATCTAAAGTCCTAAGGACTGGGTTCCCCTACTTATACTAAGGTAGGGGGTTGGACATACTCTGTGACCCCACCTATGGGAGGGTCAGGGCAGAGGGGTGGTTACACCCCTTTCCCTTTGTCCAGTTTCACGCCAGAGCAGGGGCTGGAAGCCCCTGAGCCGGTTTGAACTGGGGTATGCACAGGGACACCAAATGTGCCCCCAGTGCAGGACTTCAAAGCACCAGAGAGTGCTCCCGCCCAGCCCCAATACACACTATCCTGTCTGGGGAGGTGGTCACACCTCCCTGGGACAGGAAACCTATTGTCCAGGCCTCCCCTGCCGGAGTTTCGGTCAGCAGCAGGAGGCCAGACTCGTGTCTGTGGCAGCGGCATCCATTTTGTGATGCCAGGGCTCTGGAAAGTCAGTACCGGGCGTACCGGGCATACCGGTGTGTACATGTCTTTCCCTCTAGAAGGGTGGAATGCTACCCCCGCCGCCAGAACTGGCGGGGGGGGGGGTAGTATTCCAAGATGTTTGACACCAAACACGACATGTTTCCGTGCAGCCATCCCAAAGTTAGCATTTAACGCGAGGTTATAATGCGCTTAAGAGTATATGGTCAGGCTGCACTACAAACAGCATCAGAGAAGGGTCTCCGAACGCTGCAGAGGGGCCCTGCTCATGCAGGGGCACCCTCTCACATAGGAACCACACACTCTGCCTTCAGGATTGATAAGGCCTGCCATAGGAATGACTTATAGGTTTATATGTGTGTATGTATGTAGTGATATAGGTAGCCTATATCACAGTACGGGGTGCATGCACCACCTTACCCAGGCTGCAGTAGCAGACCTGTGGTGTCAGTTTGGATGGCCTTCCAGGGGTGGCACAATACATGCTGCAGCCCCTGGTAGGCCTCTGAGGTACCTATGCCCTGGGTACATAGTATACCATATACTAGGGACTTATAAGGGCACTCCAGACTCCAATCAGAGATGTGCCTAAGGCACATGGAAACCATTTTATAGAGGAAGCAGATAGACTGGGGCCCTGAATAGCAGGATCCCAGTCCAACTAAGTCATAAACCAGCAAAACACCAGGAAAAAAGTGGGGGCAACCATATAGTCAGATTCCACCTTCCTACAAGCGCGATACAAATGTCCCTGATTTGATTTGATTTATGTCCACGCAAGTCCCTACAACTAAGGATTCCTGCTCGCCTGATTGTACTGTCCGCAAGTCATCCTACAAACAGCTGAACCGGTTAATTAAAGCCCTGGCTGGTCTGGAAGCCCCCACTCACTTCAGCTGGTCACCCTTTCAAGTCACCATCCAGAATCATTCTCCATTTACAGGGGCACCCTTGGATGCCCTAGGACCTACCCCTTCACTGCGCTGCAGGGCTCATTCATTTTGGGATTGACTCCTGCCCTTCTGCTGCCCTAGATACCGGGTGCTCACGCCTCGTCCGGACGATGACCTGCCAGAGGTCGAAAGGCCGTCAACAACAGACCTGTATAGACTCCATTCCCCAAATCTCAATAATATTTAAAAAGAGTCAAATGTCTTTTTGTGTGTGATGACGTTTTTCTTTTCATATTATTTATCACTGCAGTTTTCTTCACCTATGTGTGAGCACTGGATCTTGTTACAAAAAAATTAAAATGCAAAATAATGATAAAAAGAATGCAATTACTGAATACATTGTTATACAGTATTTTCTACCTGCTTTTCCCTTTTTTATCTTATCTTGCCATGGGTAGTTCATGATGTGTCTTAAAGCAATGAAGACATGATGTTCTCTCATTCTGATTGATGTCTTAGTGAAACATTGTTTCTTATATATAGTATTACCTCAGGTTCTCAAAAATGTTGGGTTTACCCTTGTTTAGAATACTACTAATAGTGAGGGTGAGCTTCAACAGCCTCCTCTCCTGACTTTAGGGTGGGTATTGCCTCATGAATGCTTGCTATGTACTTCTGTACAACTTGGGGGTTGAAGGCCAGAACAGGTAACCTTCCTGACGACACTCTAAATTTGACACCAATTATTTATTGTCGCCACTATTTTGCTACAGACTTGTTTGAAGTACTGGAACATATCTGCTTTAGTTATGGGGCTGGGTTGCATCACCATATATATATTAAGTCTTTGACAAGGTTTGCAGGGTGATGACTCTGCAATCTTCCTGCTCAATCCATTACGTTCAGCTTGTCCCTTGTCAACAGAAAGTAGTTTGGGAGTGTCCTGTTAATTATTTACTTTCTTTCTGGTTCCAGGAATGAGAGTTTGAAGTATCGGGTGACAGCTCCCTCAACTCGAGCTTCTCTGAGCCTCAAAATCTTCTATTTCTTATGTACATAATCACTGGTCAGTATTGTCAATGAAATCAACAGCACACCCTTCTCGTGGTCACTGTAAAATGTGGCTTCAATAGCGTTCGATCAAAAACTCAACCAACTCTAAGCAAGGACGACTATTCCTTTTGAAGTTAAAGCATTTGGGCTAGACTCAGACTTTTAAGTGGAAACTCAATTTTGGAAAAGTCAAG
Source organism: Calotriton arnoldi (assembly GCA_963921515.1). Taxonomy (NCBI): domain Eukaryota; kingdom Metazoa; phylum Chordata; class Amphibia; order Caudata; family Salamandridae; genus Calotriton; species Calotriton arnoldi. The sequence continues at coordinate 23,681 of CAWUFW010012198.1, forward strand.
TCTTGATTTTTTTCCTGAATACAGAATAATCAGATCTGAACTTGACGGATGAAAGAAGGAGATTCCACGCTTTCTCCAAAAGGTACATGCATAAGAACGTTTTAGGTACAGGAGCTAATTGCGGCTTCAAGGAGTGTAAGGAATGATATGGAGTGTAACAAGGGAATTTGTGTCTGTTGTAGGAAGACCCCTTGTTGAGGACTTGCTGGGGAATGCATTGGTCCTTGAAGAAAGAATGTTTCTGAACTGGAAGACAGTGAAGCTATTGCAAATGCTGTTTGGTAGACTCACAAGCTGGAATATTTCAAAGTAGCCTGATTGGCTGTGCTCTGAAAATCTGTAGACGATTAACCAAATAGCAAGATAGGCCAAAGAGTGAGTAAGTGGCATAGTCCAGATGGAAAGTGAAATGAGCCTAAACCACTGTCTTGTGAAAAGCAAGTGGTAGAAGGGAAAAAATGTTTCTTACTAAACAAAGACTGCGGAAGCAGATGTGTGCAGAGAAGGTGAATTTGTTGTTGAACAGGACACCTAAGTTCCTAGCAGAGCTGACTGGGACTGGTAAAGGACCAAGGGCCATATGTACAAAATTTAGGGATTGGAAGTTACTAATTGTGATTCTTTGTGAATCGGATTTTGGAAATCCCTAATTTACAAACGTGATTACCAATAGCGGCTGCAATAGACCTACCTCATGAATATTAATGAGGTAGGACGCAATTTGCAACCCATTAGGAATTGCAGCTATCACCAGCATGGTGGCCTGTTGAGGTCAGCAGACCACCATTTCTGTGATTGCTTTTTAATAAAGCAATCATTTTTTTTTTTTTTTTTAAATGCTGCCCGATTTCCTTAAAGGAAAATGGGATTTATTTAAAAAGAAAAAAAATTACTGTTAAATTTCATTTTTTAAGCGTGGGCAGTGGTCCATAGGACCACTGCCTGCTCTTATAAAATATTTGTATCAACATTCACAAAGGGGAAGGGGTCCTTTGGGGGACCCCTTCCTAATTGCAAATGGTTACCACCATCCTTTAGATGTTTGTAGAAAATGAATGTTTTGCGACCGTAATTTGGTTACAAATCATTCATATGTACCACTGATAATTGGTATTGGGAAAGGACGCCCCTAACACGCCCCTTTCAAACACTTTTTCGTAAACCAAAATTGCGAGTCGCTAACAGGTTACCGAATCACAACTTGACTTTTGTACATTTTAAAAAACTTTTTTGCTTCCCGATTCTGCAAATTGGGCAGTTTACAATCTCAAAAAAGGTTTTGTACATGTGGCCCCTTATTCAATGGGCCAGCTGTTGACAGCTGTTGACAGACTAAACCAGATGTTGATTGCAAAAAATCAGAACCTCTGTTTTTTCGCCGTTAACTTTAAGGCAATTTAAATAGATCCTGTTTGCCACTGATGCGAAACAGGTACAAAAAGAATGTTGGCTTGAGTAGAAGCAATATCATTAGTGATGGAGACAATAATATGAGTATCATCTGCAAAGGAAGTAGAGCAGCGTAATTTTAGCTCCACCCTTACCCGTCAAAGAAGAGTAATATTTACGTGCACTTAGCACCATATATCCTGCATGTCTTAATCATATTAATATAGAATGAAGCATTAAACATATAGCTGGAGTATATTCACTGTAAAAATAGTTATTCACATAAGTGAGTGCGCTAATATTTTCATTATAATGTCACAAATTGTAGTTCTCGTTAACATTTACACTTGTGTATTTCGAGTTATACTGCTTTTACGGAAATTTAATTTTATGTACCCATATATTCATAAGTTAATGTTTGCTTTTATTCTATAATCGTAGGTGCATATATAATCATGTTTTTACTGTGTACACTGACTTTTCTTAAATTAGCTTAACCAAAGGCCTTAAATATTTGGTTTTCAATGTTGAATCTTCAACATGAAAGTTTTACTTGTGCTGCAATGTTCTTTCTTTTGCAGGTGCGTTCACATGATCTCATAATCAGTGAAAGGCATATTGTGTATAAGCGATAGAGAGGTCCAGGAGCAGAATTCTTGGCTAGAATGATAGGTGCTAAGGAACTAAGAAAGGACTCCTATTCACATCGTATCAGGAGGAGAAAGACATCCACGGTTGTCTTGTTGGCCAAACCGAAGGATGGGAAAACCGAGTAAAGTTGTCAATTTCTACTGTGAGAAGGTGGAAATCGACTGAAGTTGATGATGTGGGCTTAATTGGTGTTCACACGCTAGTCTTTAGGGCAGATATCCAGTGGTCTTAGGTTTAGATCTCTTTGATCATATTTCCATTGTATGGCTTTATGCTATACTTTGCCTCTTTTGGAGAACTTTTACTGAAGTCTCCTCTACACCTTCCTGCTTTTCCTAATTTAACTAGGTTTCCCTAGCCTTCAACTTTAGTTTAGAATTAGTTTAGGCGACTTCAGATTTATTCCTGTATATACGGGAGGATTTAAACCTGTACATGGGTATCAAATTCCATTTCTTATCTTCTGTATTGCTGTAACTGAATTTCTGGTATGCTTTTTGTTACTAAGGCATAATTTCATTCGACGTTTTGGCATACCAGTGGTGATATTGTATCCATGTTTTTGAGATTTATATATGTTAGTTTGCCTCTTAATTTGTAATAAATTCCATTAAATGTACTTATCGAAACCGAGTCCTTAATGTGTTTGCTCAAATAGGTTACACCACAAATTGATAGTGAAATTGAGGCTAACTTCTCTTTACCTCTCAGGCAACTACAAAAGGTCCATCGCAGGACAAATGGTAAGAAGGGCCTAGTGCTCCATCAGAAGTGATACTGAATCCATGAATTCTTACCAGTTTAGCTAGCAGGGCCACATCAATATTAATAAGGTAGGGCTTATTGAAGAGCCTTGTTCTCCTCTGCATTGCATAAATGTTTCTTGTGACTCCTAAAGTGGGCAGATCACTCTGTCACTAATACCGGATTGGAGCCATTTTAATGCTTGCTTTCCTATACACAATACTGTAAGTTTTGATAGCAATTATTATTTATTATTATTATTATTTAGCATTTGGAGAGTGCGTAGCTACACATGGGCATCCCAGCGCTAGCGGCTAAATGACTAGAAGGGTGGGTGATGAGATAGTACCAAGGTGAGTGTTAGATTATAGGGAGGAGTGTTGGAAGAGCCAAGTCTTGAGGAGTTTTCGGAAGGGAAGATGTCGGAGTTCCGACCGGAGGTGTAAGGGCATTGTGTTCCAGAGTCTGGCAACATTGTGGGAAAAAGATCTTCCTCCGCTTCTTGCCCTTCTGATTTTTGGGATAACTGCGAGGTTGAGGTTGGCCGAGCGAAGGCATTCCCCAGGGCGGTAGAGGGTGATGAGAGAGTTGTTAATAGCTGGGCCCTTTCCCCGCATGGTCTTATGGGCTATACACAGAGCCTTAAACTTTATTCTTTCCAGAACAGGTAGCTAGTGTAAGGTCTTCAGAGCTGGTTTGGCCGACTGGTTTTTTGGGACCCCTAACAACAGTCTGGCAGCGCAATTCTGTGCGGCTTGGAGCTTCCTTATTGTTGCTTGGGTGCTCCTAGGTAGAGGGAGTTTCCATAGTCCAGGCATGATAGGACTAGGGCCTGTATCAGGGTCCTTCTTGTATTCATTGGTAGGAGTGGGAGAATCTTTCGGAGTAATCTAATGGTCCCATAACAGGCCGCTGTTACTCTCACTGCTTTGTCTTCGAACTTCAGGGAGGTATCCAACCAAACGCCTAGGCTTTGGATTCTGGTTTTGGGGATTGGGGCGAGACCCAAGCAAATGGGCCATATCTGTTTGAGATCCATGTTGGAGGTGTTACCTAGAAACATAGGTTATGTTTTTCCTCCATTTAACTTGAGGCAGGATTGCTCCATCCAGGAGGCCACTTTCTCCAGACAGGTTTCAAAGTCAGAAGGAAAGTTTCGGGGTCCATTGAGAGTGATTACCAGCTGTGTATCGTCTGCATAGGTGACGATTTATATCCCATGAGGCGACATAATGTCTGCAAGTGGTCGCATGTACACATTGAACAATGTGGGTCTCAGGGAGGATCCCTGTGGGACTCCGCAGCTGAGCTCTAGTTTTCTGGAGGTCGAATCCCCTGAGAAGACCTGGAAAGTTCTCTTATCTAAATAGGACTGGATCCAGGCAGCCGCCTCCCGCGAGACACCCATCCTCCTCATTCTCTCCAGTAAAATGTTAAAATTAACTGTATCGAAGGCTGGCAATACAGAGTATGAGACCATATCAAAAGCTGTGGAAAGGAAGAAGGAAGTGGTGCTTTCCAGGTGCAAGATGCCTCTAGCATCGTCAGTCAGGGTCTGTGCTGTGTCTCGGGCTCAAACCAGACTGAGAACTGTCCAATAGGTCATTGTTTTCAAAGTATCTAGCAAGCTGATCATTCACTGCCTTCGCTGAGATTTTAATTAGATGAGGGAACAATGAAATAGGTCTAAAGTTGTAAACAAGGGTAGGCAGTAGAAGATTTTGGCTCTCTATCAGGTCTGAGGGTCAATGGGCCCAAATCTTGTGTATTCCCACTAACACACATACCGATTATGGACCACTTGCCCCACCCGGATTCACTCCTACGATGGTGCTACAATACCTTCAAGTATCTAGGCATACAAATTTATCACTCTGACTGTGATCTTCATGAGGGCAACCTGAACAAGGCAATTGGTTCCGCATGCCACTCGCTCCCCTTTTGGTGTTCTCTTGTGCTGTCCCCGCTGGGTGGGTTGCGTTTTCTAAAATGCTAATATAATCCCGTCTGTTGTATTATTTCTCAGCTCTGCCACTTGTGCTCCCTAAATCCTTCTTCCGTGATTTGGATGGATTGTTACTAGAATTAATTTGGAGCTCTACAGCGTCCACTAATGGATAGAGGGCTAGGAGCTCCCAATTTTGAACTGTACTACGCTGCGGCACAGCTCCAGTGGCCTATGTACTGGTTGAGGGCCCCAGTGCATCCAGAATCCTCACTCGTTCACACAATCCTACAGGGAACTGCACTTTATACTTGGCTATCTGACCCTACTATTTATCCCACGCATGAATTCTGATTAATGACGGTGGCCCGCATTTGCTGGCGTCACTATTTGCATCCTAAGGGCACTACACTACCATATTCGTCCTCTATTCCCATTTGGGATTTGCCCCTATTACGTCAGACACTGAGACAAATTGACTCACGCCCATAGATCGACTCTGCCGTTCCCCAAGCAGGGGACCTTTATAACGAAGGCACGTTCATGCTTTTCGCGGAACTGACCGAGATGCATGGACTGAAGGTGGCACTCTTTTTATCCTACCATGTACTATGTCGGACCGTTAATAAGACGTGGGACACCGCAGAGTCCGAACCTCCCTCATCCCAGGCTCTGTCCTTATTATTGACATCTGACTCCACACACCATGCTGTCACGCTCTTGTATTCTGCCCTTAACGCTACTCCTCTTGCTCACACCATGAAGGCACGCGCCAGATGGGACGCAGTACTTCACCAGCCTCTAACTGATACAGGATGGACCCGAGCCTTGCGACTAACTAAGGATATCTCCTGCAATCCCAGGTTTCATTTTACCCAATTCAATTACATACACCACACTTACCTCTACCCACTCGGCATCCAGCACATGCTCCCAGCCAGTTCTCCGGAATGCCCGCGTTGCAGGTTACAGAACGCTAACTTCATACACATGGTATGGGCTTATGCCCCATTGTTGCATACGTGGACAGAGGTGACTTCATTGGTGGCAGAACTGTCCACACACCTCCTCACCCCTTCTCCTGAATCTTGTTTATTGGGGCTGGGGCCGCTCACGAAAGTAGACAAACACGTGTATCGCTTCATTGATCTAGCCTTCATTTTATACAAACGAAATATTGCCATAGCGTGGAAGTCCCCTGCCCCTCCTGAGGTCCGTACTTGGCTTCATATACTGCTGACATGGACTAGAGCGGAGGCCCATACTCTCAGGCTGATCCGCATGAAGGGTGATACCCACGCGGGAGGCGAGATATGGGAGCCGTTCTAAATAGCGGTTGAATCTAAAAACGACGAACGCCCACTGTTAGACCTGGCATTATTGGCATGGATTTCCCCTGTATTTTTGCCTTTGCCTCTTGTATTTTTGCTGTGTGTTGGACTTTGTTTTGCTGGTCTAGATGCTTTGGGCACTTTGCCACTGCTGTTCAGTGCCAAAGTGCAAGTGCTCCCTTTGTAAATTGTTGTTATGGATTGGTGTTTCCATGATTGGTCTATTTGGTTTATTGTTAAGTCCCTAGTACAGCGCACTGTGTGTGCCCAGGGCCTGTAAACCAGATGCTGCTACTTGGCTTGCAGCACTTGTTGAGCCACCTACACAAGCAGCCTTGCAACAAGGTCTCAGGCCTGCCATTGCAGAGCCTGTGTGCAGTCTGGTACTGCCATGTCGACTTGGCAAGTGCACCCACTTCTCAGGCCCTAACCTTCCCTTTTCTTACATGTTAGTCACCCCTAAGGTAGGCCCAAGGTACCCCTGTGGGCAGGGTGCAGTGTATGTGAAAGGTAGGACATGCCCTGGTGTGTGTGGCATGCCCTGATAGTGAAATACTGCCAATTTTGTTTTTCACTATTGCAAGGCTACCTGTTCCCATAGGGCAGAATGGGGAGTTTGCTTATAACATCTTATAAACGTAACTACCCCTGGGAACAAGGTAGGAAAATAAAGTTTAGTATGCCTTAAATCAGAATGTTAAAATGCATCTTTTAGTGAGGGTGATTTTTACATTCTGTGTTTGAAAATACCACTTTTAGAAAATAGGTATTTTCTTGCTTAGCCATCCAGTGTGCTTCTGCTAGGATGTATATTGACTGTCTGGCTTTGGAGTGACAGGGGCTGGGGATGTGCCGTGGCTCCAGAGAGTCTGGATGAGTCAGGGCTGGGCTGAATAGACCTGGGCTGCATTTAGAGTAGGGGGAGGAGATTTCCTTTCACCTGAATGGGCCTGGTCTGCCTTCCACAATGCTGTCTCCAACTCCTGCCAGGAAGCTGCACCAGAGAGGACAGAACTGGTTTTGACTGAGCACAGGGCTTCTCTGCCACCAGAGAACAAAGGATTTTGCTGTATAAATATTGGAGCCCAGACCCCAGAACTTTAGATCACTTCTGGGAATCAAGAGAAACCTTTACCAAGGAGAAGAGCTGGAGAAACTGAGGAGGATTACTGCCCCTGTGCTGTTTGCTGTCTGGGGTTGGCCTGCAGTGGCTACTTTCTGCCAAGGAAAGGGAAAAAGACTTTGCGGTGACCCCTGCTTGAGGAAGATCTCCAAGGGCTTGAAACTGAGCTTGCCTCCTGTTCTGAAGTCTCAGGGACACAAAGACTTCACCACCAGCTCCCCTGAACTTCCTTGCTGGGAGTTCTGACCTGCTAAGAGGTTCCTGCTGTTCTTTTGGACCTCTGGGGGCTGTTTTCCGCTGGGATCTGGAAAAAGTAACGCTACTTCGAGAACCGCGACGCATCCGCACCTGGTTCCGACGCATCGCCAAAGAAATCGTCGCAGCGCCTGCACGCGGCTTGAGAAATCACAGCACGATGCATAGAATGCACCGATCTCCGAAGTCCAAGATCACTGCACCGATTCCGACCCACGGCCTGCGGTGCGGCTGCAAGAACCCATGCATCGTCTCGGATCGTCGCATCGCATTGAGGTGCCAGGTCTGTCGCATCATTGGCGGACGCAGTAAGAAACCGACGCATCACCTCCCCACGCAGTAAGAAACCGACGCATCACCTCCTCTCCGGTAAGGAACCAACGCATCACCTCCCCTGCGCAGCAGTAAGGAACCGACGCATCACCTCCACTGGAGCAAGGAACTGACGCATCACCTTCCCTGAGTGTAAGGAACCTATGTATCACCTTCCCTACGACCCTTTTTGTTTGTGTGTGCAACGCATCCAAGGTACTTTGTGTGAAAAGTGTTGCATCTGCAATTTGCTTTGAACTGAACTATTTCTACCATTTGAAAGTCATATTTGTATTACTATATTGTGGATTTTTGTCATTTTGGTCTTGTTTGGTTTAGATAAAGATTACTTATTTTTCTAAACTGGTGTGGTGTCCATTTGTAGTGTTTTCACTGTATTACTGTATGTGTTCACAAATGCTTTTCACACTGCCTCTGAGATAAGCCTGTCTGCTCGTGCCATGCAACTAAGGGGGTGAGCAGGGGTTATTTTGGAAGTGTATCCCCCTTACCCTGACTAGAAGCAAGGGTCCCTAGTTGGACAAAGGTACCTACCTCTGCCAACTAGAGACCCCCATTTCTAACACCCACCATGAATCCGCATACACAGAACATCCATACATACTTACCACTATTGAACGACGCTCAGCTGAACCCAATGCTGTTATCCCTCATGCTCATCACCAATTCCCCAGACACTATATTGGCGCACAATCGGACATAATTTGACCACGCAGAGTTATTCCTGGCTTCCCTCCCTGCCGTCCTCCGAATATCCATCCTGCCCTTTCTTCCCCTCCCCACGTTGGGATCAGTGCCCGTCAGATCTTTCTCCTTGCCCCAGCTGGTGGGTGTCACCCTTTTTTGCACCTCACTGTGATGCACCCCCTTTCTAATGTTAGGATACTTGGCTACGAGGATCTTCTGTCAATGGATCAGTTATACAAATGGTTGCTTACTACACAACATATATCTGTTATGCCAAGTTATGTACACCATGACACTACTTTGTAAACAACCGCCATACATTTGCATTTTATTACCTCTGGATGTTCTTACTGTCCTAAATTGTTAATAAAAACATATATAAAAAAAAAAACAAGGGTAGATAGTAGATTTTTTTTTTCAGCAGTGGTATTACCATCGCTTTTTTAAATCCTTGGGAACAGAATTGGTGACAAAGGATTTATTGCACAGTGTGGTTAGACTTACATCGATTAGGCTGGGAACTAACTAAAGAATTTTTTTTGGGGGGAAATAGATTCATCGGGGAGCCAAATTTGATGCCGTTTAACAACGGAATAGCTTGTGCCTCAGATAAAGCAAGAAATTCATACAGAAAGGATCCAGAGTTAAAATCTATTAGAGATTTATTATGATTGTAAGAAATTGGGTTGTTAATTGAATGGGGGGTGACCCCTGTTCAAACAACAGCCACAATCCACATCAGGGTGAGTCACAAAAGTCCCTAAATTAACCTGTGCTCAACCCTCTGGTAGCTTGGCACAAAAGCAGTCAGGCTTAACTTAGAAGCAATGTATAAAGTAAGTTAAAATGCTTAATTTCTTTTTTTATAATTAAGCATGTTATTACATTTCAAAAATACTCACTAATTATACTTAGTTTTCATTAAAAAAAATTAAATATATATATATATAATTTAATGTTACAAATAATGTCATTAATTTAACATTAATTCCTATGGGGTGCTACTTTAATTCTCTGCCTCACTGTTTTCTATGGGAATGCATTGTAGTACCAGTGAATGGCTATGTGTGGTACTTGACTGACTCAAAGACTGAGGTGGAATATGTTTAAGCTTGTTATGTACTATTAGGGCTGTAGCTAATTTTGAATTGTATTTTGTGAATTGAAATGGTGTTACTAGTGGGGGGTGTTTTGTATTAGCATGTATCTTCCAAAACCCCTCCTTAATTTTCTGTTAAGGCCCACGACTTTTGTAGTAATTATTCCCCATTTTCATACCACTCTCTGGTTCCTTCCACATTCAGTCATCCCAAGTACCACGCATCAGGTGATCTGCATCGCCGCACTGAAATGCATTAGTCACGCATTATAGCGCTTCTCAGCCGACAATGCAGAGCGCTGCTATAATGCACTATGTCATGACTGTGTGAGCAGCAGTAGCGCGGTGCGCGCTGCTCCTGGTAGGATAAGGGTCTGGCAGCTCGCAGATCTGCGAGTACTGCTCTCTCACTACAACAGTGTATCCAAGCTAGACACCCCTGGCCCCATTACATGAGCATAACTGACGTCAAAATCAGTGCCCAGCCAGTCCTGGCTTGTTAGAGTTAATTAGGCTAAGGTCACTGGGGGGTGAGAGTCAAGCGCGGCGGGGAAAGGGGATTAGGTTGAGAGCCAACTGCTCATCGTGTTTGCCGCGGCCGTTGGTTGGAATGAAGTGGATTGGATCCCACCCTGGCCATGCAACTTGACCCCAGCCCACTGGGCCGTGGCGCCTGGATCATAAGTAAGTGCTGCCGGAGTGAGCAGCAGTATTTGTTTTCATAAAGTAAACACCTGCCATGCTGTAATTTCATTGCTGTAAAGTTTGCCTAGCAATTTGGCGGTGGTAGTAGTAAGCAAGAGCTGCAGGGGGTGCTTGTGCCGTTCTTCCTTCCTCTGCAGCATCCCCGCTGCTGTGCTGTTGTCCCTTGGCCTTCTTTCTCCTTTCCAATGGTCACGCCCTGCTCTTCAGATGGAGTCGCTTGTAACAAAAGTTATCAGTAAGTTCTCTGGAGGACCTGTTTTTTGACTGTGTGGTAGGTGCTGGGTGGGAAGAGGGCTGTGTAACTCGTTAAAAATAGCGGGCCGCTGCACACCAGACCCAGGAGGGCAGTGCTCATCTATTGATTTAACCCCTTCTGTGCTCATGGTGGGGGATCCACGCAAGCCATACCTCCCTGGACTCCCCAGGGTGTCAAGCTTTCAGAAATGTGTGGGTTTGGTAGGTTTCCCTAGATGGCCGCCAAGCCCGGGACCAGAAACTCATGGGACCCCCCTTGCAAAACCAGATCGTTTTGTGATAGGTAATTTTGATGTCTCCACAATGCGTTTTGGGCTCTGCCTGCTGCGGGTACTTGGCCCACCCACACGAGTGAGGTACCATTGTGGATCCACGCAGATACCAGAACTTTCCATCACAGAAATGTGAGGAATTATTTTTTTTTTTTTACAAAGTTTGAGGTTTGCAAGGGATTCTGGGTAACAGAACCTGGTGAGAGCCAGACAAGTCACCCCATCCTGGATTCCCCTAGGTGTCTAGTTTTCAAAAATGTATAGGTTTGCTAGGTTTCCCTAGGTGCCGACAGAGCTAGGGTTCAAAATCCCTAGGCACTTTGAAAAAAAGGGTCAGTTTTCACTGTAAAAATGTGGTGTCCACGTTGCGTTTTGGGCCATTTCCTGTCGCGGGCACTAGGCCTACCCACACAAGTGAGGTACCATTTTTCTCGGAAGACTTTGGGGAATGCGGGGTGGCAGGAATTTTGAGGATCGACGCAGATTCCAGAACTGTCCATCACAGAAATGTGAGGAAAATTAATTTTTTTACAAAGTTTGAGGTTTGCAAGGGATTCTGGGTAACAGAACTTGGAGAGAGCACTCAAGTCACCCCATCCTAAATTCCCTTGGGTGTCTAGTTTTTAAAAATGTATAGGTTTGCTAGGTTTCCCTAGGTGCCGGCTGAGCTATGGTTCGAAATCCACAGCTAGGCACTTTGCAAAAAAAGGGTCTATTTTCACTGTAAAAATGTGGTGTGTCCACGTTGCGATTTGGGCCGTTTCCTTTTGCGGGCACTAGGCCTACCCACACAAGTGAGGTAACATTTTTATCGGGAGACTTAGGGGAACACAGAATTGTAGAGCAACTGTTATTACCTATTGACTTTCAATGCATTTCTGCCTTCCAAATGTAAGACAATGTGTAAAAAAGAAGTCACTTTGAAAAATGTCCTATAATTCACATGCTAGTATGGGTACCCACAATTTTGGAGATGTGCAAATAGCTACTGTTTCTAAACTCTATATTTTGTTCCTATTTCAGAAATACAAAAGGTGACTTTCATACCGATTTTTCACTATTTATATTTTCCCAAATGAATTGCTATATACCCGTTACACAATAAAAAACCATTGCAAGACGCCGATCAGTTATTGGCTCTGGGTTGCTCGGGTTCTTGGTAAGCCTACAAGTCCTATATATCCCCACAACCAGAAGGGTTCAGTGGATGTAACGGTATATTGCTTTCAAGAATCTGTCATACTTAGAGGAAGTTACAGGTGAAAACGTGGCACAAATGGCTGTTTTTTTCAACTCATTTTCCATTTGTCCTATTTTCAACTGTTAGTTTCTGTAAGAAAACCTTGAAGGTTCTACACAAATGACCCCTTGCTGAATTCAGAATGTTGTCTACTTTTCAGAAATGTATAGCTTTCCAGGATCCATTATTGCTTTCATACCCATTTTTACCGTTAACGTGAAGGAGGTTGAAAGCACAAAAAATAGCAAAAATAGGCTATTCCCAGTAAAATGCCAAAACTGTGTAAAGATTTTTGGTTTTTTGACAAAAGTCTGTCAGTCCCTGAAAGCTGGGAAGTTGTTGATTTCAGCACCACAAACCCTTTGTTGATACCATTTGCAGGGAAAAAAACAGACGCTTTCATCTGCAGCACTTCTTTCCCATTTTTCCCCCAAAAAAACAAAATGTAGCTGTATTTTGGCTAATTTCTGGGTCCCCTCCAGGGGAATCAACAAAGCCTGGGTACCTTTAAAATCCCCATGATATTGGAAGAAAAGGACACAAATTTGGCGTGGATACCTTATGTGGTCAAAAAGTTACAGGGGCCTAAGCATGAACTACCCCAAACAAGCCAAAAAAAGGCTTAGCACTTGGGGGAAAAGGCCTAGCAGCGAAGGGGTTAATTACACTGCTTAACGAGCCCTGTCGGAAAAGCATGCAGCTACCACAGGGGCAGGAGATTGAAGTAATACTTTCTTGCAGCAGATGTTTGATGTATGTGTGGGAACCGGGTGTCGGCTTTGAGAGTGTAACGGAAACTTCCCTAAGTTGTCAGTATCTGCGGGCAAAGATAGAGCAGCTGAAATATTCAATCTGCTTTAATTCTGAATACCGAGATATGTATTGCTAATGCGTAGGCAGTGATTTCCCAGGTCCGAACTTTCTGATGTGCTGCGCTACTGGTTCAACTGAGGGGGCAGCTTATATTAGCTTTTGTGTCTGTTGCGGAAATATTTATTGATTTTCCAGTCACGCTTGCGACTTCATAATTTTGAGTTTAAAGTTGAAATGAAAAGTACAGTTCTTCCATGCAGCTGGTCACATCCTACAGTCAGTTAAAGGTAAAGGCCGTTGCTTATAACGTTGAGTTCGGAAAACCTTACCAATACCTTTAAAGTTAACCACAGGCTACATCTGTGTGCGGGTGGGAGGCGCTCGGCATGTATGTTATTTCTGATATTTGTTTCCCTGGTCTTCATTGCTTGATTTTGCTCGCCAGAAAGTGTCACTCATAGTTGTTGAAATGTCACTCATAATTACACTGAAATTAGGAAAATGTCACACAGAACAATCTGAAACCTTGGCAGCTATGCATATTAACTACAGCAATGAATACCTACATGCATGGAGATCTCTGCCATTGTGGCAGAGAACTTCATAAGAACAGATGGGAGAGGAGGATCTCTACATCAGTGGGCTTGTGAATGTCATTTGTAGTAAGCAAATAGTACTCCTCAAGCACTACCCTACATACTACAAAATGCAGTTTGTGAATCTGGCCCAATGTCTCTTGACTACAAGGCAGAGGAGTATTTGTCTGACCTGTGGGGTAGAAAGCCATAATGCAGGCGAGGAATACTGGATTGCCTTAGATCGGTTGGGTACTAAGTGGTGCCATAATTGGGGTACAGCCGTCTCCTTATGCCCCTAGGCCTCAGTGCCGCTGCAACTAAAGCACCATTGATAGCTTCACTCTGCATCTGGAACAACAAAATCATTTGTCCTTTGGTGGTTAGAGATAATGAGATCACGGTTTTGTGTATGCTGCACAATATAAATTCAAGAAAAACTGCTTCACGTAAACAACTAACTCAGAACAAAGTCTGACAACAGAATGTGACGCTCTTTCTGTCCAATTACAGAAGTCTTCAAGAAGAAATATTTTAGATGGTAATATCTGACTCACTTCCATTGTTAGTATCACAGAACACCAGGATTGTGCAAGAAGTATTATATGGCTCACTGGTATGAAGCAACATTTGCACATGTTCTTGTACCATTCTAGGAAATATGGAAATGGAAGAATGGCGCAATCAGAAAGAAACCAGTATTTTCATCATAGTCAGGGAGGTGTCGAAATACCTCTCATACCACTTGCCAGCAACTGGGGAATTTCTTTTTCTTCCTCTTAGTCACAATATTTACAGGCTGTGGTGTAGAAATATACACTATCACAATCAATTAAAAATTTGTATTATGTTATACATATCTGCCGTAAGGGAGACAAGTGGATGGGTATACTGTGATGATATGCAATAACACTGCCAAAATCTCTGTTAAATTCAATTGTGCATTTTGAGTATATTTGGCTCACATACAAAGGCTTAAATAATTGACTCCAAATAATGTTTTAAGAAATTAAATCACCAAATCCAGTAGTAACAGAGATCTCTGCCCAGTTATACATTGAAGGTCAATGATAGTAAATCAGGACGTGCACTTGAAAACAAATTGAAACAGGCTAATACAGCATTTTAGACATTATTTTTTATCATAAGACGGTTAGGCAACATTCTATTACATAGAATCTTTTTCTTTAATCCCTTAACTGCTGGCAGGGCCTTTTTGCCCCTAGTGCTGAGCCCTTTTTGGCTATTTGGGGTAGTTCGCGCTTAGGGCTGTATAAGGTATCGATGCCGAATTTGCGGCCTTTGTTTCCACCATCCTAGGGATTTTAAAGGCACCCAGGGTTTGTAGATTCCCTGGAGGGGACCGAGAAAATAGGCAAATTAAGGCTAAATTTTGAGTTTTTGTGGGGAAAAGAAGGAAAAAGTGCTCTGAATAAAAGTGTCTGTTTTTTTTTCTAAGAATCGCATAAACAAACGGTTGTTGTGCTTAAGTCACCATCTTCCCAGATTTCAGGAGCATGCAGTGCTGAATAAAAAAACTATTTTGTTACCACAGTATTGGCATTTTTCAAAGAGGTAGACCATTTTTCTTATTTTTATGTGCTCTCAATCTACTTCCAGTTTGTGATGGAAACCAGCATGAAACCCATAGCTGATCCAGGAAAGCTATAGATTTCTGAAATGTAGACAACATTTTGAATTCAGCAAGGGGTCAATTGTGTAGAACCCTGAAGGTTTTTCTAAAGAAACTAACTGTTGAAATAAAGAAATATTGAAAATGAGTAGGAAAAACTGCCATTTGTGACAACATTTTGATCTATAACTTTTTGTCACAAAGGCTGATTTAAAAAGCAATATACCAATATGTTTGCTAGACCCTTCTGGTTGCGGATTATATAGGGTTTGTCGGTTCTCCGAGAACTCAAGGGACCCATAGATAACAACTGAGCTGCACCGTGCAATGTTTTTTCATTTTGTACCCAGTATTGACCAATTCATATGGTGAAATATGTAGAGTGAAAAACGGGTATGAAGGAAACTTATGTATTTCTGAAATTGGCATAAGATATGGAGTTTAAGAGCAGTGGTTATTTGTACATCTCTGAATGTGTGGGTACGCATACTAGCATATGATTTAGAGGTTATTTTTCAAAATGTTATCAATCTTACACACTGGCTTACATTTGGAAGGCACAAATGCAGCAAAATCCAATTGATAATAACAAATGTTCTATTATGCTATGCCCCCACATGTCCTCCGATACAAATGGTACCTCACTGGGTAGGCCTAGTGCCCCTGACAGGAAACGGCCCAAAATGCAACCCAGAATCCCTTGCAAACCTCAAACTTTGACAAAAAAAATACATTTTCCTCACATTTCTGTGATGGAAAGTTCTGGAAGCTGAAGGGAGCCATAAACTTCTAGCCACCCAGGATTTTCTTAAGTCTTCAGATAACAAGCATTTGCAATGCAATAGGGCTCGCATTTACGAGAGTTTAAGCTATTGTCACTTACAATGGCAATAGCTCAAACTCTTGTAAATGCGAGACCTATATCACTTCAAATAAGCGGCCGCCATTGTCTGGGGCTGCTTGAATGTGAAAGCGCTCATGGCGAGGAAAGCACGTTGTGCCTGCAGTAGGAGAAACTCATTAAAGAAAATAGTGCTTACAGACTAAATAAGACATACCGTGCCGCAAACAGAAGTAAAAGGGCCTGTCGCCATGGGAGGTTACAAATGCAGACTAGGCGGTACCAAGGAGGGGCTAACAAGCCTAATAACGACTCAGAAGCCAGCGTTTACAAAGGACAATGACACAAGCCAATTAAAAATATGGGCAGACAGCGGACGGGGCTTCAAAGCCATACTCCACTACTGCATGCCTCACAGCAGCGCATGAGCTGCCCAGGCTCGACCTAAAAATGATACCTCATTCGTGTGGGTAGGCCTAGGTCTCACGACAGGAAAACGACCTAAAACACAACGTGGATCCATCACATTTTTCCACTCAAAAGTGACCCTTTTTTGGCAAAGTGAGTACCTGTGAATTTTGGGCCCTAACTCAGCAGCACCTAGGGAAACCTAGCAAACTTGCACATTTATGAAAACTAAACACCTGGTACTTTCCAGGGTGGGGTGACTTGTGTGGCTCTCAACAAGTTTTTTCTTTTACCCAGAATCTCTTGCAAACATCAAACTTTGACTTAAAAAAACACATTTCTGTGATGGAAAGTTCTGGAATCTGTAGGGAGCCATAAACTTTGTGCCACCCAGGATTTCCCTCCGTCCTCAGATAAAAATGGTACCTCACTTGTGTGGGTAGGACTAGTGCCCACAACAGGAAACGACCTAAAACACA
The DNA here is from genome assembly GCA_963921515.1 of Calotriton arnoldi. NCBI lineage: Eukaryota > Metazoa > Chordata > Amphibia > Caudata > Salamandridae > Calotriton > Calotriton arnoldi. The sequence goes on from CAWUFW010012198.1 coordinate 40,459, forward strand.
ACATGGAAACATCAAATTTTTCCACTCAAAAGTGACCCTTGTTTTGCTAACTAGGTAGCTGTGGATTTTGGACCCTAGCTCAGCGGGCACCTAGGAAAACCTAGCAAACTTGCACATTTTTTAAAACTTGACACGTGGCGGAATCCAGGGTGAGGTGACTTGAGTGGCTCTCACCAGTATTTCTTTACCCTGAATCCCCTGCAAACCTCTAACTTTGACTTAAAAAACACATTTGCCTCACATTCCTGTGATGAAACTGCCTGATATCTGCAGGGAGCCACAAACTTCCTGCCACCCAGCATTCCCCCAAGTCATCCGATAATAATGGTACCTCACTTGTGTGGGTAGGACTAGTGCCAGCAACAGGAAAAGGCCTAAAACACAACATGGATACACCACATTTATCTGCTCAAAACTGGCCCTTTTTTTGCAGAGTGGGTATCTCTGGATTTTGGGCCATAGCTTAGCCGGCATATAGAGAAAGTTGCATATTCTTGAAAACTAGACACCTGCGGAAATCTAGGGTGCGGTGACTTGCATGGCTCTCACCAGGTTTCTTTTTATCCAGAATCTCTTGCAAACCTCAAACTTTGACTAAAAAAACATTTTTTTTTTTGCATAGTGGGTAGCAGTAGATTTTGGGCCCTAGCTCAGCCAGCACATAGGGAAACTTAGCAAACTTGCACATTTCTGAAAACTAGACAAACAGGGAAGTATAACGGAGCCCGACTTGTGTGGCTTTCACTAGCTAATTTTACCCAGAAGCCCTTGCAAACGTCAAACTTTGGAAAAAAAACACACATTTGTCTCACATTTCTGTGATGGAAACTTCTGGAATCCACAGGAATCCACAAAATTCCTACCACCCAACTTTACCCCACTTGTGCCAATAAAAACGCTGTGCCCCATGTGTGGCTTGGACTAGTGCTGTGATAGAAATGAATCGAACCGATGTCAATGGGGGCCCTTATGAGGGGACTCCCATTGACCTCGGTTTGATCCATTCCCATTGCGGGCACTAGTCCCAGCCACACAAATGGCTCAGAGTTTTTATTGGCACAAGTGCGGTAATGCGGAGTGGTAGGATTTGTGTGGATTCCCGTGGATTCCGAAAGTTTCCATCACAGAAATGCAAGGACAATGTGGGACTTCAGGCATAGTTTGAGGTTTGCAGGGTATTGTGGGTAAGAAAACCACATGGGATCCATGCAAGGCACACTACCATGAAATCCCCTCATAGTCTAGTTTCCAAAAATGTCTGTGGTTGGCAGGTTTCCATGGCTGGCAGCCGAGTATAGCCACAAATTCCGCAGCTATCCCTATCGCTGAACTCTCCATGTAGCACATTAGGGCCTTTGTGCCAAGGTCTCTTGGCCAACCCACACAAGTGAGGTACCATTGTTATGGGGGACCTGGGGGAATGCTGGCCGGTAGGAAATTTGTGGCTCCCCGAAGATTCCAGAAGTATTCCACACAGACGTGAGGAAAGTGTGTGGTTTAGCCAAAGCTTGCGGCTTGCAGCGAATTGTGGGTAAGAAATTGTTGTGGAATTCATGCATAGCACACCACCCTGGACTACCCCTGGTGTCTTAATTTAAGAACTGTCTGGGTCTGGTAGGTTTTCCCAGGCCTATCCAAGCCCAAAAGGTGCAGCCATTCATTATTGCAAGTGGGACGATATTGGGAGTTAATCACACTCTGCTGGCCCATGTGTTAAAATGACACCGGAAGGAATCAAATATCCTGTCGCTTGCCATTGGGATGGGATTTCTTAGTCTGCAGGGAGTTTAAAGACTGAGGCTTTAGAGGTGAGGGTGGGGCAGATGTGAGAATGGGCCAAACCACCCCATTATTTTATTTAAAAATAAAATATTCCTGCATTACAATGCAATGCCAATAGCTCAAACTCTCGTAAATGCAAGACCTATTGCATTGCAAATGCTTGTTATAATATGCCCATGGCTCTAGTGGACTTTTGCAGTTGCTTTGTGTTTTGCCCCTAAACAACAAAACATTTCTAATGTATTTAACTAACTGATACTTAAAAAAAAATCTCTGGATCTAGGGTCAATAAATCCAAAAAGGAAGTGATATTCGTTAGCACTTCGACCTCTGACCTAAAGTCTGAAACTAAGGATATGGTAATAGGGTGTGGTATGGTTCCTCTGAATACAGGTGAAGGGTTAAGCATCAGCTATCTACCATCCTAACAATGCACATCTATTACTGAAGATTGAAAAAGATTTCTGTGCCAGACAAAATTTATAATTATCTATAATACGCTGCATGAATATGATTAAAGTGATAACTCAGCCCTAGTGTTCTTTTTGTATCCCGATGTCTCCTTTATAGCCTTTTTTTTTTGTCATGATGAATCTGTTAATTGTTATATTTATCTGGGAAGGTAAATCACCAAGAGTTGCAAAACTTGGATGGGGGGGGGCTTCTCTTTGCCGGATTGAGAACAATGTTATCTATCTGCCATTTAGCCGTTTGGCTATATTCCAAACTAAAAGCCCTTATTTTCAATCAATTTTAGTTTAAACTACCATGAATGACGTTATGACAGAATATGCCACAAAATTTTAGTGTACAAAAGTCTTCAAAGACGTTCAATTTTAAACCTTTTTGGCCTTATGCTGAAGCTATTCATAAGGAGGGAAAAACTGAATACTCATAGGGAATTCAGAAAATTACCATTATTGGATAATTCCACTTTGCCTGACAAATTATCAAAGAACTTGAAAGGATTGCAAGACCGGGGCTCGTGGGAATTAGTTCAGTTCTTTGACCAGGAGGGGTTCACCCCATTAACTGTATTGCAAGAACAGTTTGGAATTGATTTCAGGGACAATTTCCCTAAATACCATTGTTAGACCTGGCATCCTTGGCGTGGGTTCCCATTACTTTTTTGCCTCTACCTCCTGTGTTTTTGGTGATATGCTGGATTGTGTTTTGCTGGCTTATACGCTTTTGGGCACTTTGCCACTGCTGCCACGTAGCAGTCTGGATGACCAACAGCTGCCATAAACTCAACACCGAGAAAACAGAAGTCCTCGTCCTTGGAACCACCCCGTCAGCATGGGACAACACCTGGTGGCCGACCGCCCTCGGAAGCCCACCTACCCCCTCAGACCACGCCAAGAACCTCGGCATCATACTCGACTCATCACTCACCATGAACCGACAAGTCAACGCCGTCACATCCAGCTGCTTCAACACCCTCCGCATACTTCGCACGACCTTCAAATGGATCCCCCCTGAGTCAAGGAAGACAGTCACCCACGCACTCATCACTAGCAGACTAGACTATGGAAATGCACTCTACGCCGGCATCAAAAGTCCCTACTCCGCAAACTCCAGACTATACAGAACACCGCCGCCAGACCCGTCCTCGGCATCCCCCAGCACGAACACATCAGCCAACACCTGCGAAAGCTCCACTGGCTCCCCGTGGAGAAAAGAGTCACCTTCAAAATCCTCACTCACGCCTACAAATGCCTACACAACAACGGACCCAAATACCTCAACGACAGAATCAACTTCCACGTACCCAAAAGAAACCTCCGATCTTCCAACCTCGCACTGGCCGAAACCCCGCGCATCCACAGAGCCAGAGCAGGCGGAAGATCCTTCTCTAACACTGCGGCCAAGACCTGGAACGAGCTACCAGCAGACATCAGACGTGCCCCCTCCCTGAACACCTTCAGGAAGACTCTCAAGACCTGGCTCTTCAGCTAAACAGACCTACTGACATCCTCCCCCCAGCACCTTGAGACCCTCACGGGTGAGTAGCGCGCTTACAATTCCCCCTGATTGATTGACTGATCAGTGTCAAAGTGCAAGTGCTCCTTGGATAAAATTGCTATTTCTAATTGGCTATTCCTGATTGGCATATTTGAATTGTTGGTAAGTCCCTAGTACAGTGCACTAAGTGTGCCAGGGCTGGCATCTCAAATGCTACTCAGTGGGCTTGCAGCACTGGTTGTGCCACCCACCTGAGTAGCCCTGTAAATGTATCTCAGGCCTACCACTGTAGTGTCTGCAATCAGTCTGTAACTGCCATGTTGCCCTGGCAAGTGCACCCACTCGCCAGACCCAAACCTTCCCTTTCCTTACATGTAAGGCACCCCTCTGGCCGGCCCACAGTGCCCCTTTGGGCAGGGTGCATTGTATGTGGAAGGTAGGACATGTACCGGTGCGTCTGACATGTCCTAATAGTGAAATATTACTAGATTCCATCTTTAACTATTGCAAGATTATCTGCCCCAAAGGATAACATGGGAGCTGCTGGGCAAATCCCTTGCCAGCATAACTTCCCATTGGGACCAGCTGAAACCATCAAGTTTGGACTCCCTGAACTCAGAATTTGACCACCCACCTTTTGGTAAAGGTGGTTTTCAAATTGTCAGTTGGAAAGTGCCACTTTTAGAAAGTAAACAAAGCAAACACAAGGAGATGATGGACGGAGCGCTGAAACTTTTCAGACACTCACCTCCAGTCACAGATCTGGGTTGAATCCATCATCATTCTTTAGCTCACTTTGCCACCCCAGTTCAGACATAGCTATATGCAAATCAGTCTTGACCCTGTGCCTCATGGGAACAGTCCAGCCCGACCTGCCCAGCCATGTCTTCCCTGGACCGGAAACAAGCATCCTGGGACCGGTTGCGGGCTAAACAGCCCTCATCAGCCAGGCTAGCTTGAATCCAGTGGCAAAGTGAGCAAGGGACCACCGTCTGGGCATACCCTGCCAATTTAGAGCGAACAAAGCAAACACAAGGAGATGATGGACGGAGCGCTGAAACTTTTCAAACACTCACCCCCAGTCACAGATCTGGGTTGAATCCATCATCATTCTTTAGCTCACTTTGCCACCCCAGTTCAGACATAGCTATATGCAAATCAGTCTTGACCCTGTGCCTCTTGGGAACAGTCCAGACCGAACTGCCAAGCCATGTCTTCCCTGGACCGGAATCAAGCATCCTGGGACCGGTTTCGGGCTAACAGCCCTCATCAGCCAGGCTAGCTTGAATCCAGTGGCAAAGTGAGCAAGGGACCCACGTCTGGGCATACCCTGCCAACTTAGGGTGAACAAAGCAAACACAAGGAGATGAAGGACGGAGTGCTGAAACTTTTCAAACACTCACCCCCAGTCACAGATCTGGGTTGAATCCATCAACATTCTTTAGAGGCAGCCCACTAACTAAGCTCTTGGTACTTATGTGTATGGAAAGTCGCCACTCTGTCTGAAGAAAGGAGTGGCCTGTGGAAGGTTGCTTAGAAGTTCCAGACTGAACCAAGAAGAGTGGAGTGCCTTGACTGTGGTGGTGCCCTGGTGCACTTACTAAACTAGAGAAGATACACTGGACAATCTGGCTCTGAACTGAGGAGTCAGTTGGCATAAGCAGAGCCTCTGCTTCCCCATAGCCACCGGAGTTCGGCTTGAGGTAGGCGGTGTGCAAAGACTCACATTGGAGCTCCAGTGGTGAGGGTAAGAGGCTCCAGCAGTTGCAATGTCACTGGAACTGCACCTAGGGGCTGGTCGGAGCAGAGAGCGTGAGCTGAATGCCAGACATTAAACATAGGTGAGGGTCCCCATTGGCCAGAGAGACGTTCAGCATCTGGGGGTGGGGTCTGCAAAAGTGCCCACATATTGACACTAGCAACCTTTAGAGTTGGGTTGGCAAGAGAGACAAGCCACGGACTGTCCACTGGATGGAGGACAAAGGATGTAGGATAGTGAAAAAAGGCTGTCACAGGAGTGCAGGAGACTGGCTTGCCACCCGCGACTGTCCGAGGCACCTGGTAAAAGGTGGACATCTAGGCATAGAGCCAGGACGAATGGGGTGTGGTCAAGGATGCTGAGAGAATCTCCCCCTTTGTATTGTCAGGAAATGAGCTCTCATGGCTGGGGATTGTTGTGTGCAGGTGGTGGAGCCAGTCACATAGTAGAAATGGGATGGAATACATGAGCACCCTGACTTAATAAGAATGTTTTGAACAAGAGTTCTTTGGAGATATTTGACTATTGTAGGAGACTGGTGTACAGGGGTTGGTGGAGCTAGTTACCAAGGAGAAAGGAGAGAGAAGTGAAGAGTACCCCAAACAAACTGGATCAAAACTGTGGGAAATTGTGTGGACGTTTTGGCTGTGTGTACACATCATTTTTTAAAACTACCATTTAAAATACATTGTTCCAGAAGAAACTCTCACTGAAACTGTAGCCGAGAATGATAAACATACATACACTGAAGGTAAAGAAATTAAAGTCCTGGTGAATTATAATACAGTGCATCATCCAACCACAGAGAAAGGGTTTTTGTAACCAGAATGTGAAAATGTGTAATTTATAACTAAATGGAAGGGAAGGTGCAGCTATGGAAGGTTCTGGGGTGTTCAGAAGAGCAAGATAAACTTAATTTGAAATTCATATATATTTGATCCTTGTTGGGCTCTTCCTTCTATAACATAGTCTCTAATTAGGGGAGAGGATGTAGCCTTACGGTTAGAGCGGTCGACCTTTAAGCTGGGGAACCGGGTTCGAGTCTCGGCAAGGACGCTCAACATCCTGTGATTCTAGGCAAATCACTTAATCTCCCCATGCCTAACAAAAATGAATGTGTCCATCTGTAACGAAACTGGTGCTCATGTAAAGCGCTCTGATACCCGATGTCTCGGGTCTAGTTTGCGCTATATAAAACTCTAAAAAAATAAATAAATAGTGAAACAAAAGTCAGACATAGGCAAAACCATGAAAATAGGTTTGGATGGTGGAGGCATAGATTGAAGATTAATCCCAAGAACCAGTGACAACCTTAGAGAGCTTTTAAAACAAAAACGTTTGAGAATTGGCAAAATAACAAAATTCAACAAATCAAGTCACTTGGTAGCAGGTGAAGATAGGATCAAAAGGGGTATTACTGTGATTGAGGACTTGGATGGAAAAAGCCCCTTAGATACTGGTAAAACCAATACCAGTAGGTTAGAAACAGACATCATTACTCGTCAAGGGGCAATGAAACAGGGATACCTGCACAGAACACAGAGCCTATAAAGCTTAAGAAAATGGAGACAAATATATCAACAGAGATGTGTTCAGTGCACATATAGAGGGGACAAATCATCTGAAAGGAAGCGACAAGGCAGGCAAAGAAATAGAACACTCACAGGTAGCATTGCCCACAGGGGAGCAAGAGACCTTCCAAGTAATAGAATCTGAGGAAGCCACCCAGAGGATGTAAAAAGGTGTTAAAACCATAATCGATCCTAGTTTGATAGCCATGGCCTCAGAAATACTTGTAACATTCTAGGCAAAAGAGGTGCCTGTGAAGATTAAGTGGATGAATACGACTTTCTCGGTGTGAGAGCGGGGTGGCACGCCACCGCCCCGCAACCCCAAAGTCAACCACTGGCCACCCACCAGATTAGGAGTTTTCTTCTGGTCTGGTGGGCGGTTCTTTGGCGTTCCCACAGCGGTGCCTTTAAAAAAGGCACAGGAATGGAAATGCCAAAGCAAGTTCCTGCATGGCATTTAGTCCATGCCGTGCAGGAACAGGGCATGCATGCACACAGGGGGGCACACCATGTGCTCCTCTGCATGCATCCCAGTGTACAGGAGAAACAGGGGGCCCTGCAGAACCCTCCTTGTTTCCCCACCGCCAGCATTTTCATGGCCGGCTCACCGCCATAAAAAGGCTGGCGGTGGGAAAACTCAGAATATGCTTGCCAGTGCTGCAGGGGAACGGCAAGCATATTGCTGCCTCAGACTGCTGCGCCACCGCCATGGAACGCGGTTCCCTGGCAGTTGCGGCAATCCCAAAATGGTCCAACCGCTGTACTTGTAATATGGTGGTTGGACCACTGGTGCGGCGGTCCCCGACTGCCACCGCACCTCCAAAATAGGTTCGGCAGTCCCTTAATCTAGATCACATAAAGAAACAGAGTCAGCAAGTCAAACAAATAAAAATATGATACTCTATGGAATAAATAAGCAGGAGATGGGCAAAGTATACTGAATAATCATCTGAGGTTGGGCACCATGGTGCAAAAATATATCTTAGGTAGAGGAAACTGCTACTCTAGGCTCTGGGAACTAAGAACTAGAAAACTAGATTGAAACATGGTTGTAACGGAATTGAGATTTGGTAAATGAAAGCTGGTTCTTCCATTTTCTATTGTGATGATTGTGTTTTTATGGCAATGTATAAATGTTCACACCACATTGAGCACTGCAGCATGTGCACTCTGTTAATTTACTGAATGTTGAATACATTAAATAGAGTGGCCCTGAAATTTCTTGAAACAGAACATTGAATGATTAACAGGATAAGGAAAAAAACAAGACAATAGTAATACCAACAGACATAATTTCTGTATGCATACCTTAAAATGAATGTCACTGCACAATTGTGTATAGCTTCTTGCTTGGGCATAGAAATACATGCCTAGGCCTGGGGTCATCTGGTGCCTTGAAAAGCCTACCAACCCCCAAAGTTTCTGAACATGGACGCCTGCATATAAAGATGCCATTACTTTTTCTTATCCAGGATTTCATACTCCGGTCAAACATTGGTTAAAAAAAGATTTCCTCACATTTCTGTGATAGAAAGTTCCATATTGTGTGGAGACCACTAAAATCCTCACTCCTCAGTTTTCCAACATCTCTAACAATAAACACAGTACCTGATTTGGGTGGGTAGGCCTATCATAACGGACAGGAACAGACAAAGCACGTGACCATCTGAAGTAAAAATAGTCTCAATGTGGTCTTCAGGTGGTCACGATTTCGGTATATTCCAGACTGGTGCAATCAGCCCACACATGGTGGGTACTGTTTTATTGAGGGAAAGGTGGAATCATTAGATGGTAGGACTTTTGCCATTTGCCTGACGTTCTGGAGCTTTCTGTCATAGATAAAGAAGAAATTGTGATTTTATTTTACCATACTCTGACATCTGCTAAGGATTCTCGGTAATAAAAGATGTTTAGATTTATCCAAACCACATCAACATGGATTCCCACCTGCCTCTAGTTTGCATAATATCTGAAGTTTGTAGATTTCCTTGAAATCCGCTGCCCTTGTGCCCAACTACTGCACACATCCACAATCGAATTTCCTCTATCAAAAGCATTCTTTGGTATCTATTGTGTGGGTGTCTGCTGAAACCCTTGGAAAACCCACACGTCTGATCAATTACACACTCAGACGTCCTATGGGAACAAAGATTTGGGTCAAGCCTTGGACAGAATATCTTCCTGTGAGGGGAAGACTGAAGGAAACTATCATTTTTTAATGAAAAAATGTCGAAAATGTCTTGTTCAGCGTTCTATCCCGGCCATTCAGTCAGGCCAAGAGTGATAAAAATCTTATGATGTGTATATATTATAAATATACGCTTGTGGCATGTTTCCATATAGTTTAGGGGAGAGACCTGCGACCACATGACAGGTACCCCAAACCAGCATTTTGCTTGCAGTTTGTTTCCAAATTTCCCAAAAGCACTACGCTCAGTTTATGCCCTGTTGGCACCCTGAATCCACAGAAAATCCATACATGTATAGTATCCAAATGCTCCGTAGACACAGAGGAACAGAGCTATGGGTCAAGCTTAACCAGGGATGTGCTTCTGCATGAGGGAAACTGAAGGGATTTAAGATGTTTGGGGGAATAAATACTAAAACCCTGACATCATATTTGTTGTAATATCACAGCCAGCCATTAGGATGAGGGAGGTGTGGCACCCAGTGACAGAAACATAGGATGTGTAGATGTTAAATGCATATGGTTATAGTATGTTCACCTACAGCATGAGTGATATTTATGACCAAAGACATATAACCTTAGCTTTCCAAATTCCTAAAATGCACAACACACAGTTTATCACCTGTGGGCAGCCTAAACCCAAGGAGAACCCATACATATCAGGCATATGTTCTTCCTACATGTGGGTTACTGAAGGAAATTCCCATGTTTTGGCAATAAAAATGTAATACATATCTGATCAGTGTCATGTTCCGATGGGTACCCTTGCCAGCCAGTTAGGGCAAGGGAGGTATGGCTTGCAACAGTAGAGTCCTCACGTCTCTCAGACAAAACATATTTGTTATACTTTCCATATAGTTGTGAGTCTGATGACTATCATCAAATGATTAATGCACCCTAAACAGAGTTTCTACCACAGTTTTGTGTCCTGCACTAATATTACATAATTCATTGCGCAGATTACATTCCCTAGAAAACCCATACATATTTGGTATTGCTGGACTCCAGAGATTCAGGGAAAAGTTTCCTTGGTTAGCGTTACAAGATTTATGTTTGTCTATTTAAGAAATGCAACAAAATATTAAGCATATTTGTTAAAAAAATTAAAATATCTCCACTTTTTTTTTCATGTTACATTCAAGCTGCACTGACATATTGATGAAGGGTTTCCACCAAAACATAGTTCTAAATGTCCTAAAAAACAGCCACTGCTATTCTGTGATACTTTTCAAGTGGAAAAGAAAGCACATACTTTGTTACTTTATGAGGCACACTCATACAATATCCTAATTAAACGAACTGCATAAATAACCGAAGGCTAGAAAGAGAGAGACTATTGAAGTTAAGACACAACATAACCTAAACTCATCACTGTCGTTGTGCTGGGTATGTATGTAAGTTATAGACAGTTGCAATACCTATACCTTAAACTCTCCTCCAAACATCTAAAAGAGCTACAGAGAACACAAAGTCACATGCCCTGAGTGATTGCTGGCATGCGACAATATGATAATATCACCACTCTTTACAGGCATTGCACTGAATCCCCTTGAATGAACAGACTGACTTCAACTCATCCAGTCCGAATCGTAAGGAGCTGGATGCTGTCTCAATCATAAGGAGCTGAATTTTGTTGAATTATCTTGCAAAATCTCAGTCTACCTGTTCAGAGGGCATCTTCCGTTTGATTCCCACAGCACCATTCTATAAACAAAGCAAAATCTGTACGACTCTCTATGCACATGTACGACTCCACACTTTGCAACTCCCAGCATACATGGATCTGAAAAAAGACTGCTTCATAAATAAGAAAGAGATGGCAGCCTACATACAATATATTTAATAGCCTTATTGCCCATTGCTGAGGACTATACTGCTCGCTAAAGGCCCTAAAACCACGTAATAGGCCTTTGCTGCAGGCGAGGGCCTAAACCCTGGGAGAGGGCCTTTAACAACTGGTATAGCACGAAGCAGAAGTAGTATTAGACTATTAAAACATTCCACCCAATGAAAGTAGAATGTTCTAAAGTAAAAAGGGAGAAACATAAAGACAAACATTGGAATGTTGGAGCAGAAGGCTTATACCAGCCATTATACGCCAGGAGCTACTCCTTTGTCTTCAATGGAGCTCTCAACATTTCAGTGTTCTAATATAGCCTTAGAGCCTGTTGCGGTTTCTACCGGCCAATAAAGGCCCGCTCCAGTGTTAAAGGCCCGAGAAGGATCGGGCCTTTAACAAGAGGGCAGAATGTTCTAATTTGGGCAGAATGTTCTAATTTGTAAAACAAAGACCTCACAGAGCCCGAGAGGGTTCAAATCATCTCAGGCTCCATGAGGCCTTTGTTAAACACTGGAATGTTGATGCTCCGGGCTTCTACCGGCCATTAGTAACCAGGAGCACTCCATTGTTTTCAATGGAACGCTCAACATTCCAATGTTCTAATTATCTGTAATGTGTACAAACAGAAACCCAATTCTTGGCATAAGGACCTTTAAATTTCAGTGTATGTATACTTTTGTCTGTCTAACCTCGATCCTTCTCTCCCTATTGATATATCTGTTTGACCTAGCCATGCACCTTAATGAATGCTACACAAGTTAAATTTAAAAAAATAACCAAACACAAAGGTTAATTTTTGTTCTACTACATATGAAGTATATGTTACAGGCTTGTGGAACTGATGCATTTGAAGCGAATCGCAGGAGACTTCTTACATATGGTTTGCATTTATTTGAGGGATAGTCATACATACCTGTTGATATGCCCAATTCAGCAGTTTATACCTATAGGATCGCCTCATTGGGTAGCACAAGCTGTAGATCGCGTGCATTGCAGCAAAGAAAAAGCTGAGCAGGCCAAACTGTTTCCTTGCCAACATCCACTTGTCCAGCCACTGGGGAAACCTTTGATATTTTGAGTCATGGTGAAGCTGCAAACATGCCGCGAAAAGTCCTGGTAAGAAAACCAATGCCAAGAGGGTGACAGAAACAACTGGCAATACTTTGTTGATGACCAGGATTGGAATTCTGTAAAATTCATTTTTGTTGGCAGTTAGGAAGGGGTGCAGCACCTCCCTCAAAAAAGTGTAGATAAAAGTCAACACGGACAAAGTAGCTGCAATCTTCACTGGTAAATGCCATTTTGGAAACAGGTGAAACTGTCTAGTTAAATGAGAAGGAAATTCAAAGACATCAATTTGGTAATCGGTACGGCAGTTCAAATATTCAGGTTCATCTGGCACTTTCCTCATTTCCATATCCAAATCCTGAAAAAGAAATTAAACGGTAACGTCATCATCATCAAAACAATGTCATTTTTAGAGTATGACTCTAAACAAATGTAAATAGCAGTATAAAAACATAATTGAATATTCCATTAGGTTCATTCCTATTAAGAACAGTGTAAATGGAAAGTGGAAATATGGACATTTAATAATATACTTTTTTCCATAGGTTCTCTAGTTTGTATGTATGTATATATGTGGTATTTTTATAGCGTAATTCTAGTCAAAAGGCAGAAGAGTGCTGTATATGGTCAAAGAGAGGCATAAAGTTAACGAGTAATAGGCGAGGAAGCTGGGCTGTGGACGGTTAACATATTTTGAGGTAGTGTTCAAGAAGTGCGCCTTCAACTATTTCCTAAATAGGAGCACCAATGGGGCAGTCTTGATGGATACGGGGATGTTGTTCCAGATCCTGGGTGCAAAGATGGGAAAGACCTGCTACCTTATATTTTTCATTTTTACACTTTTTAGTCTGCAGTCTGATGGTGTTCTGGCTACAAGTGTGCCAAGAACCTCCCTGGATGGTGAGCTTGTCTGCAAGAAGGTCTTGATGGCGATGAAAATGATGCAGCTGGTTTTGAAGATGGTCCGGGCCAGCAAGAGGAGTGATGGTGTTCCATCATGTTGGGGCTGATGTGATGATATTTCTTTAGGCCCTGGATATGCAGGAAGCATTTAGGGATACCAGTGTGGAGTCTGAGGCCATGGAGTAGGGTGTTGCCACCAACCAGGTGCAAAAGCACGAGGGCTTCAAAAGCCATTCTAAAGTTACTTTGTGAAATAAACAATTTTACTTTCTTTAGAAGAGAGAGCTTGTAACAGGCTATCTTTATATTTTTGGCAACATGCTCCTTGTGGGGGAGGTTGGTGTCCAAGGTGAATACAAATGACCAGGCATTCGATGAAAGCTGAGGTTCAAAGCCAACAATGGCCATGTCATTAAGCAAGGTTTTTTTGTTTGTTGTTCTTGGCAAATAGGAATTCTGCCTAGGTTGGATTGAGTTTCAGGTAGCCACTGGACATCCAGATCTGAATGATGTGCAAGCAGTGTTTGAGTCATTGGATGACTGAAACAGCGATGAACCAGGCTTGGTGTTGTCGATGTGCTCTCAGATCTTGAATTAATGAAACATCTTATAAAGCGCACTAATACCCGGAGGCGTCTTGGCGCTGAGTAGTTCAAAAAAGCAGACAAGGGTCAAGTCCTAAGGGATCACTGGTTGAACAACCAGGTTTTAAGGTTCTTCCTAAACATCAGGAGTGTGGGTGCAACTTTGAGTTCTGGAGGCAGACGATTCCACAGTAGAGCTGTGGTTCTAAAGAATTCTGTATTTTGTCTCTGAAAAAAAGGTTTGTGTTGCAATGAGCATAATCACAAGACCTATAGTCACATTTCCTCTAGCTAATTATTCCCTGGATCAGTAGTTGGCCACTTCTTATATATTTGGGGTAATCTAGTTCATCACCCATGTCAAGAAGTAGTGGACCCATAAACCAATACAATGAACGTAAAAATTCACTGGGATTTTGTAAATGCCAGGTTTTGGCTGTTTCATGATGGTATTAATGGTGGCAAGGGTTTGGAGCCTGATGTAAAAAGCCCTTTTGTAATCACAAACCCTGTCAGCCACAAAATCACCGTATTTGTGACCACAAAAGGGCTTTTGTTTATGTCAAAAAACCTTTTTACGACTTGTAAAATGGCTTTCGCGATCTTTCTAAATTGCAAGTAGGAGGGGGCGTGAAAGGAGCATCCACTTATTAACGATTTAGGAAAGGAATGTATAATTGGTTTAAGACTGCAATTGTGATCATAAACTATTGATGAGTTACTGAACAGTTGGGGTGGTAAGTGATTCACAAAGGGGAAGGGGTCCTCTTAGGATCCCTTCCCATTTGGTAATCAAGTTGGTAGCCTTAGGCTAAGTAGCCAGTAGTTCACAACACCACTTCCTAAATGAATGACGTTTTCTAATAGCATAGATTTAAAAAAAAAAAGAAGCTAGGGTTCCTTTAAGGAACATAGGCTGCTTTAAAAAGTGTTCCATTTTGGGTGGTTTGCGGTCCCTTGCTGGCCACCATCCCTGTGTTTTTAGTCAATCGCAGGGGGTCACAAACTGCGACTTACGAAATGAATATTAATTAGGTAGGTCATTCTGTGACCTCTTTTGATCCTGTATTTTGTGAACGGACGATACAGTTTGCATAATCAGATTGTTTTTGCAAAGATCGGTACACAATTTGCAACCACTTTTTTCTAATGTAATCTTTGTGCATCCGGCCCTGTGTTTCGTATGGATTTCTCTTTAAGTCGCAATTTAGCAATTTATAGCAACGTGTATAAATCGGTAGCCTTCTTTATTTTTTCACTTGTTCACTTGAGTAAGTTAAATAAACGAAAACTGTTCAAGTCAGAAAGGAAGCAAGAGTTGAGGGGTGTACCTCCTGAGCTAAAAGAAATCAGGGGACCAAGGCCTTGTCGGCTTGTCACATACAGCACTTACCTTTTACTCTTTCATTCTTAATTGGACTTCGTCATGCACAAGTCAAATTTGATTACATAAAAAAATATTAAGTTTAGATCTTTAATTTTTTAACATTTATATTGCTATGAACCGTTTGTCAAACAGAACTGATAGGTATAAAACAAGTATAGAAATGACAGACACTGAAAGTGCTCAAAAGGTGGGCAGTGAAATTCATACAAAATGTTCTGTTTTGTTACTAAATGTTTGAAGTTAGCATCATCTTTGCTGTTGGGGGCAGAGACCCAATTTGTACAACCCGGAAAAGCTAAGATTTTTTTATCCATTGGTAACTTTCACAATTTTTGTGCACGGTCAGGTACTCATTCTTATGGGAATGTAGATATTCTGAAGAATGGCAATGTCATGATTGCTCAGTAGGTAATACGATGGCTTTGAGATGCAGCGCTTGGGGAGTATAAATGGCGGCCTTAAAGCCGACTGTAGCTTCAACGGGCAGTCAATCAAAATGGAGCTACTATGAGCTTTTTGGCTCACAAATTTAATAATCAGTTAAAAATGCGATCTTTCCCCAGTTTTAGCGACTCACAGGGAGATGGGGTTCGGTTATTTTGTCTCAAGTAGCTGCTCCCACCACAACAAGGCCAGGCTGCCTCTGAGCTGGGTGAGCTGAGACCTTGGACTAGTTGCCTTGGACTTCAATAAGCACCATTGCTTCAGATGCCCCTAGTGGACACATAGGGTCTTAACATATGAGCTGCATGCTAAGAAGTTGGACAGCTGACAAATGGTTGACACTGGTGCTTTCATAATAAACATGTCTGGCCTCACAAATTAAAGAGCCTCAAGAGCAAATGGAGGAAAATCTCACCAAAAGTATAGAACGTCGCAGGCAAGCTAGTACAGCAGTTAAGGTTCTACTGCAGGAGTAAGGCTACCACAAAGTTTTTAGCCAGAGGGCCCACTGCACAATGAACATTTTTCCATTGAAGTATCAGGTCTCCTGCCCCAGCATATCTTCGTTTACCATCTTATTTCAAGTTTGTTGGTTTGTAAGCAGCATTAGACATCTTCATTCAAAGAGAAGATAAACGTTTTTTGGGGAAACGTCTTAACGAGGTGCTGTTGCTTAGCGTACAGTGACCTCAGAGATTCAACCTGACATCCAAAACACAACTGGGAATTTAGGATGCTCCACTCCTTGTCATTTCCAGAAGTTGGCTTTGCTAATGATCGCATCAGCTAAGCAGTGTATTCAGTGTCCATGCTTCCCTCAATGGCTTTTAAGCCTTGCGGGTAAGAGCGACATCAGTATCAGCATTCAGGCTGTTGCCATTGTACACAGACAGCAACCATCTCCTAGGTTTTGCAGCAACTGGTAGTTGCTATTATAGCAAGAGTTTTCTCATTGGAGACGTAAGTTGTATGACATTTCACCTTGATCATATACTAGGGGTGCATGAACTTCTGATTATAATGGTTGTTGGACCTGGGCCTGAAATACTGATGTGGGAGTTAGCTGTTGGTCTGGGCCATCACATGCCTGGTGACAAATATGAAGGAACCGGTGTGTTGCAATATAGGGTGTGTTGTTCGTGCAGGAGCAGATTCAAGTGGTGTGATGCCGAGGAGTTTGACACCAAAATGAGACTTTAGTTTGTTATGATGTATGTAAGGCAAGCAGGCCTTTTACGAGACACTGCTAGAGGTAGCGCCCATACTGGTGAAAGGCATAGATAGAAAACACTAAAAAGATTTTTACCATATTATGTCCTTTTCATTCAGGGGGTGGCCAAGTAGAATCCTTAAAAAACGTTAAGTAGTTATTAAATCCTATCAAGTTCCTAGCTGGATCGCACAGTGTGTGGCCCCACAGACACTGTTCATCCACCCTCTGTTGCCCCAGATGGATGATGTGTAGGCGCTGGACTTGAACAAGCCCACAGTTTCAGTCCCTGGTGCTGTCATCAGGTTATATTCATGATATATTTGTCTGCAGGATAGCCTATTTAAGTGGGAATGGCTGCAGCAGAACACCCTGGATCCTGCAGTGATTTTTATCACGTTATCACCCATTCGCCTCAACACAGCTTGTGTGGTAGGCCTACTAATACACTCTTAAATATTTGTTGAAACCATATTGGGGCAGGGTGGTGCTAGAATATCTACCTAGTTATAACACCCTTCGGCATCCTTCACTCTGGATACCACTCATGGGTCCTAAAAGGACTAATGCAAGGCGCTTGCCACAGGATTAACATACACCAGGCGCAGTTTGTGGTATTTCTTAGTCTCCAACCACATAAGGGACGTGGAATACTTTGGTGTGCAACCAAATGAAAGGGTTGAGCTCTCAAAAAACTGCACAGAGGTGACCACCACTTTGGTTGCACCAGTCACCGTTTTGGTGGCAGATTCAGTCAGGTGAGCTCATGAACCCTTTGATTCAGGCCCCTCAACCCAGTGAACATTGATTTGCCAAGTAAATAAGGCTACTGTAGAGCAATCAGCCAGGACCCATATATTTTCCCACATGTCTGAGTGTAATTCAGCAGTCACTGTCTGCAATCTAGGAGAAGCTTCCAATCTGAGATTTTTTGCTAGAAAACTGGGTGATATATGTCACCCGGGCCAGGCAAAGTTTCTGAAATTGTAGTTACGTGGAGGCTCCTACAAAACTAGTGATTTGCGCGTTATAACTGATGAAACTATTGTTTTATGAAACATGAACTGCTTTTATTTGTAAGTCTGCATGCACGTTTGTTATTTATTTATTTATTTATTTGAAAGGTTTTATATAGCGCGAGCATGACCCCAAAGGGGTATCAGAGCGCTGCACAAACAGTATGTAAAATTAAGCAAGTAAAGGTAGTACATTAATACATGTAGGTAGTCAGGGGAACAGTAACATGAGAGAGAGAAAATAAGGCAAGATTAAGTAAAAAAACATTACAAGAGTATCATTGAGCAGAAAAAAAAAACCACAACTGCAACTCATTGACTACAGGACTATTACCGCAGGTAACTGTTCAGGAGCAACCCTTTGACTTCTCTTTTTAATGTGGCAATCGAGGGGTTGGATCTGGTTTCAGGAGGGAGAGCATTGCAAATTCTTGGAGCAAGACCAGAGAAGGCACGGTTATAAGATCTTTCCTTGTTGAATTTTTGTGGTTTTGGCAGTAGGTTGTTAGAACTTCTAAGGGTTCGATTCAGGCCGGATAGTTCAAGTTTTTTTGCCAGGTAAACTGGGGTGTTGTAATGAAGTGCTTTGTGTGTTAGGCAGGCTATTTTGAGACAAATCCATGCTTATGAGTCTCATGAGTTCTGCCCAGTTAACTAACTCATCTGAAATCTTTGCTGGAGGGCTCAACATAACCAATGAACAGGAACAGAATTATAGCCCCACTTTAGGAGCAGAATCCAAATATCGCATTTCCAAAGCGAGGCGTATTAAATGTGGCTATTAGTTGGGAAGGATGTCTGCATTTGTCTTATTACTAGGAACCCAGTACCCCAGTGTAGCAATTGACTCTCTCATGACACTGACACAGAGCAGTTTAAGACCTACTCAGGGCAGATGGTGTAGACTAGCAATCCCAATTCACTGGCACGCAAAAACAACACTCAATAAATAATTGGCCAGTCTGTGCTTTTACTTTTAGAAAGAAAAAGTACATTCATTACACACACATACACTACTAAATACAGCACATTAAATTACAAATACATACATTCAGGTAAATGGAAGTACCCTCATATCACATTACACCCCTAGTGGGTCCTGAAACCTATAATCACGATAACTCATACATACACCAGATGCAACATTATAATATATGGGTTTCATTTTAAATAAGGCAGGTCTTCTAGCTTTGTCAGGGTGTCACCACATTTATAACAATAACCACATGTTATACTTTGTTAATATAACACATTATAAGGGGTGTTAATATATTTAAGGCAGGCCTACTGGCTTTGTCAGGGTGTCACAACACTAGTAAAAGCAGCCACATGTTGTGTTGTAACCTTATAACACAATAAAAATGAGTAAGCACAGTATTAATCATCAATAACATTCAATATCATGGTACACATTCATTCTTCAATATCAATGTTGTCAATAAAACTTGCTAATTTAAAAATCTAGGCTAGAGTTTTTCTTTGACCACTACCCAATCGTGGGACCAACCACAAGGTGTCCCTGCTTTCCAGAGCCCAAGAATAAAAGCTCCAGCTTTGTGAGTGTTTGGAACAGAGGAAAGCTTCTACCATGGTAAGGGATTCAATCCCCTCTGAGAGGTAGGGTTAAATTTTGAAACCTTCTGCAGCCCCCCACAACACATCCTGAAAGTGTTGGTGATGCCCCTGGCCCTTCCCGAGGCACAACAAGCAAAAAGGAACATTCAAGGTAGTGCTAGGGTGGCGTTATGGGGTGCTCCTTGCACGTTACCCTGCATTTTTTTAAAGTGGCCTCGTGCCACAGTCTTTTTTGGTTCCCATAGCCCCACCTGGGGCACCCACAAGCACACTACAATCATGGGGTGTGCAAGGGTAGCCCCAAGGTCCTACTGCCTCAATCGGCCTCGCAATATCCTTGTGCTGCTCTTCCCCATTCTGCTGCCAGTGAGTGGGAGCAGGAGCTGGCATTCCCCTTCTGTACAGATCATGAGTGAGAGGTCTGAGAGTGGTGTGCACCCCCCAGACACGAGCACAGAGGGAGGGTGCACACCCTGCATGCCCTCCACTCCTCGGCCTTCCTTTGTCCAGTTGGTGGGGTTCTGGACATCTTGATTCGCGGCAGGCCTTCTGTGTTTCTTTGAGCCGACCCCCAGGGAGATAGGGGACCACGTGGCATAAATCAGTTTGGGGAGGGGGCCTCACGCATGCCCTCTCCCCAAAGGTGGTACTGGGAGTATTTTAAAAAATAACTGCAGACTGCCACATGCTCAGTTTTCGGGTTTCTCTTTCACAAATGTCAATCTTTGAAGTAGAACATTTCTGGCCCTACTGGACTGTATTTCTCCATCTTTGGCTTGTTTTGCTCCTGCTGGCCAGCCCTGGCGAACAGGTGAATATTCTTCCCTTCAGGTCTGCTGGCCTCTAAAGGGTGCTTTGCATGAGGAGCTGGATTTGTACTGCTCCCTGCAACATACCTGCCCTCTGCTTGGCTCCAAGTGCCATTCTCCTGCTGGTGGGGCCATCTTGTGCAGCACCTCAACAACCAGTCAGCAAACAATCTTCCTGCTGCACTCCCCCACCCGTAGTGCCTTGTGCCTGTCTTGCACAGCATCTATGTGTCAGATGCAGAGTCAGGTGCCAGCCCACTGAAGTCTTATGTGAACCCTCCAGGATTCCCCAGCAGGGCCTTTTCCCCAACTGGCCCTCAGGAGGCCTCAGGAAGCCACTGGCTGTGGAAAGATCCATCCTAGTCCTTGCGGTCATCAGGAGTCAAAGGTATTGGTACATCCTTGAAGGGCATCAGATAGGTTTACCTTCCTCTGGGCATTCTTTCACTGTCATCACTCCCAGGTCTGGGTCTTCTCAACTCTCTCATCCTTATGCAGGGGTTTTTAAGTGGAAGTGGAAAGTGTCAGAGGCAGGCACCCCTGACGAATCCTGGGATGCCACCTCATCTCTCCACCCTTGTCCTAACCCTTTTGTACAGCATTCTGGGACAATCCAAAATGGCGACTTCATGTTGTCTCTGGAAAGAGCTTCTCTTAGAGCCTCAGCTCTGCCCCTATCTGATACAGCTGCCTGATCCCTTCCACAAAAACTTAAAAGGCAAGCCCCACCTATGTTGTCTCCAGTGGTCTAGGATCACTCCTTTCTTCCAGTGGGCCTGGGCTGTCCCAGCGCTGGTTCAGTTGACAAGCTAATTATAACATGCAGATTTCCTCCACACCTCTTTCCTCTCCCAGGATTGGGTCAATCACTGTGGACTGCCCTTTTGTTTGGGGAGGCCTTTGATCGCTCTGCTGGGGAGCAGAGTAATTAACTTGGCCCAGTAGGGGGATCAAATGCCTGGAATCTGATTATGAGCTGAGCCAGAAAATATGACATATCCTGAAGTGCCATAAGGTGTGGATGTGGATTGTTGGGAACAGCAAATTCAAACTCAGTGCATGTTTTATCTCATTTTTATACCTTGCCGGACTTTGTAGATCTAAGAAGAAGAAAATCGTACTTTAGGTCAGATTTCACCTGTAGTGTGGAATACAGTGAAGCACCATAGATTTTCCAGTGAGCCCTACAGACAGTGGCAGCTGGTGGAACTTGAAAGGGGTGGGGCGCCTCCTGTATGCTTTCAGCATGTGGGAGCGTTTCAAATCAGTTTATATCACTATAGTGAGATGCATTTATTACAAATGTCAATAAATGCTTCTCAATATAGTGATATTAACTGATGTACTAAAGTGAAATGCTCCTGCAGGTTGAAAGCATACAAGAGACTAGGGCACTTTCAAATATGTGAGTTCAGGACACATCCTGAACTCACATATTTAAAGGTGCCCTAGTCTCTCTTGTATGCTTTTAACCCGCAGGAGCATTTCACTTTAGTACTCTATACCACTATAGTCAGAGACATTTAATATAACTGTTAATAAATGCCTCTCAATATAGTGATATAAACTGATGAACTTGGGTGACACGCTCCTGCATGTTAAAAGCATACAAGAGAATAGGGCACTTTTAAATATGTCACTTCAGGATGCACACATCTTGAACTCTCATATCGAAAGGTTCCCTAGTTTCTTGTACGCTTTTAACCTGCAGGAGTGTTTCATTTTAGTACTCAGGTTATACCACTATATTCAGAGGCATTTATTATAACTGTTAATAAATGTCTCTCAATATAGTGATTTAAACTGATGTGCTTAAGTGAAACGCTCCTGCACGTTCAAAGTATACACGAGACAAGGGCACTTTTTTTAATATGTCACTTCAGGATGCACACATCCTGAATTCTCATATTTAAAAGTGCTTTCTTGTATGCTTTTAACATGCAGGAGAGTTTCACATTAGTACATCAGTTTATATCACTATTTTGAGAGGCATTTATTTTCAGTTTTAACAGGGTGTGCTGCTGCTGCTGCTCCAGTCGAGGATGGGAGGCTTGAGAGTGCCATGCGTGCTCTCTCGGCCTCCGATGCAAAAGCATGCATGTGGCTCGAGGTCACAAAGTCTCGTGACTCTGTGACCTCGAGTCACATGCCTGCAATCCTTCACAGGCTGCAAGCAACACCCTTTGCTAACACGTCACAGGTGACGAGTTAGGAAAGGGTGTTGCTTGCAGCCTGTGAAAGTGATTGACAGGAAGTCCCGGGAATACAGGGCTTATGCCCTGGACGCCCAGGACTGCTTGCAAGTATGACGCTGCTGGCGTCATGAATGGCAGGTCTCTTCAGACCCCCAAACACTGCAGGCCAGGGCTGGCACTAGGCCAGCCCTCAGCCTGCAAAGAGATTTTAAAAAAAGATGAAAATGCTGAGTGACACATGCTCACTACAGCATGTGTCCCACTTGAAAGTGCCTGGCTGCCTGACTCTCATTGAGAAGCAGCCAGGCACTTAAGCAGTACCCCACGGGCTTAAAACCCTTATTTAATTAAAAATATATATATGTGGATGGTAATTGCTCTTTGCAATTACCATCCGCATAATGTGAAAAACGATGTGGGCGGCACCCTGGCGCCGTCTAGAGGCAGCCGCTGCTGCCTACAGACCTACACTATGAAGGCACACTCATATTATGCGGCCTATCCCAGGTCAGTAGCAATCCCTTAAGAGTCCCTTCTGAATTTGGCTACCTATGCACAAAGAACGCACGGTGGTAGTCTCACACATTCAGCCTGCACACTCTTGTGCTTACGTGTTGATGTATAACAAGCCAAGTTCCTTTTACCCTAGCTGCGCAGCTGCTACCTTATCTTAAAACTCGGACAATGAAGGTTAGCATGCTCAGTCCAAATACTGTGAATTTAATGTGAGTGGGTCTCTGGTGACTCCCTCACAGTAAAGGATAAAAAAACAGGTACTCAAAAGCGAAAAATCCTGGTGAACTAAATGAGCAGAATCCATTTGCTAAAAGACTTTACTTGGCTTGTCCAAACAATATCTTTCAATGACCTAGATAAAACATCGGGCAAACATCAAATGCTGAGCTTCAGAATATTATTAGTCAGGCATTTGTGACCCAAAGCATTAGAAGTGTTTGAAGATGTAATTAAACCTTCAACAGAGGCAGAAGAGAAATTCAAACAATGATTGTTCCTATATTTTTTGTATTGTACATGGGACCATCTCTCACTCCATCCAGAACAGATTGTCCTATATAAATTATTGCCATTGAACTGTCATTCACCTAAGGATTGCTAAACAATTTCCTCTTTCTTTACATCTAATGGATTTATTAACTATATTTTTTTGTATTTCTTCAAGCCCTCTTTATGATTTTATGTACTTTCTCAGTATTCTTACATTTGAGGTGGTTTGTTGGCTGTGGGAAAATGTGTTTGATGCAAAGTTGGTGTTTTGCATTGATCATTCACTGTTGTCCTTCCATATATGTTACTATATATTTTTTTATTATTATTAACTGTAATAATACATTTCATAATATAAATGACATCTGAGCAGTCACAGAAGTGCATGTAAGTTATTCAGCGAATGGGAAAAATGCACATGAATAAAGATCTTATAGTCTCTGAAACTGCGAGGGGGTCATCTCACATAACCATGACAATAAACATGTAGCTGGTCAATCCTATGGGGGAGAAAACAAATGGTCTCCGATACAGCTCCCAAAGTAACATAAATACCTATTCCGGGTCATCCGGCGTGTCTTCTGCAGGTAGTGCACTCTGTGCAGAGGAGCTTCCAAGTCGAGCTATGCCAGATATGTTTTGAGCGGGCCCCAAATGTCTTTGGGCCTGTGAGTGATAGGTTGGAGAGAAGCTTACAATTCAGATGGATCATTACAGGTATTCAAGTCTCGTAGTCAGTCATCCTTGCTCTAGACCAGCACATGGCTACCCTACACTTAGCCAAAGTACCTACAGCCATGGGGTGGCACCATTTTAACATAGCCTAGGTGGGCCAGCTCTGGGTCTGTCAATATTCTACTGTTTGTCATATCATTTAGGGTGTGAAAGTTCTTGTGCCACTATTGATAGATTGATGGTCACATCTGGGCTAGGTGAAAAAAATATCAGCCCAATTCGCCCCACACATCAGGCAGTTATGTGGTCTGAAAGAGTCAATCCTGTACAGTTTGGCAGGTGTGATAAGAGTTTGTAATAGTTTATGGTGGTGATTGAATGAAATGGATCGAGTTTGAATACAGCAGTATGACCATTTAGCTATCATTATCTCACCCGAGATCTCTTTCCCAAGTCACACCGGGGACTTAATTGTCTGTGCCAATGGTGGAATTTCCTGTGGTTCTTTTGGAAACCCCGGTAGATTCTCCTAAGCCATGTGTTGGAGTTTCATGAATGGATAGGTGATGAGGGGTGACTGGTCTCTACACTGTAAGAATTGATCATGAGACGAAAATGTCACATTAGTGTATAAGTGACCAAATTCTGTTAACCCTGCACCAAACAAGGTACGTTGATTGTTGAGCTCTTTCGTTAAGGGGAGGAGAGGGCTATCTGCAGGTCTGAGAGCTGGGGAGTATACGAAAGGAAGCCTCACCATTAGTGTCATTTTCTTTTAGCCTCAGCTCGGGCAGCGGTGGTGACATTCTAAGCTCTGGAGTGGGGAAGGGCCACCAATAGTAGAGACGCCAGAGGGGTTTCTGTGTTTTGATCCTTCTCTATAGTAGTCTCCTATGAGGATGATACAAAAATCTAATAAAATGTCAGTGGGCTGCTATGCAATAGGTCTCTAGATCTCGGAATTCAAATCCCCCTTCTCCTATGGTAGTACAGGTTGCTTGTCTGCCCAGAACAGTTTCGCAAGGAGTGTTTGCAATAAGTGAAAAATGGTTTTAATTAAAATAATAGGTATATAAAGGAATAGGTATAGAAACCTGGAAGGCCAATCATTTTTATGAGCCTCACTCAGGGACAACGGTAGTTTTATCGAGATGTTCCCTCGTTGTTGTAGGTAGGTTGACCACTTCTGGGCTGTAGTTCAGCCGAACAATCTCCTCCCTGCCCCAGTGCATGAATATTCCCAAGTACTTAATGGAGTTGGTGAACTAACAGATCGGAAGCTCTAGTTCTGGGGCCTCTGCCTCATCTGTCGGAGGGAATAGCTCTGTCTTGTCCCAACTGATCTGAATCCCAGAGTATTCATCGTACTGTATTATCTCTCAGATTAGGGGGATAAATTGTCTGTAGGGTGGTGGACAAATAGGAAAATGTCATCAGTATATACGTAGCTAATAGTATAAAGCCGAATCCGAAAGCTAGTCATCTCTGCAGATGAGAGCCTTGAAGTTTCCTGGCTTATGGATCTATGGTGATTATAAACAATAAGGGCGAAAACAGGCATCCCTGTCTTGCACCACAGGTGACTAAGGAGGGATCCTAGGTCAAGCCATTGGTCCCCACCCTGGCTATTGGACTGGAATAGAAAAGTTGCATCATGGCAAGGAACCGATTCAGGATGCCAAATTGCTGCATCACTACCATCAGGAAGGGCAATTCTAAGGAGTCAAAGGCCTTTTTAGTGTACAGGAAGGCCGTCACCGCTTTTGACTCAGGGTTGAACTGGTGTAAAAAGGCAAACGCTGCCTTCAGGTTTATGGCAGTGGATCTGTGAGGAAAAATCTGGGCTGTACTGGGGACAGAATCCTCTCCATCAATAGGGACAACTGGGTAGCAATAACATTAGCCAGTATTTTATCTAAGTTTAATAGCGAGAGAGGGCGAAATGATGCCCACTGGGTTTAGGAAGTATAGTGATGATCACCTCTTGTAAGATTGGAGGCAGTGTGCCCTCCTTCAGTGCCTCGTGATACATCTGCAGGAGGTAGGGAGCTAAGATATGTTTAAACACCTTGTAAAACTCTGATGTGAAACCGCCCGAGCCCGGGGCTTTACTCCCAGCTCAACTGTCAATGGTGGCAAGGATTTCATTTACAGTGAAGGGAGAATAGAGGAACAGCCATATAGCCATGATCCAACCATATCAAAGCCACTCATCAAGACAGTTCTCTAGCTAGTCAGAGGTAATGGTAATACGTGACATATATAGGTGTGCGTAGTAAGTAGCTAAAGTACCAAGTATCTCCTTGCAAGACGTTCACAGGCATGGCAAATTTTTTTAAATACGGTTGCAATGGCGATCCCTCCTGAGCATGGCCAGAGTACACCCCGGTTGCACTACCTCCCTGTATCTTCGAACCTGCGTGAATCAGCCCAAATAGTGGACAACCCTATCTGCCAATTTTGTATATTGATACTGGAACGAAGTGTTACTTCATAGTTTCAAAAAATACATTTGGATTGGCATTAAAGGTCCCAGTCCTCTTCAAATTAGTTGGAGGGGCATTCTCACAACTGGTTAACTAATCAGCAGCCTCTTAGGGGCAGTCTCAGTCCTCCTAGACTTCAGACACAATAGAATCAAGGTAAGGCGGTGGTCAGTAATATAGTGGCCATTTGCATTGTTGGTCCAAATATCTCCATAGACCAAGTCAGACAAATGACCCCTCCCCAGTTCCTAGAATCATGTCATAGAGAGAAAAGAGTCAGAATTAGGAATAGTTCTTCGAATGTTCCTCCAGCAGGCAGGCAGAGATTCTTCTAACACGGTGGGATGGGATTTCTTTCAGGGTTTTAAAAGGAAAGTTGGGATGCCATGGGCAGGTAATCCTAATTTGCCATATTCTTGACTCCAGCTTTTATTACGGGGTGATGTAGTTCCTGTTCTGTGAGAGTCTGTGGTGGTAACAAATTGACTAAAGAACTATTTTCTGGACTTTATCTCTAGCCAACACAAACCAGAAAAGCCCAGTTCACTTTAATGGAATTTCAACACCTTCTGCTGGAATGTACTCAGGAAATCCCACAGAGGACAAGAGGCAACTTCTAGTGAGGACTCATTTCTGACAAGGTGGCACCCATATTCACTTGCAAATGTTGTGACAATAACAGGTCAGCATATTTCTACCCCTCCTGGTTGTGGTTTATGTTCCCTTGAATTTCTACTAATGCAGATGCATATCCAGAGTTTGATGTGAAGAAGTTTAAAGTCCTCAATTTACAAGTGTGATTATATTAATTCACTTAAGCTGGCAGGTATGCACAATTTCCATACATCTTACATTAAAACAGCTAACTAAATCTGCTTCCCCTTGACTCGGCCCCTGCCTCCAGTAATACAGTTCGATCTTCCACGCCACTGTACGTTCTGAAATTTCGTAGCAGATCTTATTAAACTTGCGCATTGCCCGGTGTGCTCTCTTGTTCTCAAAACGGGCTTCCCATTGCATCTGTATTAATGTGGAATATATTAGCTCCATTGAGGGTGTCATTCCAGCATTGGGATTCATGGCTGGCCCTTTCCCAAAAGTGCCTCTTGCCGCTGACCCCCCCTCCTCCTGGATGAGGCTTGTGGCAGAGTAGTCCCATCTCAGCTGACTGGCAATACTCCGATCAGATTCATATCCAAGCTCGCCAGACCTAACTTTTTCAATATGTTTTATCCTATTTTGCATGGCCGCCCACTTTTGAGTGACTGGTTTGACATAAGAGCTTCCAAGGCTCTCCCTGGACGTGCCAGGAGCCGAGTCATCATCCGTCTGGGCTTCACTAGCCCCTGAAAGATCTAACTCATCTGTTCTCTTCTGGGGTAGCCCCACTCCTCAGCTCATGCCGCCCTAAGCTCACCCCCATATTAGCTTCCGGGCCCAAACATGCACTTTCTGGGACCACCAAGTTTTCCATTTCTGGTGATTGATTCTGAATAGGCCCCTGTCTCATTGTCTACTACACCTTCCTTCAGCATTAAACCATCCTTGCCAGATGTTGTACCACCCGGGGGAGACAGTAATGTTAATTCCTTACTCACAGTCTGTGTCACCGTGGAGCCAGTAGTCCTCGTTCCTTCTTCCAAGCAGTATGTGACCGGTGCCTCTGCACTGCATGATCTCTTCTTCCCGGCTCCCGCAGATCACCCAGCAAAGATTTACAGGATCAGAGGCTGTTTCTCTCTCAGCGTGTCGGCACTAGACTGCTGCTATTTTGCTTTCAGCTTCCTATCTGCGGAACCTTCCGTATCGCGTCTCTCCATTGCAGGGGCATTGACGCCATCAATCCTTTGTCCGGCCAAAGTTTTCTGAGCCAGAGATACCACCCGTGTCCCCATAAATGCAGAAGCCTCTGCACAATCCTTCAAGGGTTTATTCTGCTTCGGAGGCATGGTGGAGCTACATTGACTCTTGACACGGTAATTAAATTTCCCGAGCCCCTCCGCAGCAACTCGGAGAAACAGCGAAGCGAGCTCCCGAGCTAGGCTCCGCTCGGACTCCACCTCTGAGGTAAAACAGTAGTCTTTTTATGGCCCAAAAAACCATCCTTAGCATAATTCTACTAACCAGTGTGAGAAGTTGGCCTGGTATATGCTGTTCACTAGTTAAAGTGGACACATTGCACCAGAACAATTCGACTCTTATGGTTGGTAGGTTTAAGACAACCTTTATAGAAAGCTATCCTAGTGGTAGCTGTGGAGAGCAGCCTTCAGGCTAAGTCTTGGAGGAATGTAAAGCAGCTTGTTTTACCACACAATCTCTTGAATCACCAAATGAAAAGACACCACACAGGTATATATATCAAATATATATGTATTTATTAATAAACAACTCTCTACTAATCTCTTTATGAGATTAGAATTCAGGAACATATGTACAAATCAAATGTTATCAAAATAAGTTAGCACAATCAAATATCACAATCTTAGTTTGGCTAGACCTAGGTCTAGAGCAGTTAGAATCGAGGGACCACCCCACCCACAGGGACCACCCCAGGTAGTTGTAGGAGACCCACAGGGGACGGACGCGGTGTCCTGGCACTGGTGCGAGTCCTGTACGAGTCTATGCGAACAGACGCGATTGAGATTTCAATGTTAAAGGTCCCTTTCGTGTTTGAGGCGAACACACCGATCGGTCCTTGTACGAGTCGAAGGACGCGGTTACAGATAGAGTTGCAAGGGAGATGGACGCGCTGTGTCTAACACAGACGCGAACCTTGTACGAGTCAGCGCAATGGATATTTCAATGTTACAGGCCCCTTGTGTGTTCGAGGCGAACACCGATCGGACTCAGTACGAGTCGAAGGACACGGTTATAGATAGTGTTACAAGGGAGTTGGACGCGATGTGTCTAACACAGACGCGAACCCTGTACGAGTCAGCGCAATTGTCGCACTTAGAAAATAAGAGTTTTAGGGCACTTCTAGGGTAGCTACAAGCAAGCCACTTACAGGGTAAGTAGTTCTAGGGCCCACACCCACGGGAGCACCGTAATGCTAAAGTTACCTCACCCAGGGGAGCCGGGTGCATAGGTGTCCTTTGGTGTCGGGTCGCGGCGTCGTTTTCAATGGGAGCCAGTGAAGACTTGCTGCTTGCGGCGACAGAAGAAGTGTCCGTTGGAATCCAAGCCTGGATTCGGAAGGAGGAAGACCTGAAAGCAGAGGGGACAGTGTTCAAGGGCACTTGGCAGTGACCCGGGGCAAGAAAGATGAATGCCCACCGTCGTCGACAGATTCAGGTCGTTCGCTGGGATCTTGACTCTTCAACCACGAGGTCCAGGAGGCGTCGAGGACGGCCAGGAGCTGGATTCAGCGTGTCCCACGAAGTCTGCAGCTGACTGCGGTGTCGGCGACCCGATTGGAGCCAACAAGCCTTGGTAGCAGCAAGTCTTGTGGTGGAACGGAAAAGTCAATGGTGCAGACCAGCAAGGTCTGAGGAACTTACCCAGCGAGGGTAGGTCAGGGCAGGCCTGGAGCAACCAGGGGAGCCCTTTGGTTTCTTTGGAAAGTCTTCTGGGGACCCACAAGCCGGCTGGCAAGGGATCGCGAAGACGCCTCAGGAGGATTCACTCAACAGGGGCCCACGGTCACTCGGGACGGTGTAGGCCTCTGACTTTGGGAGGGATCTCTGCGGGAGGCTGGGACCACACGTGGTCCAAAGCACAAGTTCGTAGAACATCGTGAAGGGGTTGCACTCGACAATAGTGCACGGTACCCAGGGGCTGCGGTTCCTCGTTGCTCGTGGGGTCCACTTGCCTCAGCTTCGCTGGGGACTCACGATGGCCTTGGAGGGGTCAGGAAATCCTCTTCCTGGGCTGCAGGGACTTTGGGCTCCGGCGGGAGCAGCGTAGTTTGCGACCGTCGTTGTCGTTTTTGGTGCCTGCCAAGCAGGGGAGTCACTCCTTGACTCCAAGGGAGATTCTTCCGTCTTCCAAAGGTAGTGGAACGTCGAAGGTCCGGGATTCTTCTTGTAGAGCATCGTCCAGGGGTATCCAGTTTGCAATGCACAGGTTCCCCCTCTTATACTAAAAGAAAGGGAGGGACTAGCTCTATGACCCCACCTATGGGAGGGTCAGGGGAGTGGGTGGCTACACCCACTTCCCTTTGTCCAGTTTCGCGCCAGAGCAGGGCAGGTAGCCCCTGAGCTGGTTTGAACTGGCATATGCACAGAGGAGCCTTCTGCTCCCCCAGTGCAGGACTTCAAAGCACTCTAAGAGTGCACCCACCCAGCCCCAATACACTAAACCCTGTCTGGAAGGTGGTCACACCCTCCTGTGACAGGATACCTATTGTTGGGCTTCCTCCACTGCGAGTTTCGGTCATCAGCAGGAGGGCAGCCCAGTGTCTGTGACTGATGGCATCCATTTTGTGATGCCAGGGCTCTGCAGGATTCTACCGCGTTTCCACAGTAGGTACATGTCTATCCCTCTAGAAGGGTGGAATGCTACCCCCGCCACCAGAACTGGCGGGGGTAGAATTCCAAGATGTTTGACACCAAACACGACATGTTTTGATGCAGCCATTCCAAAGTTAGCATTCTACCGCGAGGATATAATGCACTTAAGAGTATATGGTTCAACCACATCCACAAACAGCGCCAGAGAATGGACTCTGAGAGCTGCAGAGGGGCCCTGCTCAGGCAGAGGCACCCTCTCACATAGGAACTAAGCACACTGCCCTCAGGATTGATAGGGCCTGCCTTAGGGGTGACTGATAGGTTTAAATGTGTGTGCAGGAGAGTTATAGGAAACCTATATCTCAGTGAGGGGTGCTAGCACCACCTCACCCAGGCTGCAGTAGCAGGCCTGTGGTGTCAGATTTAGTCTGCTTCCCAGGGGTGGCATAATACTTGCTTCAGCCCCTGGTAGGCCTGTGAAGTACCTATGCCCTTGGTACCTAAGGTACCATATACTAGGGACTCATAAGGTACCACAGTATCCAATCACTAATGCACCTAGAGTGCACTCCAAGCCATTTAGAGAGAACAGAGAGGCTGGGGCCCTGATTGGCAGGGACCCAGCCAGACTATAGCCAGAAACCAGTGTAAACATCAGGAAAAAAGTGGGGGCAACATAAGAGGCAGATCCTACTCTCCTACACAACCCCCCCCCAAACGCAGGGACACTAAACTAACCTTGACCAGTTGAGTCTTCGTGTTCTACGTGGAAATACCTTGAGAGTCCATCTACATTGGCATGTTGGGTCCCAGGTCTATGTTCCACTGTATAGTCCATCCCCTGTAGGGAAATGGACCACCTCAAAAGTTTTGGGTTTTCACCTTTCATCTGTTTAAGCCATAGGAGGGGCTTGTGGTCAGTCTGAACTATGAAGTGAGTGCCAAACAAGTATGGCCTCAGCTTCTTCAGGGCCCACACCACTGCAAAGGCCTCCCTCTCTATAGCTGACCAACGTTTCTCTCTAGGGGTCAGCCTTCTGCTAATAAAAGCTACTGGCTGGTCTTGACCTTCATCATTCAGTTGAGACAGTACAGCTCCCACACCCAGCTCAGAAGCATCTGTTTGGACAATGAACTTTTTGGTGTAGTCTGGACTCTGTAAGATGGGGGCAGTGCACATGGCCTGCTTTAGGTCTTCAAATGCCTTCTGACAGCTAGCTGTCCACTGAACCTTTTTTGGCATTTTCTTTGAGGTCAGATCATTCAAGGGGGTCACTATAGATCCATATCCCTTGACAAACCTCCTATAGTACCCAGTCAGGCCTAAGAAGGCTCTCACCTGTGTCTGGGTGGTTGGAGCAACCCATTCCATTATGGTTTGGATTTTGCTCTGTAAAGGCTGAACCTGGCCTCCACCTACAAGGTGGCCCAGGTACACAACCTGACTCTGCCCTATCTGGCACTTAGTGGCCTTGATAGTGAGGCCTGCTTTCTGCAGAGCCTCCAAAACATTTCTGAGGTGGACCAGGTGATCCTGCCAGGAGGAACTAAAGACAGCAATATCATCTAGATAAGCTGAGCAATAAGTTTCCATCCCTGCCAGAACTTGATTCACCAACCTCTGAAAAGTGGCAGGTGCATTTTTCAATCCAAAGGGCATCACCACAAAGTGGTAATGCCCACTAGGGGTCAAAAATGCTGTTTTGGCTTTTGCCTCATCAGCTAATCTGATCTGCCAGTAGCCAGCTGTTAGGTCAAATGTACTCAGATACTTGGCTGAGGCCAAAGTATCAATCAGCTCATCTGCCCTTGGTATGGGGTAGGCCTCAGTCCTAGTGACTGCATTGAGGCCTCTGTAGTCTACACAAAACCTCATTTCTTTCTTACCACCCTGGGTATGAGGCTTGGGTACCAGGACTACTGGGCTAGCCCAAGGGCTATCTGAAGGCTCAATTACACCTAGCTCCAACATTTTCTGGACTTCAGTCCTGATACAGTCCCTGACATGGTCAGGTTGCCTGTAGATTTTACTCTTGACAGGCAGACTGTCTCCAGTGTCCACCTCATGGGTGCACCAGGTAGTCTGACTAGGGGTCAGGCTAAACATATGTCTATACTGTTGCAGAACTTGTCTGCACTCAGTTTGCTGATGGTCAGTGAGGCTGCTTGCCAAAGCAACACCATCTACTGACCCATCATCAGGGTTCTGAGAGAGCAGGTCAGGGAGAGGGTCACTCTCCTCCTCCTGGTCCTCATCAGTTGCCATGAGCAAGCCCATGTCAGCCCTGTCAACATATGGCTTTAATCTGTTGACATGGAGCACCCTCAGGGGGCTCCTGGGAGTTCCAAGATTCACCAGATAGGTGACTTCTCCCTTCTGTTCAACTATTGTATGGGGGCCACTCCACTTGTCCTGGAGGGCTGCTGGGGCCACATGCTCCAACACCCACACTTTCTGTCCTGGCTGGTACACAGTCAGCACAGCCTTTTGGTCATGCCAAGCTTTTTGCAATTCTTGGCTGGCCTCCAGGTTTTTGGTTGCCTTTTTCATGTATTCGGCCATTCGGGAGCGGAGACCAAGTACATAGTCCATCACATCCTGTTTGGGGGGTTTGAGAGGTAACTCCCAGCCCTCTTTAACCAAACACAATGGACCTCTTACAGGGTGCCCAAACAGAAGCTCAAATGGGCTGTAACCAACCCCTTCTGTGGAACCTCTCTGTATGCAAACAACAGGCAGGGAAGAAGAAGGTCCCATTTCCGCCTAAGCTTCTCTGGGAGTCCTTTAATCATTCCCTACAGGGTTTTGTTGAAGCGTTCAACTAAACCATTGCATTGTGGGTGATAGGGGTGGTGAACTTATAAGTTACACCACACTCCTTCCACATTGCCTTCAAGTATCCTGACATGAAGTTTGCACTTCTGTCAGAGATTACCTCCTTTGGGAAACCCACTCGGGAGAAAACTCCAATGAGGGCTCTTGCCACCACAGGGGCTGTGGTGGTCCTCAGGGGAATTGCTTCTGGGTACCTGGTGGCATGATCCACTACCACCAGGATAAACCTGTGCCCAGATGCAGTTTGAGGGTCAAGGGGACCAACAATGTCAATCCCTACCCTTTCAAAGGGTACCCCCACCACCGGTAGTGGTATCAGGGGGGCCTTTGTTGTGCCACCTGCCTTACCACTGGCTTGGCATGTGACACAGGAGCGACAAAACTCCTTTGTGTCCTCTGACATATGTGGCCAATGAAAATGTGGAACAAGCCTGTCCCAAGTCTTGTTTTGGCCCAAGTGACCTGCTAAAGGGATGTCATGTGCTGGGGTCAAGAGGAACCCCCTAAACTTCTGAGGTATTACCAACCTCCTGGTGGCTCCAGGGGCTGGGTCTCTACCCTCAGAATATAGGAGTCCCTCATCCCAATAAACTTTATGGGACCCACTAGCACTCCCAGCAGCCTCAGCAGCAGCCTGCTGTCTGAGAGGTTCAAGAGCGGGGCAGCACTGTTGCTCCTTACTCAGATCTTCCCTAGAAGGGCCCCCTGCCCCCAAGAACTCAACCTGATCAGGCTCAAGTCCCTCTGGGGCAGTTCCTTCTTCAGGATCTGCTTCACCTCCCTCTGGAGGTGAATCTGTGATCTGAGACAGAGGGGAAGGCACTGCCTTTACCCTACTGCTCCTCCTCTTGGGAAGCATCTGGTCCATTGTTCCAGGATCCAGAGCTGGTTCAGTGTTATGCATTCTTGCTTGTGACCTGGTCACAGCAAATACCTCTGCAGGGATGCCCAACATCTCAGCATGAGTCCATAACTCTACTTCAGACCAGGCTGAAGTCTCTAGATCATTGCCCAATAGACATTCTACAGGGAGGTCTGCACTGACTACAACCTTCTTGAGGCCAGTTACCCCTCCCCAGGAGAAATTCACAACTGCCAGACTATGGTTGGTCCTGACATTGCTTGCATTGGTCACCTGGTACATTTCGCCCAGGATGATCTGTCCAGGGTCCACAAGATCCTCTGCCACCATGGTGACACTAGCACCTGTGTCCCTAAATGCCAAAGCCTGTTTGCCATTTATTACAGGCTGCTGTTTGTATTTGCCCAGATTACTGGGGCTTACTAGGAAGGACATATCAAGGTCTCCATCACAAATCAGCATTGCCTGAGTGGGTACTCTGACTAGGTCAGAGTCCACTTCAGAACCCAGGGTCAACCCTACTACACCCTTATTCTGCGTACCACCTCCACCAGTAGCTGAGCTAGGGGGAACAGTTGCCTTAGGGGCAGGAGTGGTGGTGGTTTGGTCTTTGGACTTGTTACAATCAGAAGTCCAGTGCCCTTTCTGTTTACAGAATTTGCACCAGGGCTTCTTTTGGCCTTTTCCCTTGTTGGATTGTGACTCCCCACCAGATGCAGATTTTTGGGGCCCTTGTGAAGTCTTCTGGTCTTTTGACTTATCCCCACCTTTCTCAGAGCCCTTAGAATCCTGCTTCTTTGTGTCACCCCCTTGGTTCTGGGTTTTCTGCCTCACTCTGGTTCTGACCCACTTGTCTGCCTTCTTTCCCAATTCTTGGGGAGAGGTCAGATCTGAGTCCACCAGGTATTGATGCAACAACTGGTTCTGGCAATTATTAAGGATCTGTTCTCTCATCATCAGATTATACAATCCCTTGAAATCAGTAACCCTACTGCCAACCAGCCAACCCTCCAGAGCCTTGGTTGCACAATCTACAAAGTCAGTCCAGTCCTGAGTCGGTGCCTTCTGGGTGTCTCTGAACTTCAACCTGTACTGCTCAGTGGTTAAGCCAAACCCATCTATCAGTGCACTCTTCAGGACTTCATAGTCATCAGCATCCTCTTCTCTAACAGTGAGGAGCTTGTCTCTACCTTTATCTGAAAAGGAGAGCCACAAGATTGCTGCCCACTGCTTTTGGGGGACCTGTTGTACTCTACAGGCCCTTTCCATAGCAGTTATCCACTTGTGGATATCATCCCCACTCTGGTAGGGAGGAACAACCTTGCTCAGGTTCCTATGGTCTGGAATATTTTC
Organism: Calotriton arnoldi; assembly: GCA_963921515.1. Lineage (NCBI taxonomy): Eukaryota > Metazoa > Chordata > Amphibia > Caudata > Salamandridae > Calotriton > Calotriton arnoldi. The sequence goes on from CAWUFW010012198.1 coordinate 76,423, forward strand.
TCTGCCTCTAGGGACACTGTTGCTGCCACCAGGGGGTTCTAACCCCTCTCTTCTAGAAGCTTTCTGGAACTCAAAGGCTTCTTTGTCTAATGCCAACTGCTTGGTTTTGAGGGCAAATCTTGCTTTCTCATACTGCAGCAGTTTGTACATCCTTTCAGAGGAGGTCTCTCTTCTTGGGAAGAAGGAGTTCCTCTGGTAGACAGTTTCTCTGCCAGAGTGAAAGGAGTGCTCAGATTCCCTGGAAAGGGACCTGTGCCTGTCTTCCACTATGTCAGTTCTCTTAGGGAGAATTCCTCTGTCTTGTTCAGACCCCTTTGGGCCTGGCCCTACAATCACAGAGTCCTGGTCATCCTGATGTTCATCATCTGACCCAGACACTATAACTGACCCACCCACTGATCCAGACCCCTTAGCTCCTAGAGCTAATCTAAGGTCATCTGCTGTTAGCAGATCTATCAAGTGTAGTGTGGAGGGACTCTGTCCTATCTTCAGGTGCCTCTCAGCACACATGGCTTTCAAGTCACAGAAAGTCATGTCCTTATACTGAAGCTGGGTGGATCCACTGGGTCCATCCCTTGAGGACATTCTAGTGTTGTGCAGTGTTGTACTACCTACACTAGTTTGTGGCCTACTGATACTAGCTTGAGCTGTAGAAAGGGTGTGCTATCCCTTTTGCACACAGCTCTAAGTTCAGTAGAACTTATTGATACTAAGCTTGATTTTATATGTACCTTGAGTACCTATAGTGGTTTTCAGTTAGTAATTCAAATAGAGATTTTCTGGTAAAACAATAGCAAGCTGGAATCCCACACGCTGCCACCAATGTGAGAAGTTGGCCTGGTATATGCTGTTCACTAATTAAAGTGGACACCTTGCACCAGAACAATTCGACTCTTATGGTTGGTAGGTTTAAGACAACCTTTATAGAAAGCTATCCTAGTGGTAGCTGTGGAGAGCAGCCTTCAGGCTAAGTCTTGGAGGAATGTAAAGCAGCTTGTTTTACCACACAATCTCTTGAATCACCAAATGAAAAGACACCACACAGGTATATATATCAAATATATATGTATTTATTAATAAACAACTCTCTACTAATCTCTTTATGAGATTAGAAGTCAGGAACATATGTACAAATCAAATGTTATCAAAATAAGTTAGCACAATCAAATATCACAATCTTAGTTTGGCTAGACCTAGGTCTAGAGCAGTTAGAATCGAGGGACCCCACAAGAACCACCCCAGGTAGTTGTAGGAGACCCACAGGGGACGGACGCGGTGTCCTGGCACCGGTGCGAGTCCTGTACGAGTCTATGCGAACAGACGCGATTGAGATTTCAATGTTAAAGGTCCCTTGCGTGTTCGAGGCGAACACACCGATCGGTCCTTGTACGAGTCGAAGGACGCGGTTACAGATAGAGTTGCAAGGGAGATGGACGCGCTGTGTCTAACACAGACGCGAACCTTGTACGAGTCAGCGCAATGGATATTTCAATGTTACAGGCCCCTTGTGTGTTCGAGGCGAACACCGATCGGACTCAGTACGAGTCGAAGGACACGGTTATAGATAGTGTTACAAGGGAGATGGACGCGATGTGTCTAACACAGACGCGAACCCTGTACGAGTCAGCGCAATTGTCGCACTTAGAAAATAAGAGTTTTAGGGCACTTCTAGGGTAGCTACAAGCAAGCCACTTACAGGGTAAGTAGTTCTAGGGCCCACACCCACGGGAGCACCGTAATGCTAAAGTTACCTCACCCAGGGGAGCCGGGTGCATAGGTGTCCTTTGGTGTCGGGTCGCGGCGTCGTTTTCAATGGGAGCCAGTGAAGACTTGCTGCTTGCGGCGACAGAAGAAGTGTCCGTTGGAATCCAAGCCTGGATTCGGAAGGAGGAAGACCTGAAAGCAGAGGGGACAGTGTTCAAGGGCACTTGGCAGTGACCCGGGGCAAGGAAGATGAATGCCCACCGTCGTCGACAGATTCAGGTCGTTCGCTGGGGTCTTGACTCTTCAACCACGAGGTCCAGGAGGCGTCGAGGACGGCCAGGAGCTGGATTCAGCGTGTCCCACGAAGTCTGCAGCTGACTGCGGTGTCGGTGACCCGATTGGAGCAAACAAGCCTTGGTAGCAGCAAGTCTTGTGGTGGAACGGAAAAGTCAATGGTGCAGACCAGCAAGGTCTGAGGAACTTACCCAGCGAGGGTAGGTCAGGGCAGGCCTGGTGCAACCAGAGGAGCCCTTTGGTTTCTTTGGAAAGTCTTCTGGGGACCCACAAGCCGGCTGGCAAGGGATCGCGAAGACGCCTCAGGAGGATTCACTCAACAGGGGCCCACGGTCACTCGGGACGGTGTAGGCCTCTGATTTTGGGAGGGATCTCTGCTGGAGGCTGGGACCACACGTGGTCCAAAGCACAAGTTCGTAGAACGTCGTGAAGGGGTTGCACTCGACAATAGTGCACGGTACCCAGGGGCTGCGGTTCCTCGTTGCTCGTGGGGTCCACTTGCCTCAGCTTCGCTGGGGACTCACGATGGCCTTGGAGGGGTCAGGAAATCCTCTTCCTGGGCTGCAGGGACTTCGGGCTCCGGCGGGAGCAGCGTAGTTTGCGACCGTCGTTGTCGTTTTTGGTGCCTGCCAAGCAGGGGAGTCACTCCTTGACTCCAAGGGAGATTCTTCCGTCTTCCAAAGGTAGTGGAACGTCGAAGGTCCGGGATTCTTCTTGTAGAGCGTCGTCCAGGGGTATCTAGTTTGCAATGCACAGGTTCCCCCTCTTATACTAAAAGAAAGGGAGGGACTAGCTCTATGACCCCACCTATGGGAGGGTCAGGGGAGTGGGTGGCTACACCCACTTCCCTTTGTCCAGTTTCGCGCCAGAGCAGGGGCAGGTAGCCCCTGAGCTGGTTTGAACTGGCATATGCACAGAGGAGCCTTCTGCTCCCCCAGTGCAGGACTTCAAAGCACTCTAAGAGTGCACCCACCCAGCCCCAATACACTAAACCCTGTCTGGAAGGTGGTCACACCCTCCTGTGACAGGATACCTATTGTTGGGCTTCCTCCACTGCGAGTTTCGGTCATCAGCAGGAGGGCAGCCCAGTGTCTGTGACTGGTGGCATCCATTTTGTGATGCCAGGGCTCTGCAGGATTCTACCGCGTTTCCACAGTAGGTACATGTCTATCCCTCTAGAAGGGTGGAATGCTACCCCCGCCGCCAGAACTGGCGGGGGGTAGTATTCCAAGATGTTTGACACCAAACACGACATGTTTTGATGCAGCCATTCCAAAGTTAGCATTCTACCGCGAGGATATAATGCACTTAAGAGTATATGGTTTAACCGCATCCACAAACAGCGCCAGAGAATGGACTCTGAGAGCTGCAGAGGGGCCCTGCTCAGGCAGAGGCACCCTCTCACATAGGAACCAAGCACCCTGCCCTCAGGATTGATAGGGCCTGCCTTAGGGGTGACTGATAGGTTTAAATGTGTGTGCAGGAGAGATATAGGAAACCTATATCTCAGTGAGGGGTGCTAGCACCACCTCACCCAGGCTGCAGTAGCAGGCCTGTGGTGTCAGATTTAGTCTGCTTCCCAGGGGTGGCATAATACATGCTTCAGCCCCTGGTAGGCCTGTGAAGTACCTATGCCCTTGGTACCTAAGGTACCATATACTAGGGACTCATAAGGTACCACAGTATCCAATCACTAATGCACCTAGAGTGCACTCCAAGCCATTTAGAGAGAACAGAGAGGCTGGGGCCCTGATTGGCAGGGACCCAGCCAGACTATAGCCAGAAACCAGTGTAAACATCAGGAAAAAAGTGGGGGCAACATAAGAGGCAGATCCTACTCTCCTACACAACCCCCCAAACGCAGGGACACTAAACTAACCTTGACCAGTTGAGTCTTCGTGTTCTACGTGGAAATACCTTGAGAGTCCATCTGCATTGGCATGTTGGGTCCCAGGTCTATGTTCCACTGTATAGTCCATCCCCTGTAGGGAAATGGACCACCTCAAAAGTTTTGGGTTTTCACCTTTCATCTGTTTAAGCCATAGGAGGGGCTTGTGGTCAGTCTGAACTATGAAGTGAGTGCCAAACAAGTATGGCCTCAGCTTCTTCAGGGCCCACACCACAGCAAAGGCCTCCCTCTCTATAGCTGACCAACGTTTCTCTCTAGGGGTCAGCCTTCTGCTAATAAAAGCTACTGGCTGGTCTTGACCTTCATCATTCAGTTGAGACAGTACAGCTCCCACACCCAGCTCAGAAGCATCTGTTTGGACAATGAACTTTTTGGTGTAGTCTGGACTCTGTAAGATGGGGGCAGTGCACATGGCCTGCTTTAGGTCTTCAAATGCCTTCTGACAGCTAGCTGTCCACTGAACCTTTTTTGGCATTTTCTTTGAGGTCAGATCATTCAAGGGGGTCACTATAGATCCATATCCCTTGACAAACCTCCTATAGTACCCAGTCAGGCCTAAGAAGGCTCTCACCTGTGTCTGGGTGGTTGGAGCAACCCATTCCATTATGGTTTGGATTTTGCTCTGTAAAGGCTGAACCTGGCCTCCACCTACAAGGTGGCCCAGGTACACAACCTGACTCTGCCCTATCTGGCACTTAGTGGCCTTGATAGTGAGGCCTGCTTTCTGCAGAGCCTCCAAAACATTTCTGAGGTGGACCAGGTGATCCTGCCAGGAGGAACTAAAGACAGCAATATCATCTAGATAAGCTGAGCAATAAGTTTCCATCCCTGCCAGAACTTTATTCACCAACCTCTGAAAAGTGGCAGGTGCATTTTTCAATCCAAAGGGCATCACCACAAAGTGGTAGTGCCCACTAGGGGTCGAAAATGCTGTTTTGGCTTTTGCCTCATCAGCTAATCTGATCTGCCAGTAGCCAGCTGTTAGGTCAAATGTACTCAGATACTTGGCTGAGGCCAAAGTATCAATCAGCTCATCTGCCCTTGGTATGGGGTAGGCCTCAGTCCTAGTGACTGCATTGAGGCCTCTGTAGTCTACACAAAACCTCATTTCTTTCTTACCACCCTGGGTATGAGGCTTGGGTACCAGGACTACTGGGCTAGCCCAAGGGCTATCTGAAGGCTCAATTACACCTAGCTCCAACATTTTCTGGACTTCAGTCCTGATACAGTCCCTGACATGGTCACGTTGCCCGTAGATTTTACTCTTGACAGGCAGACTGTCTCCAGTGTCCACCTCATGGGTGCACCAGGTAGTCTGACTAGGGGTCAGGCTAAACATATGTCTATACTGTTGCAGAACTTGTCTGCACTCAGTTTGCTGATGGTCAGTGAGGCTGCTTGCCAAAGCAACACCATCTACTGACCCATCATCAGGGTTCTGAGAGAGCAGGTCAGGGAGAGGGTCACTCTCCTCCTCCTGGTCCTCATCAGTTGCCATGAGCAAGCCCATGTCAGCCCTGTCAACATATGGCTTTAATCTGTTGACATGGAGCACCCTCAGGGGGCTCCTGGGAGTTCCAAGATTCACCAGATAGGTGACTACTCCCTTCTGTTCAACTATTGTATGGGGGCCACTCCACTTGTCCTGGAGGGCTGCTGGGGCCACAGGCTCCAACACCCACACTTTCTGTCCTGGCTGGTACACAGTCAGCACAGCCTTTGGTCATGCCAAGCTTTTTGCAATTCTTGGCTGGCCTCCAGGTTTTTGGTTGCCTTTTTCATGTATTCGGCCATCCGGGAGCGGAGACCAAGTACATAGTCCATCACATCCTGTTTGGGGGGTTTGAGAGGTAACTCCCAGCCCTCTTTAACCAAACACAATGGACCTCTTACAGGGTGCCCAAACAGAAGCTCAAATGGGCTGTAACCAACCCCTTCTGTGGAACCTCTCTGTATGCAAACAACAGGCAGGGAAGAAGAAGGTCCCATTTCCGCCTAAGCTTCTCTGGGAGTCCTTTAATCATTCCCTTCAGGGTTTTGTTGAAGCGTTCAACTAAACCATTGCATTGTGGGTGATAGGGGGTGGTGAACTTATAAGTTACACCACACTCCTTCCACATTGCCTTCAAGTATCCTGACATGAAGTTTGCACCTCTGTCAGAGATTACCTCCTTTGGGAAACCCACTCTGGAGAAAACTCCAATGAGGGCTCTTGCCACCACAGGGGCTGTGGTGGTCCTCAGGGGAATTGCTTCTGGGTACCTGGTGGCATGATCCACTACCACCAGGATAAACCTGTGCCCAGATGCAGTTTGAGGGTCAAGGGGACCAACAATGTCAATCCCTACCCTTTCAAAGGGTACCCCCACCACCGGTAGTGGTATCAGGGGGCCTTTGTTGTGCCACCTGCCTTACCACTGGCTTGGCATGTGACACAGGAGCGACAAAACTCCTTTGTGTCCTCTGACATATGTGGCCAATGAAAATGTGGAACAAGCCTGTCCCAGGTCTTGTTTTGGCCCAAGTGACCTGCTAAAGGGATGTCATGTGCTAGGGTCAAGAGGAACCCCTAAACTTCTGAGGTATTACCAACCTCCTGGTGGCTCCAGGGGCTGGGTCTCTACCCTCAGAATATAGGAGTCCCTCATCCCAATAAACTTTATGGGACCCACTAGCACTCCCAGCAGCCTCAGCAGCAGCCTGCTGTCTGAGAGGTTCAAGAGCGGGGCAGCACTGTTGCTCCTTACTCAGATCTTCCCTAGAAGGGCCCCCTGCCCCCAAGAACTCAACCTGATCAGGCTCAAGTCCCTCTGGGGCAGTTCCTTCTTCAGGATCTGCTTCACCTCCCTCTGGAGGTGAATCTGTGATCTGAGACAGAGGGGAAGGCACTGCCTTTACCCTACTGCTCCTCCTCTTGGGAAGCATCTGGTCCATTGTTCCAGGATCCAGAGCTGGTTCAGTGTTATGCATTCTTGCTTGTGACCTGGTCACAGCAAATACCTCTGCAGGGATGCCCAACATCTCAGCATGAGTCCATAACTCTACTTCAGACCAGGCTGAAGTCTCTAGATCATTGCCCAATAGACATTCTACAGGGAGGTCTGCACTGACTACAACCTTCTTGAGGCCAGTTACCCCTCCCCAGGAGAAATTCACAACTGCCAGACTATGGTTGGTCCTGACATTGCTTGCATTGGTCACCTGGTACATTTCGCCCAGGATGATCTGTCCAGGGTCCACAAGATCCTCTGCCACCATGGTGACACTAGCACCTGTGTCCCTAAATGCCAAAGCCTGTTTGCCATTTATTACAGGCTGCTGTTTGTATTTGCCCAGATTACTGGGGCTTACTAGGAAGGACATATCAAGGTCTCCATCACAAATCAGCATTGCCTGAGTGGGTACTCTGACTAGGTCAGAGTCCACTTCAGAACCCAGGGTCAACCCTACTACACCCTTATTCTGCGTACCACCTCCACCAGTAGCTGAGCTAGGGGGAACAGTTGCCTTAGGGGCAGGAGTGGTGGTGGTTTGGTCTTTGGACTTGTTACAATCAGAAGTCCAGTGCCCTTTCTGTTTACAGAATTTGCACCAGGGCTTCTTTTGGCCTTTTCCCTTGTTGGATTGTGACTCCCCACCAGATGCAGATTTTTGGGGCCCTTGTGAAGTCTTCTGGTCTTTTGACTTATCCCCACCTTTCTCAGAGCCCTTAGAATCCTGCTTCTTTGTGTCACCCCCTTGGTTCTGGGTTTTCTGCCTCACCCTGGTTCTGACCCACTTGTCTGCCTTCTTTCCCAATTCTTGGGGAGAGGTCAGATCTGAGTCCACCAGGTATTGATGCAACAACTGGTTCTGGCAATTATTAAGGATCTGTTCTCTCATCATCAGATTATACAATCCCTTGAAATCAGTAACCCTACTGCCAACCAGCCAACCCTCCAGAGCCTTGGTTGCACAATCTACAAAGTCAGTCCAGTCCTGAGTCGGTGCCTTCTGGGTGTCTCTGAACTTCAACCTGTACTGCTCAGTGGTTAAGCCAAACCCATCTATCAGTGCACTCTTCAGGACTTCATAGTCATCAGCATCCTCTTCTCTAACAGTGAGGAGCTTGTCTCTACCTTTATCTGAAAAGGAGAGCCACAAGATTGCTGCCCACTGCTTTTGGGGGACCTGTTGTACTCTACAGGCCCTTTCCATAGCAGTTATCCACTTGTGGATATCATCCCCACTCTGGTAGGGAGGAACAACCTTGCTCAGGTTCCTATGGTCTGGAATATTTTCTCTGCCTCTAGGGACACTGTTGCTGCCACCAGGGGGTTCTAACCCCTCTCTTCTAGAAGCTTTCTGGAACTCAAAGGCTTCTTTGTCTAATGCCAACTGCTTGGTTTTGAGGGCAAATCTTGCTTTCTCATACTGCAGCAGTTTGTACATCCTTTCAGAGGAGGTCTCTCTTCTTGGGAAGAAGGAGTTCCTCTGGTAGACAGTTTCTCTGCCAGAGTGAAAGGAGTGCTCAGATTCCCTGGAAAGGGACCTGTGCCTGTCTTCCACTATGTCAGTTCTCTTAGGGAGAATTCCTCTGTCTTGTTCAGACCCCTTTGGGCCTGGCCCTACAATCACAGAGTCCTGGTCATCCTGATGTTCATCATCTGACCCAGACACTATAACTGACCCACCCACTGATCCAGACCCCTTAGCTCCTAGAGCTAATCTAAGGTCATCTGCTGTTAGCAGATCTATCAAGTGTAGTGTGGAGGGACTCTGTCCTATCTTCAGGTGCCTCTCAGCACACATGGCTTTCAAGTCACAGAAAGTCATGTCCTTATACTGAAGCTGGGTGGATCCACTGGGTCCATCCCTTGAGGACATTCTAGTGTTGTGCAGTGTTGTACTACCTACACTAGTTTGTGGCCTACTGATACTAGCTTGAGCTGTAGAAAGGGTGTGCTATTCCTTTTGCACACAGCTCTAAGTTCAGTAGAACTTATTGATACTAAGCTTGATTTTATATGTACCTTGAGTACCTATAGTGGTTTTCAGTTAGTAATTCAAATAGAGATTTTCTGGTAAAACAATAGCAAGCTGGAATCCCACACGCTGCCACCAATGTGAGAAGTTGGCCTGGTATATGCTGTTCACTAATTAAAGTGGACACCTTGCACCAGAACAATTCGACTCTTATGGTTGGTAGGTTTAAGACAACCTTTATAGAAAGCTATCCTAGTGGTAGCTGTGGAGAGCAGCCTTCAGGCTAAGTCTTGGAGGAATGTAAAGCAGCTTGTTTTACCACACAATCTCTTGAATCACCAAATGAAAAGACACCACACAGGTATATATATCAAATATATATGTATTTATTAATAAACAACTCTCTACTAATCTCTTTATGAGATTAGAAGTCAGGAACATATGTACAAATCAAATGTTATCAAAATAAGTTAGCACAATCAAATATCACAATCTTAGTTTGGCTAGACCTAGGTCTAGAGCAGTTAGAATCGAGGGACCCCCAAGAACCACCCCAGGTAGTTGTAGGAGACCCACAGGGGACGGACGCGGTGTCCTGGCACCGGTGCGAGTCCTGTACGAGTCTATGCGAACAGACGCGATTGAGATTTCAATGTTAAAGGTCCCTTGCGTGTTCGAGGCGAACACACCGATCGGTCCTTGTACGAGTCGAAGGACGCGGTTACAGATAGAGTTGCAAGGGAGATGGACGCGCTGTGTCTAACACAGACGCGAACCTTGTACGAGTCAGCGCAATGGATATTTCAATGTTACAGGCCCCTTGTGTGTTCGAGGCGAACACCGATCGGACTCAGTACGAGTCGAAGGACACGGTTATAGATAGTGTTACAAGGGAGATGGACGCGATGTGTCTAACACAGACGCGAACCCTGTACGAGTCAGCGCAATTGTCGCACTTAGAAAATAAGAGTTTTAGGGCACTTCTAGGGTAGCTACAAGCAAGCCACTTACAGGGTAAGTAGTTCTAGGGCCCACACCCACGGGAGCACCGTAATGCTAAAGTTACCTCACCCAGGGGAGCCGGGTGCATAGGTGTCCTTTGGTGTCGGGTCGCGGCGTCGTTTTCAATGGGAGCCAGTGAAGACTTGCTGCTTGCGGCGACAGAAGAAGTGTCCGTTGGAATCCAAGCCTGGATTCGGAAGGAGGAAGACCTGAAAGCAGAGGGGACAGTGTTCAAGGGCACTTGGCAGTGACCCGGGGCAAGGAAGATGAATGCCCACCGTCGTCGACAGATTCAGGTCGTTCGCTGGGGTCTTGACTCTTCACCCACGAGGTCCAGGAGGCGTCGAGGATGGCCAGGAGCTGGATTCAGCGTGTCCCACGAAGTCTGCAGCTGACTGCGGTGTTGGCAACCCGATTGGAGCCAACAAGCCTTGGTAGCAGCAAGTCTTGTGGTGGAACGGAAAAGTCAATGGTGCAGACCAGCAAGGTCTGAGGAACTTACCCAGCGAGGGTAGGTCAGGGCAGGCCTGGAGCAACCAGGGGAGTCCTTTGGTTTCTTTGGAAAGTCTTCTGGGCACCCACAAGCCGGCTGGCAAGAGATCGCGAAGACGCCTCAGGAGGATTCACTCAACAGGGGCCCACGGTCACTCGGGACGGTGTACGCCTCTGATTTTGGGAGGGATCTCTGCTGGAGGCTGGGACCACACGTGGTCCAAAGCACAAGTTCGTAGAACGTCGTGAAGGGGTTGCACTCGACAATAGTGCACGGTACCCAGGGGCTGCGGTTCCTCGTTGCTCGTGGGGTCCACTTGCCTCAGCTTCGCTGGGGACTCACGATGGCCTTGGAGGGGTCAGGAAATCCTCTTCCTGGGCTGCAGGGACTTCGGGCTCCGGCGGGAGCAGCGTAGTTTGCGACCGTCGTTGTCGTTTTTGGTGCCTGCCAAGCAGGGGAGTCACTCCTTGACTCCAAGGGAGATTCTTCCGTCTTCCAAAGGTAGTGGAACGTCGAAGGTCCGGGATTCTTCTTGTAGAGCGTCGTCCAGGGGTATCTAGTTTGCAATGCACAGGTTCCCCCTCTTATACTAAAAGAAAGGGAGGGACTAGCTCTATGACCCCACCTATGGGAGGGTCAGGGGAGTGGGTGGCTACACCCACTTCCCTTTGTCCAGTTTCGCGCCAGAGCAGGGGCAGGTAGCCCCTGAGCTGGTTTGAACTGGCATATGCACAGAGGAGCCTTCTGCTCCCCCAGTGCAGGACTTCAAAGCACTCTAAGAGTGCACCCACCCAGCCCCAATACACTAAACCCTGTCTGGAAGGTGGTCACACCCTCCTGTGACAGGATACCTATTGTTGGGCTTCCTCCACTGCGAGTTTCGGTCATCAGCAGGAGGGCAGCCCAGTGTCTGTGACTGGTGGCATCCATTTTGTGATGCCAGGGCTCTGCAGGATTCTACCGCGTTTCCACAGTAGGTACATGTCTATCCCTCTAGAAGGGTGGAATGCTACCCCCGCCGCCAGAACTGGCGGGGGGTAGTATTCCAAGATGTTTGACACCAAACACGACATGTTTTGATGCAGCCATTCCAAAGTTAGCATTCTACCGCGAGGATATAATGCACTTAAGAGTATATGGTTTAACCGCATCCACAAACAGCGCCAGAGAATGGACTCTGAGAGCTGCAGAGGGGCCCTGCTCAGGCAGAGGCACCCTCTCACATAGGAACCAAGCACCCTGCCCTCAGGATTGATAGGGCCTGCCTTAGGGGTGACTGATAGGTTTAAATGTGTGTGCAGGAGAGATATAGGAAACCTATATCTCAGTGAGGGGTGCTAGCACCACCTCACCCAGGCTGCAGTAGCAGGCCTGTGGTGTCAGATTTAGTCTGCTTCCCAGGGGTGGCATAATACATGCTTCAGCCCCTGGTAGGCCTGTGAAGTACCTATGCCCTTGGTACCTAAGGTACCATATACTAGGGACTCATAAGGTACCACAGTATCCAATCACTAATGCACCTAGAGTGCACTCCAAGCCATTTAGAGAGAACAGAGAGGCTGGGGCCCTGATTGGCAGGGACCCAGCCAGACTATAGCCAGAAACCAGTGTAAACATCAGAAAAAAAGTGGGGGCAACATAAGAGGCAGATCCTACTCTCCTACACAACCCCCCCAAACGCAGGGACACTAAACTAACCTTGACCAGTTGAGTCTTCGTGTTCTAAGTGGAAATACCTTGAGAGTCCATCTGCATTGGCATGTTGGGTCCCAGGTCTATGTTCCACTGTATAGTCCATCCCCTGTAGGGAAATGGACCACCTCAAAAGTTTTGGGTTTTCACCTTTCATCTGTTTAAGCCATAGGAGGGGCTTGTGGTCAGTCTGAACTATGAAGTGAGTGCCAAACAAGTATGGCCTCAGCTTCTTCAGGGCCCACACCACTGCAAAGGCCTCCCTCTCTATAGCTGACCAACGTTTCTCTCTAGGGGTCAGCCTTCTGCTAATAAAAGCTACTGGCTGGTCTTGACCTTCATCATTCAGTTGAGACAGTACAGCTCCCACACCCAGCTCAGAAGCATCTGTTTGGACAATGAACTTTTTGGTGTAGTCTGGACTCTGTAAGATGGGGGCAGTGCACATGGCCTGCTTTAGGTCTTCAAATGCCTTCTGACAGCTAGCTGTCCACTGAACCTTTTTTGGCATTTTCTTTGAGGTCAGATCATTCAAGGGGGTCACTATAGATCCATATCCCTTGACAAACCTCCTATAGTACCCAGTCAGGCCTAAGAAGGCTCTCACCTGTGTCTGGGTGGTTGGAGCAACCCATTCCATTATGGTTTGGATTTTGCTCTGTAAAGGCTGAACCTGGCCTCCACCTACAAGGTGGCCCAGGTACACAACCTGACTCTGCCCTATCTGGCACTTAGTGGCCTTGATAGTGAGGCCTGCTTTCTGCAGAGCCTCCAAAACATTTCTGAGGTGGACCAGGTGATCCTGCCAGGAGGAACTAAAGACAGCAATATCATCTAGATAAGCTGAGCAATAAGTTTCCATCCCTGCCAGAACTTTATTCACCAACCTCTGAAAAGTGGCAGGTGCATTTTTCAATCCAAAGGGCATCACCACAAAGTGGTAGTGCCCACTAGGGGTCGAAAATGCTGTTTTGGCTTTTGCCTCATCAGCTAATCTGATCTGCCAGTAGCCAGCTGTTAGGTCAAATGTACTCAGATACTTGGCTGAGGCCAAAGTATCAATCAGCTCATCTGCCCTTGGTATGGGGTAGGCATCAGTCCTAGTGACTGCATTGAGGCCTCTGTAGTCTACACAAAACCTCATTTCTTTCTTACCACCCTGGGTATGAGGCTTGGGTACCAGGACTACTGGGCTAGCCCAAGGGCTATCTGAAGGCTCAATTACACCTAGCTCCAACATTTTCTGGACTTCAGTCCTGATACAGTCCCTGACATGGTCAGGTTGCCTGTAGATTTTACTCTTGACAGGCAGACTGTCTCCAGTGTCCACCTCATGGGTGCACCAGGTAGTCTGACTAGGGGTCAGGCTAAACATATGTCTATACTGTTGCAGAACTTGTCTGCACTCAGTTTGCTGATGGTCAGTGAGGCTGCTTGCCAAAGCAACACCATCTACTGACCCATCATCAGGGTTCTGAGAGAGCAGGTCAGGGAGAGGGTCACTCTCCTCCTCCTGGTCCTCATCAGTTGCCATGAGCAAGCCCATGTCAGCCCTGTCAACATATGGCTTTAATCTGTTGACATGGAGCACCCTCAGGGGGCTCCTGGGAGTTCCAAGATTCACCAGATAGGTGACTTCTCCCTTCTGTTCAACTATTGTATGGGGGCCACTCCACTTGTCCTGGAGGGCTGCTGGGGCCACAGGCTCCAACACCCACACTTTCTGTCCTGGCTGGTACACAGTCAGCACAGCTCTTTGGTCATGCCAAGCTTTTTGCAATTCTTGGCTGGCCTCCAGGTTTTTGGTTGCCTTTTTCATGTATTCGGCCATCCGGGAGCGGAGACCAAGTACATAGTCCATCACATCCTGTTTGGGGGGTTTGAGAGGTAACTCCCAGCCCTCTTTAACCAAACACAATGGACCTCTTACAGGGTGCCCAAACAGAAGCTCAAATGGGCTGTAACCAACCCCCTTCTGTGGAACCTCTCTGTATGCAAACAACAGGCAGGGAAGAAGAAGGTCCCATTTCCGCCTAAGCTTCTCTGGGAGTCCTTTAATCATTCCCTTCAGGGTTTTGTTGAAGCGTTCAACTAAACCATTGCATTGTGGGTGATAGGGGTGGTGAACTTATAAGTTACACCACACTCCTTCCACATTGCTTTCAAGTATCCTGACATGAAGTTTGCACCTCTGTCAGAGATTACCTCCTTTGGGAAACCCACTCGGGAGAAAACTCCAATGAGGGCTCTTGCCACCACAGGGGCTGTGGTGGTCCTCAGGGGAATTGCTTCTGGGTACCTGGTGGCATGATCCACTACCACCAGGATAAACCTGTGCCCAGATGCAGTTTGAGGGTCAAGGGGACCAACAATGTCAATCCCTACCCTTTCAAAGGGTACCCCCACCACCGGTAGTGGTATCAGGGGGCCTTTGTTGTGCCACCTGCCTTACCACTGGCTTGGCATGTGACACAGGAGCGACAAAACTCCTTTGTGTCCTCTGACATATGTGGCCAATGAAAATGTGGAACAAGCCTGTCCCAGGTCTTGTTTTGGCCCAAGTGACCTGCTAAAGGGATGTCATGTGCTAGGGTCAAGAGGAACCCCCTAAACTTCTGAGGTATTACCAACCTCCTGGTGGCTCCAGGGGCTGGGTCTCTACCCTCAGAATATAGGAGTCCCTCATCCCAATAAACTTTATGGGACCCACTAGCACTCCCAGCAGCCTCAGCAGCAGCCTGCTGTCTGAGAGGTTCAAGAGAGGGGCAGCACTGTTGCTCCTTACTCAGATCTTCCCTAGAAGGGCCCCTGCCCCCAAGAACTCAACCTGATCAGGCTCAAGTCCCTCTGGGGCAGTTCCTTCTTCAGGATCTGCTTCACCTCCCTCTGGAGGTGAATCTGTGATCTGAGACAGAGGGGAAGGCACTGCCTTTACCCTACTGCTCCTCCTCTTGGGAAGCATCTGGTCCATTGTTCCAGGATCCAGAGCTGGTTCAGTGTTATGCATTCTTGCTTGTGACCTGGTCACAGCAAATACCTCTGCAGGGATGCCCAACATCTCAGCATGAGTCCATAACTCTACTTCAGACCAGGCTGAAGTCTCTAGATCATTGCCCAATAGACATTCTACAGGGAGGTCTGCACTGACTACAACCTTCTTGAGGCCAGTTACCCCTCCCCAGGAGAAATTCACAACTGCCAGACTATGGTTGGTCCTGACATTGCTTGCATTGGTCACCTGGTACATTTCGCCCAGGATGATCTGTCCAGGGTCCACAAGATCCTCTGCCACCATGGTGACACTAGCACCTGTGTCCCTAAATGCCAAAGCCTGTTTGCCATTTATTACAGGCTGCTGTTTGTATTTGCCCAGATTACTGGGGCTTACTAGGAAGGACATATCAAGGTCTCCATCACAAATCAGCATTGCCTGAGTGGGTACTCTGACTAGGTCAGAGTCCACTTCAGAACCCAGGGTCAACCCTACTACACCCTTATTCTGCGTACCACCTCCACCAGTAGCTGAGCTAGGGGGAACAGTTGCCTTAGGGGCAGGAGTGGTGGTGGTTTTGTCTTTGGACTTGTTACAATCAGAAGTCCAGTGCCCTTTCTGTTTACAGAATTTGCACCAGGGCTTCTTTTGGCCTTTTCCCTTGTTGGATTGTGACTCCCCACCAGATGCAGATTTTTGGGGCCCTTGTGAAGTCTTCTGGTCTTTTGACTTATCCCCACCTTTCTCAGAGCCCTTAGAATCCTGCTTCTTTGTGTCACCCCCTTGGTTCTGGGTTTTCTGCCTCACTCTGGTTCTGACCCACTTGTCTGCCTTCTTTCCCAATTCTTGGGGAGAGGTCAGATCTGAGTCCACCAGGTATTGATGCAACAACTGGTTCTGGCAATTATTAAGGATCTGTTCTCTCATCATCAGATTATACAATCCCTTGAAATCAGTAACCCTACTGCCAACCAGCCAACCCTCCAGAGCCTTGGTTGCACAATCTACAAAGTCAGTCCAGTCCTGAGTCGGTGCCTTCTGGGTGTCTCTGAACTTCAACCTGTACTGCTCAGTGGTTAAGCCAAACCCATCTATCAGTGCACTCTTCAGGACTTCATAGTCATCAGCATCCTCTTCTCTAACAGTGAGGAGCTTGTCTCTACCTTTATCTGAAAAGGAGAGCCACAAGATTGCTGCCCACTGCTTTTGGGGGACCTGTTGTACTCTACAGGCCCTTTCCATAGCAGTTATCCACTTGTGGATATCATCCCCACTCTGGTAGGGAGGAACAACCTTGCTCAGGTTCCTATGGTCTGGAATATTTTCTCTGCCTCTAGGGACACTGTTGCTGCCACCAGGGGGTTCTAACCCCTCTCTTCTAGAAGCTTTCTGGAACTCAAAGGCTTCTTTGTCTAATGCCAACTGCTTGGTTTTGAGGGCAAATCTTGCTTTCTCATACTGCAGCAGTTTGTACATCCTTTCAGAGGAGGTCTCTCTTCTTGGGAAGAAGGAGTTCCTCTGGTAGACAGTTTCTCTGCCAGAGTGAAAGGAGTGCTCAGATTCCCTGGAAAGGGATCTGTGCCTGTCTTCCACTATGTCAGTTCTCTTAGGGAGAATTCCTCTGTCTTGTTCAGACCCCTTTGGGCCTGGCCTTACAATCACAGAGTCCTGGTCATCCTGATGTTCATCATCTGACCCAGACACTATAACTGACCCACCCACTGATCCAGACCCCTTAGCTCCTAGAGCTAATCTAAGGTCATCTGCTGTTAGCAGATCTATCAAGTGTAGTGTGGAGGGACTCTGTCCTATCTTCAGGTGCCTCTCAGCACACATGGCTTTCAAGTCACAGAAAGTCATGTCCTTATACTGAAGCTGGGTGGATCCACTGGGTCCATCCCTTGAGGACATTCTAGTGTTGTGCAGTGTTGTACTACCTACACTAGTTTGTGGCCTACTGATACTAGCTTGAGCTGTAGAAAGGGTGTGCTATCCCTTTTGCACACAGCTCTAAGTTCAGTAGAACTTATTGATACTAAGCTTGATTTTATATGTACCTTGAGTACCTATAGTGGTTTTCAGTTAGTAATTCAAATAGAGATTTTCTGGTAAAACAATAGCAAGCTGGAATCCCACACGCTGACCACCAATGTGAGAAGTTGGCCTGGTATATGCTGTTCACTAATTAAAGTGGACACCTTGCACCAGAACAATTCGACTCTTATGGTTGGTAGGTTTAAGACAACCTTTATAGAAAGCTATCCTAGTGGTAGCTGTGGAGAGCAGCCTTCAGGCTAAGTCTTGGAGGAATGTAAAGCAGCTTGTTTTACCACACAATCTCTTGAATCACCAAATGAAAAGACACCACACAGGTATATATATCAAATATATATGTATTTATTAATAAACAACTCTCTACTAATCTCTTTATGAGATTAGAAGTCAGGAATATATGTACAAATCAAATGTTATCAAAATAAGTTAGCACAATCAAATATCACAATCTTAGTTTGGCTAGACCTAGGTCTAGAGCAGTTAGAATCGAGGGACCACCCCACCCACAGGGACCACCCCAGGTAGTTGTAGGAGACCCACAGGGGACGGACGCGGTGTCCTGGCACTGGTGCGAGTCCTGTACGAGTCTATGCGAACAGACGCGATTGAGATTTCAATGTTAAAGGTCCCTTGCGTGTTTGAGGCGAACACACCGATCGGTCCTTGTACGAGTCGAAGGACGCGGTTACAGATAGAGTTGCAAGGAAGATGGACGCGCTGTGTCTAACACAGACGCGAACCTTGTACGAGTCAGCGCAATGGATATTTCAATGTTACAGGCCCCTTGTGTGTTCGAGGCGAACACCGATCGGACTCAGTACGAGTCGAAGGACACGGTTATAGATAGTGTTACAAGGGAGTTGGACGCGATGTGTCTAACACAGACGCGAACCCTGTACGAGTCAGCGCAATTGTCGCACTTAGAAAATAAGAGTTTTAGGGCACTTCTAGGGTAGCTACAAGCAAGCCACTTACAGGGTAAGTAGTTCTAGGGCCCACACCCACGGGAGCACCGTAATGCTAAAGTTACCTCACCCAGGGGAGCCGGGTGCATAGGTGTCCTTTGGTGTCGGGTCGCGGCGTCGTTTTCAATGGGAGCCAGTGAAGACTTGCTGCTTGCGGCGACAGAAGAAGTGTCCGTTGGAATCCAAGCCTGGATTCGGAAGGAGGAAGACCTGAAAGCAGAGGGGACAGTGTTCAAGGGCACTTGGCAGTGACCCGGGGCAAGAAAGATGAATGCCCACCGTCGACAGATTCAGGTCGTTCGCTGGGATCTTGACTCTTCAACCACGAGGTCCAGGAGGCGTCGAGGACGGCCAGGAGCTGGATTCAGCGTGTCCCACGAAATCTGCAGCTGACTGCGGTGTCGGCGACCCGATTGGAGCCAACAAGCCTTGGTAGCAGCAAGTCTTGTGGTGGAACGGAAAAGTCAATGGTGCAGACCAGCAAGGTCTGAGGAACTTACCCAGCGAGGGTAGGTCAGGGCAGGCCTGGAGCAACCAGAGGAGCCCTTTGGTTTCTTTGGAAAGTCTTCTGGGGACCCACAAGCCGGCTGGCAAGGGATCGCGAAGACGCCTCAGGAGGATTCACTCAACAGGGGCCCACGGTCACTCGGGACGGTGTAGGCCTCTGACTTTGGGAGGGATCTCTGCGGGAGGCTGGGACCACACGTGGTCCAAAGCACAAGTTCGTAGAACGTCGTGAAGGGGTTGCACTCGACAATAGTGCACGGTACCCAGGGGCTGCGGTTCCTCGTTGCTCGTGGGGTCCACTTGCCTCAGCTTCGCTGGGGACTCACGATGGCCTTGGAGGGGTCAGGAAATCCTCTTCCTGGGCTGCAGGGACTTCGGGCTCCGGCGGGAGCAGCGTAGTTTGCGACCGTCGTTGTTGTTTTTGGTGCCTGCCAAGCAGGGGAGTCACTCCTTGACTCCAAGGGAGATTCTTCCGTCTTCCAAAGGTAGTGGAACGTCGAAGGTCCGGGATTCTTCTTGTAGAGCATCGTCCAGGGGTATCCAGTTTGCAATGCACAGGTTCCCCCTCTTATACTAAAAGAAAGGGAGGGACTAGCTCTATGACCCCACCTATGGGAGGGTCAGGGGAGTGGGTGGCTACACCCACTTCCCTTTGTCCAGTTTCGCGCCAGAGCAGGGCAGGTAGCCCCTGAGCTGGTTTGAACTGGCATATGCACAGAGGAGCCTTCTGCTCCCCCAGTGCAGGACTTCAAAGCACTCTAAGAGTGCACCCACCCAGCCCCAATACACTAAACCCTGTCTGGAAGGTGGTCATACCCTCCTGTGACAGGATACCTATTGTTGGGCTTCCTCCACTGCGAGTTTCGGTCATCAGCAGGAGGGCAGCCCAGTGTCTGTGACTGATGGCATCCATTTTGTGATGCCAGGGCTCTGCAGGATTCTACCGCGTTTCCACAGTAGGTACATGTCTATCCCTCTAGAAGGGTGGAATGCTACCCCCGCCACCAGAACTGGCGGGGGGTAGAATTCCAAGATGTTTGACACCAAACACGACATGTTTTGATGCAGCCATTCCAAAGTTAGCATTCTACCGCGAGGATATAATGCACTTAAGAGTATATGGTTCAACCACATCCACAAACAGCGCCAGAGAATGGACTCTGAGAGCTGCAGAGGGGCCCTGCTCAGGCAGAGGCACCCTCTCACATAGGAACTAAGCACACTGCCCTCAGGATTGATAGGGCCTGCCTTAGGGGTGACTGATAGGTTTAAATGTGTGTGCAGGAGAGTTATAGGAAACCTATATCTCAGTGAGGGGTGCTAGCACCACCTCACCCAGGCTGCAGTAGCAGGCCTGTGGTGTCAGATTTAGTCTGCTTCCCAGGGGTGGCATAATACATGCTTCAGCCCCTGGTAGGCCTGTGAAGTACCTATGCCCTTGGTACCTAAGGTACCATATACTAGGGACTCATAAGGTACCACAGTATCCAATCACTAATGCACCTAGAGTGCACTCCAAGCCATTTAGAGAGAACAGAGAGGCTGGGGCCCTGATTGGCAGGGACCCAGCCAGACTATAGCCAGAAACCAGTGTAAACATCAGAAAAAAAGTGGGGGCAACATAAGAGGCAGATCCTACTCTCCTACAACCAGGAGTCACCAGGGTTATCTTAGTTCATTGTAAACGCGGGCTGGAGGGGGAGGCTGCCGCGGCGTATCAAGCAGCTGCCACCTTTCCCCCCCCAACGGTTCTGATGACAGATATGATATGGAAGCTGGAAGATTTTGAAAACCGTCAACGCAGGAATAATCTTAGATTTCTTGGTGTTGCAGAAAACTTAGAGGGGAGTGACATTCGGTCTTTCATGCTGGGATTAATGAAGGGGGCTTTCCCTGAACTGGCCCATAGGGATTGGGAATCGGAGGTGCAGTGTGCACCGTTTTCCTCTTAAGTTGAAGAAAAATCGGCAACCCGTGCAGAATGAGAAGCCCAGAGCCATTTTGGTCTTCTTTGGGAACTTTCCCTTGCGCCAGGCAATTTTTGAGAAGGCTAAACCAGAGGCTAAGCGTATATTTGATGGACATACTTTTCTTGTTCAGCAGGACTTTTGCCATGTGACAGTGGAAAGAAGGTGGTGATTGCGGCAATTTATTTTGCCCTTTCAGGGACTTGGCTGTGAAGTCTATCTGTTAAGCCGTGCCCGCCTTAAAGTTATTTTTAAAGGAAATCCCCGGGTATTCACCTCTCAAATTAAAGCCCAGGAATTTCTGAAGGAGATTTCGAGTGGGGAGGTGGGGGTTGCAAGGCTCAGCTTAGGAATGTATTGATGGCATGGATAGGAGAAACCAGAACCTATATGGGATGTTAAAGTGGTAGTAATTGCAAATCATGTCATGTCTAAGGAGCCTAATGGGTAGGGCTCAGAGGTCGGCCTAATATTGTGAGGATGTATATATTAACTAAAGGCTGGGTCACTAGAGTGGTGGTGGCAGTTGGGATCAGGCTGGGGGGGTGGCCAGGAGGTGGTGGGATAGCAGGAGGCATCACAGGGGTCATGTGTGACCTATTTACTCAAGACATGGGTGGAGGGCGGGGGGTCAGGGGGTTTGGAGGAGTGGCCGGGGGGAGAGGGTGGTTGGTGGAGGGGAGGCATTCCAAGCATGGGAGATGGTTATGGGTAGGTGGTTGGATAAATGTTGGAAGGCAACATTTATGGCATATATGAATAAGTTACAAATTGCTACAATAAATATTTGTGGGCTAACTAACCCCCGCAAAAAAACAAAGGGTCTATGAGGACATACAATACCTGAAAGCAGATATTGTATGTCTGCAGGAGATGCACATTGAGGCAAGCAGGCAGGAGGTATTAGAGTTTGCGGGCTATCAACTTGTTAGTAATACCACACAAGGAACGCACATTCGTAGGGTAGCCATTTTGGCTCGCAAAAGGAGGTTTAGGTTTCCTCGTAGTAGGGCAGACAAATTTGGCCGATTGGTCATTATGGAATGCTGTGTAGATGATAAATCGTTTAGACTATGCTCTGTGTATGGGCTGGTGGCCGACGACCCCACTGTATCTGATTGGCTTAATAATGAATTGGCTGGGTGGTAAGTCCCTCTTATTGTTTGCGGTGATTTTAATATTAACATCAAAGGGGGTAAATTTAAGACAGGTGGCAAGCAGTACCAAGGCCACATACCAAGGGTTTTTAGATCCTGATGCATCTGGGGGTGGCTCATGGTTTATCTGATGTATGGGCCCGAGAAGGAAATACATGACCCCGGAAATACGTTTTTCTCCGCCCCACACCGGGTACATGTTAGGCTGGATTATTTTTTTATTTATAATGGATAAGTACAGGCAAGTCGGATATATAAATATACAAGGGTTATGTCTGATCATAACCCATTGGTACTAGAGGTGGAGGTGGGGTTAGTTTCTCCTCTGGTGTGCAGCTGGTCATTGGAAAGGGCTTTATTGCAGGATGAAGAATATGTTAATCATATAAATAATTGGATCCCGGTGTTTATAGCGGAGAATTTAGGAAGCGCCCGGTTAAGTGTTGTCTGGGATGCTCTTAAGGCAGGAATCCAGAGAGAGACCTTAAGATATAGCTGGACCCATCAGAAGAGCGAGAAAAAACAAATGCGAGACTTGTATGAGGCTTTAATAACCGCAGAAAAACAACTGATCGAGGGCATTTCCAGTGGTGAAGAAATTGAACAGGCCCAATTGAGCGTTGCTGTTGCCGAATCTCAGATAATTGATATTTTGGCTAAAAAGGTGGCGTATAAATATGCGGCATGGAAGAACAAGGTGTATGTATTTAATTACAGTGTGGGGCGTTTGTTGGCCGTGCTCTCAAGACAAAGGTAGCACAGGGAGAGATCAGGAAAATTCGAGATCCTCAAAGTGGGATGGTCTCCGATCCCGCGGGAATACGCTCCTCCTTTCAAAAATTCTAGCAGCATCTGTATTCTGAGGAGGGTGGTAAAGAGTCTCAAGAAATTAATGAGTAGTTGGAGTTAACGACGCATGAGGTATTAATGGTAGAAGATCGAGAGTTGTTGGATCGACCAATCACGGGTGAGGAGGTTATCGCGGCCATTTTATTGGTACCGGCATGGAAAGCGGTCGGGACGGATTTGATCCCTGGGGTATTTTTATAAGATCTTTGCCTCCTGCTTGCAAACTCTTATGGTTGAAGTATTTCTACAGGCACAAGCGGGGGGCGATGCACCAGGAGTCTTGGCCATCGGCTAATATAATAGTATTTCCCAAAAAAGGGAAACCCGTGCAGGAAATATGGTTGGCCAATTACTTTGGTCAATGGTGATGTAAAAATGCATGCCAAAATGTTGGCTATGATATTAGCAGGCGTAATAAAGAAGATAGTCTCCCCAGTCCAACATGGGTTTATCACTGGCCGCAGCACAATCGACCATATACGCCGGGTTATTACATTATTTGATGCATCTTATCTGGAGACTCTATGGCACTAATTTTACTAGATGCAGAGAAAGCATGTGATAGGGTCTCCTGGCCTTAGCTGTGGGCAAATATGGAGGAAAAAGGCTTGGGTTTATTACAACGGTTAAAACTTTATACCGAAATCCAGTGGCCAAGATCTCAGCGATAGGCGGCAAGTCTGAAGTGGTGGTCATTGAACGCGGCATGAGATAGGGTTGCCCCTGTTCTCCTTTGTTGTTTGCCCTTTACATAGACTCGCTGATTAGGAGAATAAAGGGCAATACTTCACACTTACCGATATGTGGTCAGGGATGGGGGAACAACATTTTTTGCATATGCAGATGACCTAGCAATTGTTACCCCGGAACCTGAGGGTGCTGTAAAAGAAATCGAGAAGGAGGCTATGAAGTTTGGATATCTTTCGGGGTATCTACTAAACCAAAGTAAAACACAATTTGGTGTTAATAGTAAGGTTCAACTGAATGATAGGCGGGTGGTGTCAAATGCGGTCTATCTCGGTGTGGATGTTACAGCAGATATAGAGAAAATTGTTGAGAATAATTTGAGCCCGCTGATTTGGAGAACTAAGCTAGATTTCGGGAGAATGAATAATCTGAAGCTTACATTGATTGGAAGGAGTTCTATAGCGAAAATGCTATTTTTACCTAAAATACTGTATTTCTTCAGGGCTATTCCCTTGGAGGTTGAGGGACACTGGTTCAAGGTGTTGGATCAGATGGTTTTGAAGTTCTTGTGGGCTTATTCGCACCCCAGAAGAGCTCTGAAGTTTTTGTCACTCACCAAGGAATGTGGGGGATGGGCTGTGCCAAATTTTCAATTGTATTATTGGGCCTCTGCCGTACAACAGATGTTAGTTTTGCTACATGGGGAAAAGGGAAATGGACCTGGGGAGGGCGAATCTCGATTGATTTATGAGTTATTACTAGAAGGTGAGACTAGGGGCTGTCTCATGCCCCAACTAGATTATGGATATTTTAAAAGAGTCAAATCTAAAACGCTGCTTTGTTCGTATAGAATCTGGATGAGGGTCCGGAAGAAATTGGGGAAAGGTTGTTTAAATTTTTATACCCCTCTGAATAATAATCCACTGCTACCAGATATTTTATGGGATGCACATGGTAAGCACTGGAAAGAACGCGGCCTGTCTATTCTTGGTGACTTCGTGGGAGATGCGGGTATTTATTCGTTTGATGAGATAAAAAGCAAGTTTTAGTTGGAGTATATGGCATTTTTTAAATTTGTGCAGATATGAGAAGCCTTGAGGAAAAAAGGGGGGGCAGTGGGTTTTCTAGGGTTGATGTGATGGATTAATTTCTCAAGTCCAAGTCCTCGGTGGATACACTATGTAGGATGTTGAATTGTAGGATGACAGATTGTATAGATAAGCACACTAGAAGGTGTCAGGAGTCGCTACAAATAGAAACGGGGGATTGTGAAGACTCTTTATGCCTGGCCCACTCTATTTTAATATTGGCCAACCTGCAAATGCAGCATTTTAAAACATGGTTTAACTTTTATATCACCCCAGCGAAGAATGTGAAATGGGGAGGAGTTGCAGGAACGAACAGTCCTCGATGTGGGTGTTATGGGGTGGACCTCATATACATGTTTGCCACTTTTCCTAATTTAGATGGCCTAAAAAGGGATATCAGTAGAATGTTAGAGACAAGGCTGGGGTTGCAAATATCAATTACTCCCCAATTAATTATGATAGGGGTGTGAGAGCGCGAGATCCCACCACATGCGCAGGCTTTTATTTTTATAGCAATGGCAGTTTTAAGGCTCTCTTTGGCTGCAGGTTGGTTAGACCCTGTTCCGCCTTCAAGTTATCAGTGGATAGTTCGACTCTTAGCTATGTACCATATAAAAACAGCAGTCTATGCTCGGAAAGGCAGAACGGTTAAGGAAAGGGGATTGAAAGCATGGGCACCTCTGAAGACTTGGATTAGGGCCATGGTAGGGGAGGGTAGGGAATGGACAAGGGGTAGTAGTGAGTAGTGGGAGTTCGGAGGGGGACAGCCTGCAACGTCTGATGGAATATACTATGACAACTTAGTGGGGGAGTAATCTATAATATGATATAATATGATGAATTTGGGTTTCTGTTCTGGCTGAATATGTTTTTCAGTTTTTTCCCTTTTTTTCTAGCTCCTCTTCGCTATGTATATAATATCCTCTTTGACTGGTGGCATTTCAAACCTGTAAGCTTTTAAGGAGCGAAGATGGATGTATTGGGATTTGCTTGGAATGGGATCTGGGTGGGGGAGGAGGGCTACTGGGGGTGTAATTATAAAATTGATAATAAAAATTGATTAAAAAAAAAAACAGCTTACTAAAATCTGGCACCCGATATAGTTATTATATGTCATTACCCATAGTCTTCAAATGTGATAATACTTGTAGCTACTTTTCCTGAAATCTAGTTCATATTGATACATTATACCTACCCTTATTAGCTGTAGGCCTTGCATCCTGGTTGTCAGGGTTCAGAGCAGAGTTCTATGATACATGACAATCTGAATTGTACAGGAAAAATATTCAGGTCCACACATCTGTTAGTGCACAGATGCAACAATCAAAATAATCTGAAAATTTACTATTGCCTTAGAGTAGGCTACCTACTAATATTTTAGTATCTTCCTTTGTCTGCTAAAGGCAATAAAAAATGGTCTGGCAGTTCTACAAATTTGGCATCTGCATTTGTAAAGCAAAGCTCTTTAAAGACACATTTTTTAAGGTCTGGTGTTAACCATGACTTTTTAATTTAAATAAAATTATTTACATAATATACATAATTATAGGGGCTTTCAACCAGCTTGCTTCATCCACTAGCCTGTCAGGGTGCAATTCACATTTTTGTTCTGTCCACACAGCATGCAGCCTGGGCCACGGGTCAACCCGCTTCAGCCACTGGCTCCCCTCTCTATTAGTGATGGCATTTTGCTCTTTCACAATGTGCACTTAAAGAAACATTTTTACAAAAATCATTCACAAACAAAGTCAAAATTTAGTAGCCAGTAACAGACCAACTGGGTTTGTCAACACTCGTTTTCACTGGTATTTGGTTAACCTCACTGTATTAATTTCAACTATCTCCTGATAACTTGTAAATACTGCCTGGTCTGAAGCCGAAGGCTGGCTTCTTCTTTTCACCCAGACTCTTAGGACACTTAGGGCCTTATTACGAGTTTGGCAGTGTGGCAGTGGGACGCCACGCCAGCGCCCCGCTGCCACACTGCCAAACTCCTCCACACACCGCCCGCCAGATTACAAGTTCATTCGTGGTCTGGCGGGCAGTGTTTTGGCGGTCCCACGGCAGTGCCTTTCAAAGCCTTAGAAAGGCACCACAATGGGAGCGTCAAAGCATCTTCCTGCATGGCATGGACTGTGTATTCCATGCCATGCAGGAACAGGGGGTGCATACGGACAGAGGGGCACAAGATGTGACCCCCTGCTTGTGCCCCAAGGCCCTGAGGCAAAGTTTACTCATTGCCACACTTTTCATGGCGGGCTCACCGCCATGAAAACTGTGGCGGTGAGGAAACTCGTAATATGCTTGGCATTGCTTGCAGCACTGCCTGCGGCCTCAGACCACTCCACAACCGCCCTCGGATCACGAATCTTCAGCGGTTGCTGCGGTCCTGTAGCAGTCCAACCGCCCAACTCGGTATAGGGCTGGTGGACCACCAATCTGGCGGTCAACGGACTGCCACTGCGACTGCGGCATCGTAATAAGGCCCTTGGTCATTCAAAATTTCGTCATCTTACTGGTTCACCTAAAGTACTGTCCATTGCTGTTGGCAATTGATGATTGACTTGTTCTCCAACCCTGTAATATAATACATTTCATCAAAACCCTCACATATATCCCTTACCGAAAGGATTACTGAGACCATCACAGAATAGCTATTAGCACTTTACAGAAACCCCACATAAATAAATAAAGGTTAGCAATGTATACATGAGACCAACTGGTTCTTCAGGTCTCGGTCCACAGCAAAGTTAAACAGTCATTGGCAAAACCAATATGTCCCTATTTGGCAAACTGGCACAAATTATTTTTTCATTGCAAGCAAAAGCTACAAAATGAAGAGAATAAAACAATAGAAAACGTGCTGCTGCACAATGATGGCAGCCACGTCATTGTATTAAGAAATGTAAATTGAAATGAAAATTAACCACTGCATATCATTTTAATACAACAGAAAAAGTGCTTCCTAGCAGGCAAGTGAACTTAGAACAGTTGTAGAAACCCATTTCAGCTTTAATGAACATTACTGGAAAATATGACTGTCGTTTGCAAAAAGAAAAGGTGCTATTGGACACAGTTTAAACACACAAGAGTGACTAGAAGAAATAACAAGCATTTGTAATGCAATAGGTCTCGCATTTATGAGATTTAAAGCTATTGTCATTTACAATGGCAATAGCTCAAACTCTTGAAAATGCGAGACCTATTTCACATCAAAGAAGCGGCCGCCATTGTCCGAGGCTGCTTGAAAGTGAAAGCAGGCATGGCAAGGAAAGCATGTCGTGTCTGCAGTAGGAGAAATTCATTAAAGAAAATAGTGCTCACAGACTAAATAAGACATACTGTGTCGCAACAGAAGTAAAAGGGCCAGTCGCCATGGGAGGTAACAAATGCAGACAAGGCGGTACTAAGGAGGGACTAGCAAGCCTAATAACGACTGGGAAGCCAGCGTTTAGGAAGGACAATGACACAAGCCAATTAAAAATATGGGCAGGGGGTGGGCGGGGCTTCAAAGCCATACTCCCCTACTGCATGCCTCGCAGCAGCGCATGTACTGCCCAGGCTCAACATAAAAACAACTGAGTCTACATGCATTTGAAACAGTAACCACATGGCTTGATTATTGTTAATTATGACCCACATTTTCAGTACTACTGGGTCTTGACATTTGGCGCTCTGCAGCCTTATGTTAATCATTTCTGGAATGTATCTTATTATATGAGCATATCTGCTTCGTTCTACTATCAATAAACTGCCACTCACATGTCACACATAAGGCATTAAAACGTCACAGATAAGCACACTAAAACAAAGAAATGCCATGCATATGCAATCTGAAAACTTGGCAGCTATGCTTTCTTATGACATTTGTCTAAGAAGGGGAAACGCTGTGCTGTTTTCAAGCTTTACACCCCGAAAGGTCTACTGTCCAGGTCTAGTTTCTTTTTCCCTAAGCAGAAATAAGATGACCTACACTTGAGGTAGTGCCGGTGTGTGCCAGTCTACACCCTGCTGCACACCAACCGATTCTTGAAGCTGCACAGAAAAGGCCAAAGGCTTGGCACCACATATGTAGCATTCATTTCACAGTGACTTTTACCACCGAAACTCATGCAGCTCGAAATATTATACAGTTGTAAACAGCTGTATCTAGAAATCAGCATGTTGAATCTTTATTTTGCTGGATGGAAACAAACGTGAAAGGTTAAAAGCAACAGCAAACCAATCCCCTGCTCTCCCAGTCGTTCCATAAAGCATGTCAAACTTAAATGACTTGACTTTCTGTACACCCCACAAAATACCTCTACGGTGCGCTTCAGCGATTTCTACTCTATGGCGTCTTCTACGAAATGAAAATGTAGTATATAAATTGCATAGTTCCCCTGCTCCTAGGTCTCCTCACCTCGGATCCTTTCTCTCTGCCCAAAGAATACTAATACTTGCTTGTCGTGCACCTGGAGCAGAAGCGCCAGAAGGAAACTGAATGTGTTTTCGGTTTCGGCGCGGGGAGCCTTATTGACTAGGACGACACTGAAAACCACTTTAGGGAAGGCAATAAAAACTTCCGCCGACGCTGAGAAGCCATCCGGTAAAGGAGAGCCAATGGCAGTAGTTCCGGGAAACGGTGGCTTCTGGCCATAGAATTGATGACTAGAATGCCAACTACTGCACAAAGATGCATCGCGTTTACAATACATTTCTTTTGCACATGCTGATCTCCTAAACCAATTGATCTGCTCTGGAGTTGATCATGCCTGCAAAGCAGAGTGCTGAGGTCGATCTGTAAGAGAGAGGAATAGGAAAGCAGAGACCAGTGTTGGGACGTAGCATAACGGCGGGACGCTGAAGCATCCTGTGATTTAGGGCAAATACCTTAATCTCCTGTGCCTGAAAAATGAATGTGTGTCTTTAATGCAATGCGTGCTCATGTAAAGCGCTCTCATACCTGCGGGTTGAGTTTGCGCTATATAACACTGCTGAAAAAAGCAGTGTTACAAGAGGCGTGTCACCCCAGCACTGCCTACCGTGGCCTTGACCTTCCAGCAGAAGACACATATGTGCTCCAATTCAGCTGATGCTGACAGACTGGCTGGGCTGCAACTGATGTGGCTGCCTTTGGTTCTCCGAGGACTAGTCTATGTACCATGCCTCCACCATGATTGCAGCTCTGCCTACGCAAATAAAAACAAACCCAATTCGCTTCAAAAGAAAGCCCAAACAAAGCAAATACCCTACCAAAAGGAAGCCCAACTGCAGTGGATATCGAAAAGTTGAAAAAGGCTAAATAAATACAATAAACAGAGCGGGAGGCACTGCGTGGGAGGCAGCACTAACACAACTGTGGCATTAGAGGAGTTGGGAGGGA
Organism: Calotriton arnoldi; assembly: GCA_963921515.1. Classification (NCBI taxonomy): domain Eukaryota; kingdom Metazoa; phylum Chordata; class Amphibia; order Caudata; family Salamandridae; genus Calotriton; species Calotriton arnoldi. The sequence goes on from CAWUFW010012198.1 coordinate 106,114, forward strand.
GGAATGCTACATTTACATATAAGCAGCGATGGTGCTGAAGCTCAACAAAGGCAAACAGTAACAGACTAGGAAACCAAGAAAAAAAATAGTCCTCCAAAGAACATATGAAGAACCATTGCGTAATGAGACAGAACTTAGTCCATACTGCGTGGGAGGAACGGGAGAGAAAAAGGAGGGACAAAGAGGCAGGACTGGCCACTAGCAAGCAAGGATTTTTAAAGGACACTGAAACAAACAAATCAAAAGCAGGGGGATGGTTTTAAGCCCACAAGAGAAATTACAATAGGTCTCGAATGCTCGACCTAAAAAAAGGATAACGAATTTAAAGAAAAAAGCACTGGCAAAGTAAAGTATTATCCATCAGCCCCGGCACCAAAATGAAATGCACTTTTTGGTAACGCAAGTGCTCATGGGATTGGGCAAAATGCTGTCAGTCGTAGTGCAAGAGAGCCAATGGCTGATCCACTACCCCATGATTGATGCTGCTGTGGGCAAATCATGACATTAATAAAGGAGAAGACCAAAAGGTACGTTGCTATGCACCCAGGACATTAAAAAAAAACACCATTTCACAGATCAGGCCGCCAGCTTCTCCTGAGCTTTAGAAAGGAGCTTAACCATCGCACTTGGTCCACTGCAACACTCACAATACAATGGCTTACATTACAAAGACATGAGGCGTGGGTTGTGTTTTTGTGAATTATCGGTCGCAGTTTTTATTATCAGGTTTGATTGGCAAGTGCCCGTCATTTGACGGTCATAAATCACTTTGACAGGGTCATAAATAATTTTTACAGGGTCATGAATCATACCCAGTCATAGAACAATCATGTTTGGTCATAAAGCATGCCATAAATAATAACACACTTCAACTGAAGCTCTATCATCAATCATACACGTGAATTTTGGGGGGTAGAGTTTCTGTGTTGGACTTATCCTCTGAGTGCGAGATGCAGTAGCCCCTCACTGCTGTTAGGCTCAACTATCTATCTTGTCTGTCCATTTGTGCCCTGCCTTCTGGCGGGTGTGGGCTGCGAATGCCATGCTCTGCTTACTCCCCCACTTCGGCTGATTTACCCTGCCGCAAGGCATCCCCAGGTAAGTGGCCTTCGTCTGGCACATCGCCTGTGTCTTTTTTCCAACACCAGTTCCTGTTCCGCTCCCTCCTCGTGAGACTGGACGTCGCTTCTTCTCCAGGTGTGGGTGGGTTTCAGTTCTGATAGCATGATGCCCCTGCTCCTTGTAGTGAGCAGACTCAAGGAGCAGTGGCGCTTATAACCCCTTTTTCCCTCCAACCTGCGTCGAGTGGTTACACCCTTACAGGGGAAATCAGAAAATACCAGGCCCCTGATCGGCCCATGGGTTTGGTGCCATTATGCTCCTTTTTGACACCCCTTTTGCGACCCCCCTGTTTCCGGGGGGGGGGGGGACCTCCCCTTTCTTGGCGCTATGGCATAAAAAAAGAATTCTGGTCACCAGGCGGTTGTTAACGTGCCAGCCCTCTATGTCCTCTTCGTCGCCGGCCTTTGACATAAAGATGTTCTAATTTCATTTGGTTTATTAATTTAGTCTATACTGCTAAAACAATGCTAATGGGAGACAAGCTCCAGGGTGCATTATAAGCTTGAAGGTTCATCTCTTCACTGAGCATCTCATTCCCTACTAATAAGGACTCATCTCGTTCCTGCTACCTTCCAGAGTGCATTGCGAAGAGAATGTCCACAACCTTGTTTGAATCTTGAATGACTTCTTACCGTTACTATGTACAGTACTCCTAACAACCCAAGGTAGGTTAAGCTGTGCCATTACCTATAGATACAATACAAACACAAATGTTGCCATTACGGGACGGCAGGGCTCAAAATAACAAAAAACAGCTTTATGATTATATGAGTATTCCTACTTACCACTGAATTAAACTCTTTTTCGTCCGTAGTGTGCATTGTTCTAGTCCTTTTATGTCATTCCAAATTCCACTGTTACTTTTGAACTCCACTGCAGAACACGGTGTCTTTTATTTTCAAACAGATATCATGAAAGGCCAAACCTAGGTAAACAAACACATCAGAGGACTGTAAGCACAGAGAGAGTAAAAGGCCAGGTACTTTATCAACTAGATTTCACCCAAACGCCATTTTGGCAGAGTTAATCACAGTTTTAAAACTAGAGCGACGTAATAAAATCCATGATTTTTAAACACCGTTGAACGATATACTTCTGCCAGTTCCATTTTAAGAAGAAACTACAATTAGGCAGGTCCCATTTTATAGCGTGGACGTATAATCTACAAAAGGTGGTCCCGTTTAATGTGACATGCTGTCAGTATTTTCAGTACTGAAAAATATAACAATTTTTTTTTTTTAGGAAAAGGTTAAATTAAAAGTCTTACTTCTGACCAAAAAGCTGTGCTTTATTGAGTTCCTTCATGGAGATGTTTACAAGGAAAATAAAATGAAAACATTTGACTTAACTGAAAACCCCTCTAACGGAGAGAACAACTTCATTTTTGTGTTAAGAGGAAATGTTTTTACGTTTTGTAACAAGCGAAATAAATGGCGAGTGAGAGAGCACGTATTTATTTCTATTCGAGCCCTAATGTCTGTCATACCTTACCTCGTCATGAGTCTTCTCTGTAAACCAAATACAAGATCCCGACTCTTGCCTGGGAAGGCGCACGGCCCAACTGTAGCTCCTTGTTCCCTTTTCACTGCTCTACTATGATCCAGTCACGTGGGTGTCTGACACACACACACACAGTGCGCACCACCATTGATGCCAAAGCCAGCCCGCTCCAGACAGGAGGAAGTTGTCGCTTGAGTCACCTTTTGAAGTAGGTAACGTGGCGGCTCGAGCTCGATGGAGCTCATTTAAAGGCAGTCAGACCTGTAAGGCAACCGGGGAGCTTCGCAGCAGGACAGCGCACATGATAAGAGAGACGAGTTTCACAACCTCACGAGAACTCGTTCCAGGGTCAGCTGTAAAAATGTAAATCCTGTATTTGTAAAGCGCGAACAGCTACCCGAAGGCATCCCGGCGCTGGGGGCCGTCGGGAAGATTAAGCAAGCTATTGCCCAGAGTCACATGGTGCTGGGCTGACCTGCCGCCGGTGCCAACAATTTGATCTCGTGTAGATCGGGGGTCAGGGGTGACATTTAGACTACGTCAATGTTTGTGTTAAACACCTCCATAATTTGAAGTGTAAAAGCATATCCTCACAGCATCGACATGCTTAGGTGTCACGTACTTACAGAGTACCTTTCGATTTCCTTTCGGAGCCATGACAAGACGTCTGAATCAGAAACTCGTTTAAGTCAACTTTGGTAATAAAACTTTAATGCCTTTCAGCTGTAACCGCGCTCCCGATGTACGTACTCACTCGCCACAAACCCGCTCCTGCAGCTTGCTGCACAAACTAAACTCACGAGATTCACTTTGAACAGATTTCAACATTGCCAATTACTGTAAAATCAAGGACATTCCAAGCTTCTTCCAGGAAAAATAATGCCACAGGGACACCTATTGGAATTAATGAGAACTGTAGCTTAGTTGCCCAATATCATCACATAATAAGGAGAAGAATTCTGAATAATAAAGGTATTATTGACTTTTGCTGTTTGAAACTGCTTATTTTGTAAAAAAAATAAAAAAAATAACTGACGTGAGTGCAAGTGCCTAATTTTTTTTATAGGAGGTCACAGCTCACTTCCCTCATTCTCACCACCGAATGCCTAAGGTGACCTTACCAGCTGCCTGCATGCACAATGCCCAAAGTTTTAGCGCAGCAAGACAGTGGAGTGAGCGAACCTGCCTTTCTTAAAAATAAGGGATTGCGGGTGCAGGGTGATTCTTCCCCTGCTAATATTTTGAAAAAAGTCAGATACAATTCACACCCCAATTTTTACTTAAATTTGCTACAGAAATAGAATAAATCCTGCAGTAATAAGCATATTTCTATTACCACGCTACTGAGAAAAGGAGGAGACTGCAATCAAATGAAAGAAAAACACACCAGTGCTGCCTAACACATGCCACTGAATGCAGTCAATGCTTTATGTGGGTGAAAGAGGCGGGGTGTTCTCTTAAAGGGGCGTGGCTAATTTAACTTCGTTAGCAATCTTTTCCAAGAGACGTGTAAGACATGTAACTCATAGAACATACGCCTAAAACAAGTAAGAACTATTGGCTTTGCCACTGCTTGTCCGCACTATCACGTACGTGAATTATAACAATTATATTGTAATGAATAATTATGATTAAAAATGTTTCAATTCTGAAAATTGAAGGCTGTTAATTTGGGGAGAGGATGTGGTCCGTCGGCTAGACTGCCGACTTTGGTGCGGGAAACCAGGGTTCGAGCCTCGTCGCGTCCACATCCTGTGATTCTGGACAAATCACTTAATCTCCCCGTGCCTGAATGGTAATGTAAATACGGTGCTCATGTAAAGCGTTCCAAACCTTCGGGTCGAGTTCGCGCTATATAAAATATGCAACAAAAAATAAAAAGGCTGTAAATTAAATATTCCTGAGGACGGTGGAAGCATATGTAGTCTTCAGAGTATCTCAGTCACTCCTGTTCTCCCTTTCTGAAATCCTCCCTCTGCATATCTCATGTATTTACTCCTTAGCTCGGTCCTTTCACTCTCTCCTGCTGCTTGTACGCCTTTCATCCTACGTTAATCAGTCCTCACCTACACACAACCCACCTTCTCTCCTGGGAGCTCTTCATTTTCTTTACCTTGGGCACAGTCAATATTTGATCAGCTGCGTACCCTTTCACACACTTGCTCTTAGAATCACTGTTGGACTTGGCCCTTTTTGGCTAAAGTTCCTTAAACTTTTTGCCTTCCTCCTAGACCTTTTTCTGACATTATGTTGCCGACTTAAATGCTTTGGGCACTTTGCTACTGCTGATCAGTGTCAAAGTGCAAGTGCTCCCTGTATAAAGTGTTATGGTAATTGGTTGTCCATAATTGGTATGTTTGCCTTACTAGTGAAGTCCCTAGTAAAGTGCACTATGTGTGCCAGGGCTGGTAATGCAAATGCTACTAGTGGGCCTGCAGCATTAATTGGGCCACCCACACAAGTAGCCCTAAGAAGAGATCTCAGGCCTGCCACTGCAGTGCCTGCGCGCAGTTTGTTAACTGCCTTGTTGTCCTGGCAAGTGTACCCACTTGCCAGGCCTTACCTTCCTTTATTATGCACATCAGACACCCCTATAGTATGCCCAAGGTAACCCCCTTAGCAGGGGGCAGTGTATGTGAAAGGCAGGACATGTACTGAGGTGTGTACCATGTCCTGACAGTGAAATACTGCCAAATTCGTTTTTCACTGTTGCAAGGCCATCTTACCCATAGGACAGAATGGGGAATGCTGAGTCCCATGTTTCCAGCATATCTTCCCATAGGCATACGATGGAGAGATGGAGTTTAGTGTGCCTGAACTCAGAATTTAATAACACATCTTTTTGTGAAGATGGTTTTTGAATTGTGTGTTTAGAAACCACGCTTTAAGAAGTGGCTGGTTTCTTGTCTTAAACCATCCTGCGTGCCTCTACCTGGTTGTGTATTGCCTGTCTGGGTTTGGATGTGACAGGGTCTGGGAAGTGTCCTGACCCCAGGGAGGAGTAGGTGAGACAGCAACAGGCTGGCCTGCATTTGATGTGGGGGGGAGGAGTAGCCCCCTGGATGTGAAGAGGGCTGTGTTGCTGCCCCCAGAGGATGGCTCCACCTCCTGCTGAGCGTCTGGGCCCCAGACCCTGACTATCAAAGGAAGAGGGTGTGCACTGGCAGGAAGACACCTAGGTCTGGTTTGGACTGGGGTCAGAGCCCCCTGAACACATAGACTTCAAAGGCATTTAGGGGTATAAATGTAAGAGCTGAAACCCATGAACTCAAGACTGAAATCCATACTGAAAAAGGATTGAAACTACTTCGTGATCAAGAGGAACCTCTGCCAAAGAAGAACAGCTGAAGAGACTGAAGAGAAGGACTGCCCTTGCTGTGTGTTCTGGGGCTGGCCTGCAGTTTGCTGATTTGACTGAGGAGAGGACAAGGGACTTTGCTGTGTGCTGTGTCCCCCTGCTTGAGAGGACTTTGCTGTGTGCTGTGTCCTGAAGTAGCTTGTCTCCAAGGGCCCGAGGAGAGCTGGTCCCCTGTTGTGGAAACTCAGGAACATAAAAGTTTCCAAGTGTGTCTCAGCGACGCTGTGTGCGTGTGCTTTTTGCATGCCTGAGACTGCCGTGTGGTCCGTGGTGCTGTTTACGTGGTGCCCCGTGACCGCATTGCCCCCGCAGCGTGAAACATCGTCCACGCTGCTGCATTGCTGTTTGTGGCCCGAGCCGTCATCGTAACTGAGGCTGTGAGTAAAGATCGCCGCCGCCGGCCCGAGCCGCAACGTGCTAAAGGCTTACTTGAAACTAAGGACCGTGTCTCAACGATGCTGTGTGCGTGTGCTTTTTGCACGCCTGAGACTGCCGTGTGGTCCGTGGTGCTGTTTACGAGGTGCCACGTGACCGCATTGGCCCCGCAGCGTGAAACATCGTCCACGCTGCTGCATTGTTGTTTGTGGCCCGAGCCGTCATCGTAACGGAGGCTGTGAGTAAAGATCGCCGCCGCCGCCGGCCCGAGCCGCAACGTGCTAAAGGATTTCTTGAAGCTAAGGAAGCTGCAAGGTGAAAGGGATCGTGATCGTTGTTCGTCGAAAGGAATCTGCCCAAGATCGCCAACAAAGGAGAAGGCAGCGCCACAGCCCATCCGGCTACAGCGTCGCCTAGCAACAGAGCTGCAATGTGATCGGGATCGCCCAGCAGGACGTCCGACGAGCGGAGAGAGAGAGCGAGGCAGCGCACCCCCCCAGGTAAGGCTTGGACTCCGGTCGGGAGCCGCAAGTGTGTGTGGCCTGGGGAGGCGTGCAGGAGGAGTACAGGAGTGCTCTGAGCTCTCTCCCGCTGCACCACGTTAGACGCGCTGAGTCCCCGAGTGGCCCGTACTTGCCCAGCAGAACCCGGGGCCGCCCCTGTAAGCTTACGACCGTTGTCTCTGTTGTTGGGGCCTAGTGGTGCCCGAGTTGACCGCACAGATTGGCTAACCGCATCATTCTTGCATTACGAACTGCCTGATTCTTGCATTATGAACCGCATTATTCTTGCATTACGAACTGCCTGATTCTTGCATTACGAGCCGCATTATTCTTGCATTACGAACTGCCTGATTCTTGCATTACGAACCGCATTATTCTTGCATTACGAACTGCCTGATTCTTGCATTACGAACCGCATTATTCTTGCATTACGAACTGCCTGATTCTTGCATTACGAACCGCATTATTCTTGCATTACGAACTGCCTGATTCTTGCATTAAGGACTGTCTTATTACTACATTACGTACTGCATTACGAACTGCATAGCATTGCATTAGGACTGCATTAGAGATCGTGAATTGCTCATTAATACCGCCAGAACCTACAAGTGATTTCTGGCCTAATAACCGGCAAAGCGAAATATTACGAATACGCATATGTTGGATTTCTATCGTTTGGTCTCATCGTATTCCTTTTTATAAAGATACCGCTATTTTTATGAAACCAGTGTGGTGTCCATTTGTGGTGTTATCACTGTGTTACTGGGAGTGTGGTTGCAAATACTTTACACATTGCCTTGGAGATAAGCCTGGCTGCTTGTGCCAAGCTACCAGGGGGTGAGCAGGGGTTATCCAAGCGTGTGTCCCTCCTTACCCTGACTAGAAGCAAGGGTCCCTATTTGGACTAAGGTACATACCTCAGCCAACTAGAGACCCCCAGTTCTAACAATCACAATTACAGTTGGCATGTTGTGACCATCGCTCTGCAGAGAGGCCAATAAATGGATATGCATGTAGTCTGAATACCTTTATGACCCACTGACACCCACTGTGAGAGACTCCCACTGTCTTCTGTCAATTGTCCGTCATCATGTACACCCACCCACAAACTGAGCTCACTTAGGCGAGGCGATTCAGTTCACAGTATACGCTATACTCATATGTTGCATGAAAAAACTACAGTAACATTACATCTGGAAACACCAAATACTCTTAGTAAATGCAAGATAAAGTAAAACGTGAATTGTAAACTGGGACTGCATCACTGATGATGTTCATAGTCAATGCTGAGAAATATATCTGGGTTTTAGCCCATAAATGACATGATGAATATATGGCCCAATAGGGCAGGACCAACTATTTCAAGCCCTGAATGCAGTGATGCATGCTAATTGTTAAACCTGGCATCCTTGGCATGGTTTCCCCCTGTATTTTTGCCTCTACCTCCTATATTTTTGCTGTTTGCTGAATTTCACTTTTGCTGGTCTAAATGCTTTGGGCACTTTGCCACTGCTGATCAGTGCCAAAGTGCAAGTGCCTTCTCTGTAAATTGTGAATATGGATTAGTGTTTCCATGATTGGCTTGTTTGACTTACTACTAAGTCCCTAGTACAGTGCACAGAGTAAGTCAAATGCTGCTAGTGGGCCTGCAGCACTGATTGTGCCACCCACACAAGCAGCCTTTCAAAGGTGTCTCAGACCTGCCACTGCAGTGTCTCCGTGCAGTCTCTACTGACATGTCGACCTGGCAAGTGGACCCACTTGTCAGGCTCTAACCTTCCCTTTTATTACACATGAGTAACACCTAAGGTAGTCCCAAGGTACCCCTGTGGGCAGGGTGCAGTGTATGTGAAAGGTGTGACATGTCCTGATAGTGAAATACAGGGTATTTCTTTTTTCACTATTGAAAGGCTATCTGTCTCATAGGATAGAATGGGAGTTTACATATAACATCTCATAAGTATAAGCACAGTCCCGGGCACACGTAGTAAGGGTATAACGATAGTGTGACCGTATTGTTCGAATAACAGTTGTAGGGGTCGACACCTACGCAAAGAACTAATAATAATAAAAGGAGGAGACGGTGCTCCACGTAGAGACCGGGCACGGGGTGCGTGCCACGGGATTAGTCGTGAAGAAGTAATCAGCGGAATGTAGCAGGCGGGAGTACTGGGACGAAGGTAGAAGTATCAGAAGTATCAGAACAATCCAAGTAATCAGGTCCAGAAACTGCGGGAGGACAGGGTTCTAAAGCCAGGTGGCGGCGGAAGTAATGGAGCTATCCCTCGGCACAAGCTGCTTCTGGTTTCGTCGGAGCTACCCTACAGGCTTATCCGCCTCCTGGCACGCTTCATACTCATGGAGCGCCGTTATTCTCCTCCTGGCTCCATTACTTCCGCCAGTACTCCCGCCTGCTACATTCCGCTGATTACTTCTTCTTGGCATCAATGCCCTCACCGCCCACAGGCTTCACGACTAATCCCGTGGCACGCACCCCGTGCCCGGTCTCTACGTGGAGCACCGTCTCCTCCTTTTATTATTATTAGTTCTTTGCGTACACCCCCGAGCCGGGTTGGAATTATCACCGGTCTTACGGGTTCCGCTTTTTCTATCCTCACTCTAGCTACACAGCCCTGAAGAGTCACCGGATTACTCTGAGTGACGAAACACGTGTCGGCTGGTTGTTTATTGTTAATTCAGTTGTTTTTCATTAAATAACTTTTCAATTCTAATAGGTGTCGACCCCTACAACTGTTATTCGAACAATACGGTCACACTATCGTTATACCCTTACTACGTGTGCCCGGGACTGTGCTTATTTTCCCAGTGTGGGTCCTGTGACTCACACACCTCCGGGGGTTATTGGGTAAATCCCCCGACCTGGCAGCACCGTACCTACTCTAGTTCACATTTACACCACGCATACTAGTCTGAGCGCCACACTTCCTGACTACGCCAAAAACCCTAGCTCTAGTCTTCAATCTCATAAGTATAACTTCCCATTGGGACAAGACTGAAAGATGGAGTTTAGCATGCCTGAACTCAGAATTTAAAAATGCATCTTTTAGTAAAGATGATTTTTATATTGTGTGTTTGAAAATACCACTTTTAGAAAGTGGATATTTTTTTGCTCTGCCATCCTGTGTGCCTCTGCTGGTTTGTGGGTTGACTGTCTTGCCTTGGAGTGACAGGGGCTGGGGATGTGCATTCACTGTAGACAGCTACTGGGGGGGAGGGGGGAGGTTGAGGTGTGTCCTGCCTTTCCTGGCTGAGTCAGGGCTGGGCCGAATAGACCGGGGCTGCATTTAGAGTAGGGGGGGGGAGATTTCCTTGCACCTGAATGGACCTGGTCTGCCTTATACAATGCTGGCTCCACCTCCTGCCGGGAAGCTGGACTAGAGTGGACAGAACTGGTTTTGACTGAGCGCAGAGCCTCTCTGCCACAAGAGAACAAAGAGAAATGCTGTATAAATATTGGGGCCCAGACCTCAGAAGTTTAGAATACTTCTGGACTCAAGAGGAACATCTGCCAAGGAGAAGAGCTGGGAAAGCTGAAGGAGAAGTACTGCCCCTTTGCTGTGTGCTGTATTGGGTTGGCGTGCAGTGGCAGTTTCGGCCATGGAGAGGACAAAAACTTTGCTGTGTGCTGTGTATCCTGCTTGAAGAAGATCTCCAAGGGCTTGAAGAAGATCTTGCCTCCTGTTTTGAAGTCTCAGGGTCACAAAGACTTCACCACCAGCTCCTGTGAACTTCCTTGCTGGGAGTTCTGACCTGCCAAGACGTGCCTGATGCTAAGTTGGGCATCTGGAGGTTGTTCCAGCTGTTGGGAGCTGGAAAAGAGACGCAACTAAGAGAAGCGCGCTGCATCCGCACCCGTTTCCGATGCATTGCCGCTGTGCCGCTGAAGAAACCAACGCAGCGCCTGCCAGCGACTGGAGAAAGTCCGAGATCACTGCACCGATTCCGACGCAGGCCTTGATGTGCAGCTGCAAGAACCAACACATCGTTGGACCACGGCTGGAGAGACGAACGCAGCGCCGTTGCTGCCGCACCGAGAACTGATGCATCCCCGATCCCGATGCATCGCACCCGGGGCGCCAAGTCTACAAGGACACCGGGGCCACAGTAAGAAACTGACCCATCACCTCCCCTTCAGTAAGGAACCAACACATCACCTCCCTTGCGTAGCAGTGTGGAACTGACACATCACCTCCCCTGAAGTAAGGAACTGATGCATCACCTTCCCTGGGCGTAAGGAACAGATGCATCACCTTCCCTGTGGCTGTTTTTGTTTATGATTTTGATGCCTCAAAGGTACTTTGCGTTGAAAGTGTTGCATCTATAGCTTGCTATGGACAGAACTGTTTTTGTCTTGTAAGGACCTCATTTTAATTATTGTATTGCGGATTTTTGTCATTTTGGTCTTGTTTGGTTGAGCTAAAGATTACTTATTTTTCTAAACTGGTGTCCATTTGCAGTGTTTTCACTGTATTACTGTATGTGTGCACAAATGGTTTATACACTGCCACTGAGATAAGCCTGTCTGCCTGTGTCAAGCTACCAAGGAGGTGAGCAGGGGTTATTTTAGAAGTGTATCCCCCTTACCCTGACTAGGAAGGAGGGTCCCTACATGGACAGAGGTGCAAACCATTGCCAACTAGAGACCCCCATTTCCAACACTAATCTATAAAATAGTGTTTAAGTTTAGTGTAGACTTTCATTGTACTCAAGTAAAATAATTCCTCTGCGCATGTGAAAAAACCCCAATTTTCCTAAAATTTGGGAATATTGCAGCAGGCCGGCAAGCAGATAGCAACAGGCTTTCACCAATTGAGCATCCAACAAAGTGGGTAGCCCAGAGGGAAAGAATGAGAAGGAATGGCCTTTACTCACGAAAATGCCAAACCTGTACTCCGGCACACCAATTGTCATCAAGTAGTCGTAACACCTCGGTTAAATATTGCAACCTCACATGGGTTCTAACCTGGCCAATGTTTAACTCAGAAGACTACTGTAAGTGCATAACTGCGTGAATATATATTACGTATTAAAAAGATAGGAGACACCTCATTTAAGTGACCAAATGTGACACTGAAGGGCAATTACAGTGCCCCGGGATTCTCATCACATATGTGGTCCTCTGTATGCAAGCTTGAGGGAACTGTCCATATTAACTTCAGCCAACCCAGCAAGGTTATTAAAAGATTTGAAATTTTAACTAGACCGTGGTGGCCCAGCCACCTCTAATACCTACATCTGTAATGATTCTCTGCATATCTAGACATTCATAGTTTTGCTATTTTCCGTATTGTTAAAAATATGTCTAAGTTGACTTAAATACTGTATTAAGTCAGGTAACTTGTAGCATAGTTAAAAATAATCATGCATGTTACGGCCTGTTATTTATTTCTGGCCAACATAATTTATTGCTTCTGGTTCTGTCTGCAGATATTTCAGGGCCAGAGAACCATCTTATAAACCAAGGTATACTGAAGACCACATGCCCTGTAAAGTGATAGCCCACCGCAGAGTCAGTTCAAGTTTCAAGTTTATTTCTATTTGCATAGTTACTAAAAACCATTGCAACATTTTGACATAAGCAATAGAACTGATATTGTACCCCAATAAAACCAATAAAACACATGCTAAAAATGCTGTACAGTGGTTAAAATTGTCGGTGTGTCCGTTAACAAGAATCAGTGATTCACAGAGTAAAGTGCAGTGCGGTCGCTTAGTGCATTACTGGAGCCAGAAATACACGTTATAAGGTGCCGTATAGTGCATACTATTTGGTAGTGAGAACTAATGCGTTGGCACCTGCTAAAAATCTATACATTAAAAAGGTGCTCTGTCCTGAGGTTGCGTTGCTATTTTAGGCATTTTTTGTTCGGCCAGCATAAGAAATGTTACCGTACTGCAGTTCAGTTGCGTGGCCCCTGGGTCAAAGCATGCCAGCACTGCTTGCCTCCTGGTGTGAATACCTTTCTGCTTGAAGGGGGCCTTTGGCAGCTGTGACCGTTCTTGCTGCAGTTCCTTGCAAGTGCAGAATGTTTCCTTGTTCCGTATCGCACAGCCTGCAAGTGCTTGGGTTGTTGCCCTCAGCCAAGGTGGAAGGTGCTGAGTGCATGGAAGAATGCCCAATCTATACCTTAGAAATGTTATTTTTATTGGTTTCGGATAGCCCTGATCGAAGTATTTTTGCGGTGCAAGAGTTTTATAGGAATTTAGGGTCATCCAGGTGTGAGATCTGGCTGAGAATGTTGCCTTGTCCTCCACCAGTGAGAGCTGTTTTACGCCTTTCCAAACCAGTTTTTTTAAAGTTAGATGATGAAGTTGTGTGTTCCAGAGTTCGGTGAGCCTGGTGGTTACCAGAGATATCTGTAGGTAACTTCTTGCATGGGAAGTTTCCCTGTGCTGGAGTTCTTGCCACAGCAGTTGATTTAAGGTGTTTGCGGTGGCAGTCCTGATCTTGTGCCAGCAAATGATGTAAGATCCCTGCCTGGCTAGGGATTGTTGTAGTAAGCCGAGCTCCAGCCTTATTTGAGCTGGTGAGGTGTAGTGCGGAAGGCAAAACATTGTTCTGTATGCTTTGACCAGCATGCTATCCAGTAAGTTGGCATCTCTCCCCCACAGTGCTTCACTGCCATAGGTTATCGTAGGGAGTAATTTGGCTTGAGATACCTTCAGGAGCGGGCTCAATGTCGGCCCCGCAGAGTCAGGGCAATCTTCTTGATAGGCCACCTGCTCTACCAGACAAAAGTTGAAGATGTCTAATCTAAAGCATTTAGGTCATCTTAGACCCATAACAGTAGCTTGTGAGTTTACCATCACAGTAGCTAAGCTCTTTTGTCGTGTAATAAGGGAGATTCAATTGGAAGAGGAGCTTAGATAGCATCAGGGGCAAAGCCTGACAAGATGGCTGAATAAACCTGCTGTGGCTCGGCTCCACAGGCCATGTTTAAAACCTAAACTATCCTAGAGCTTTGACTACAGCTTACAACTGTCAATTGAACGCGGAGGAAGTGGTGATGGTATGGCACAGTCGAAGGCAGATCCATGAAGCATGGAAGAGGAGCAGCACAATCTGGATGGTGGTGGGTGTGTCGCCTAATAAACAAAAAGCATTTCGATTAAATGGTTAGGATGTGTAAGATGTGGAAAGGAAGGTGCTATCGAACCATAAAAATGTGGCAAATGTAAAGGTATGATAATCACAGCCCGTCTTGGGGTCAGGGCTGACAACTCTTAACAGCAGCCTATCTCTTAGTCATAAACTGACCTCTGAATGATTTCATACTTCTTTTGATGTGTTTGACACCAAAATTACAAAAAAATTAAATTAGTAGAACTGGAGATATGCAATTTTGAGGATTTAGGTAAAAAAATAGCTCTTAAAAGCACAAAGTACCAACTGTGGTTATCTGGTCGCGCCGGACTGGGACAAAGTAATGAGTTCAGGCTAACTGCAATGGAGCACGGACCAGATACAGGGACCAAGTTAGGCCCATTAAACAAAGTACCTTAAATCCTGGTTGGGGAGCATTGCGAGATCCAGCATCAAGGATGCATTGTGCAACAGAAGCTGCAAGGTCATGAGTTGATAATGCGTTGTACATCTGCCGTTCCAAGGAACTGTGGGGCTGCGATGGAGGTCCTGTATTGAGGATGCTTTGCACAGTGGTGGTTCACAGGCGCTGCAATGGAAGGTCCTCTGTTGAAGATGTGTTGCACAGAGGTGGTTCCGAGGAGCTTGGAGATCCTGCGTTCCTGACGTCATACTTTGGTGGTCCCGATGTGGAGCTGCGAGGCGATGCATTGCGCTACATTGGTTCTGCTATGACCACAGCTGAGCTGGCAGAGCACCTTCAGTCTCACTTCCAAGGATCCAGGCCAGGGGTGGCACCACTTTGGGGGCAGGTCTCACTGCAGGCAGAGTCCAGGTGCAGGGATCAAGGTGGTTGGAGCCTTTTCTATCCATGAGGCTCTGATCAGGAGGCCTGTCAACTAGCCCTTGGAGTCACTCTGTTGGTCCTAGGTTCAAGATGTAGGTCCAGTTCTTTTCACTCAGGCAGCAGGGCAGCAGAGTAGCAGTCCTTCTTGAAGCAGAGCAGCCCAGCAGTCCTTCTGAGTCTTCCATAGGTCCAGAGGTGTACTGAAGAGTTGGGTCTGTGGGTCCAGTATTTATACCTGGTGCCCTTTTTGAAGAGGGAAAAGCTTCTAGAGTTCTGCCACCACTGAAGTGAATGGATTTTTTTGGCTCCCTGTCCTGGCACCAGCTTGTCTGGTGGCCTAAAAGACTAGAGTCAAACCCTTTGTGAGCGTACTGAGGTAGAGTCCTTGTTATGTGCAAATGAGGTAGCTGACAGCTCCCACCCTCTATAAAGTCAGAGATGGCTCATCCTGCCAACACCTATTCCCTCTTTGTCTCATTTTCTGGGAGTAATACACAAAAACCAACTGCCAGCACACATGTATCTGACCCAGGATACAGGCTGCAGGCACCAAATGGTTAGGTAAGAAAATGTCAACTTTCTAAAAGTGGCATTGTCAGAATTGCAACTTAAACTCCACCTTTACCATTAAAGAGCATTTTAAATTGCAATTCTCTAGAGAGCAAACTCAGCTTTCCTGCCTTCTCCCAAAATAAAGTTGTCCCTTATTAAATATAATGAGGTAGCCAAATGTTATCCTATGGAAGAGGTAGGCTTTGTAGTAGTGAAAAACAAATCTAAGAGTTTTTCAATAACAGGATATGTAAAAGTTAAAAATACATGTTCAACTTTTTAACTACACTGCACTCTGCCCTATGGGCCATTGATGGCATATCCCAGGGGTGCCTTATATGTATTAAAAAGGAAGATTTAGGCCTGGCAAAAGATTTACTTTGCAAACACAAGGAGATGATGGACAGAGTGCTGAAACGTTCCAGACACTCACCCCCAGTCACTATTAGATGTGGGTTGAATCCATCGTCGTTCTTTAGCTCACTTCACCACCCCAGTTCAGACCCAGCCATATGCAAATCAGTCTTGAGCCTGTTCCTCATGGCTGAGGAGGGGTGAAACCATGAAACCGGTCCCAGGATGCCTGTTCCAGTCCAGGGAAGACCTGGCCTGGCAGTCCGGGCTGGACTGTTCCCATGGGCAACAGGGTCAAGACTGATGTGCATATGGCTGGGTTTAAACTGAAATGGCATGGGGAGCAAAAAACGATGGATTTAGGCCCAGATCTCTGTACTGGGGTGAATGTTTGACATTGTTCAGCATTCTGTCCATCAATTGTTCTTTTTTCATTTATCAACCCAAGTGGAACCGGTATGCCCAGACGTGGTTCCCATGCTCTCCATGCCACTGGAGTCAAGCTAGCCTGGCTGATGAGGGGTGTAACGTCGAAACTGGTCCCAGGATGCTTGTTTCAGTCCAGTGAAGATCTGGCCTGGCAGTTTGGGCTGGACTGTTCCCATGGGGAACAGGGTCAAGACTGATTTGCATATGGCATGGGGAGCAAAAAAACGATGGATTTAGGCCCAGATCTCTGTACTGGGGTGAATGTTTGACATTGTTAAGCATTCTGTACATCAATTGTTCTTTTTGCAAATGATTTACTTTGCCAGGTCGAAATAGCAGTTTAAAACTGCACACACTGGCAGTAATGGCAGGCCCGAGACATGTTTAGAGAGCTACTTCAGTGGGTCGCACAATGAGTGCAGCAGGCCCACTAGTAGCATTCATTTATGGGCCCTGGGTACATGTAGTACCACTTTACTAGAGACTCACAAATAAATTGAATGTGCCAATTGGGTGTAAGCCAATTTCACTGTGTTTAAAGGAGAGAGCACAAGCACGTTAGCACTGGTTAGCAGTGGTAAAGTGTGCAGTCTTAAAGCCAACAAAAAGATTCAGAAAAAAGAAGAGGTAAGCAGGCATAAAGTATGGGGGAAGACCACCCTAAAGCTGACAGGTCTAACACAGATTTTTGCCATTTTGTGGCAGGAACACTGCTATCAGCTCTTAAATGAGGTTTTAAATGATCTGGATTTAAATCATTTTATAATTCAGCGGTACCATTTAGTAGAGGTAGCGATAAATGAGGCATGGAAAATTTTACATTTGCAGTCATTTCAATGTTTTTTTAAAATGTAATTACCACTGCATTGCCATCCTTTACTTCATAAAAGATTTACCACTGCTATGAAAACCATCATTTCTTTCTTATGTGGTTATTAGAATTACTTAAAAATGTCATATAAATATGGTATTATTAATAATAAATGCATTAGTTTAAAAGTATTTATTGGACTGCAAACTATAGTATAAACTGAAAAAACCTAACAGTGTTTACTTGTGCCCCTTTCCTTTGCCCTGCTTATTACTTTGAGGACATATAGGTTCATCACATAAGCTGGTTAGGATACAGAAGACCACCAGCATTTCTGATACCATGGTTGATCTACAGCTTGACCTGCTTGGAAGGGTCACAAAAATGAATAATGCTACAGGGCAATGCCACAATACATTTGCTTTCACAGTTGGAAAAATCCACCTATCACTGCACAATTCCCTGAAAATTCTGAAAAAGCAACATAGTTTCTGGGAAATGTGACAAGTTTGGGAAATTTTGGGTAGTCTGTACCAGAAAACTTGCTAAAAAAAAAAGCAAGATAACAAGAAAGGTGATGTGGAGCAGATTAATTAATAACCTGCTGGTGCAGGGTCACCACTCTTGCCACGGGTCCTTATCAAAATGAGGAGGACTCGACACTGGAGCGAAGGCAAACCATGGATAGTTTAATCATTCATGAATGGGTCTTCATCCGACAAGTACCATCAAGATACCCAAGGATAAAAGCACACTGAACGTTGGTTACATGGGTTTATATAGGGAAAATCACAGACTAGGAACGCCCAGAGGTAAATAGGACTTTGGAAAGAACACACAAATGAGACAAGGCAAGAATCAACAGTCTCAGGCGCTTGTGTAACTGTCGCGTCTTTGAGGCTGCACAACAAGATAGGCTTATCTGAACAAACTTTATCTAAGGCTTTACCATTGTTTAAAACACACACGAAACCCACAGTGCAGACATCAGCTATTCTTTTGTGCTGACTTTGCATGTCTACGCAGCCTACAATATCCCAACTTTAGATTCGTGACCTAATGTTATGCAGGTGTGGTGTCAAGGGTAGAGTCAGGCTGGAAACAGGTCAAATGTAAGCATAGATGAAGCACAGCTGAATTAGAAAACGAGAGATTCAGATTTTAAGGTTTCACAGCCCTTCCTTTTCAGCTGTGCTGAATCTATACTTAGAGGTACATGTATTAATTTATATCTCGATTTTCATTATTTCATTAATTTCAAGTTGTACCATCATTTCTCTATTTAATTCATGAACATTGACTGTGGAAGGTTTAATACTACTACAAATATTTATGCAAGTGGTGCATATCATAGGGGCATATTGAATGCAGCAGCAGCAAGTTAGAAAGATGGCTCAATTAACATTAGGGATTTTTATGCAAATATTGAACAAATGTATTGTGCTTATATATTTGGCAGTGTGAATCCTTAAGAGAGGACAAGGTGAAGTCCCAATATTAACAATAGAAAACATACAAATATCCCTATTTTTCTCTTTTTAATCCAAAATTGTCAGCTTTTAGCGGGGGCATTCGGGGCAAGTACTTCTATTCCTCCTAATAGGTCAAAAAACACCTTCCCAAAGGGCCTTAATGACAGATCGACAACTCTACCCATTTCAACCTAATCCATATACAAATACCTATTTCAGAAGAACACCTAACACTATTCCCTATACTAATCTTTTATATTCAACCTGTATGTTTCTTAACCTTCCTTCCTCTTACTGTAGTATTTGTTGTTTGATTGCCAAGGTAACAAAGAGTAGCGTAACGATCAGCCAGAAACAGAGCAATGTAATCTCGATTCTCCCAAAATTCCCTCACTACACTATCAGAGAGCATTAAGTCCCCAATGTCTTTTGCTTCAAAGCTTCACTGGCAAGCTTATGTACCGGTCCGGACATTGGCGGTCTTGACCACCAGCATGGGTTGCTACCTCTCCAGAGATAGTTTCTTCAATCAAAGTCTATAGTTCTTTTGGCCCTTGGCCGCATTTTGTATCAGGGCTGAACAATGTCAGGATGTTCAAACAGAATCTGTTCATCTGGGTCAGGCATGATGGCAGCAAGTTATTGTTCCAATGACACCACTTCACCATGTTTCAAAAGATCACCATCTCAAAAAGGCACTTGCTGAGAGATCTGATCATATTAAAATTCCTCTTGTTATCCACTGATCATATGGCAAAGGAAGTGGCGCTTGCCTTCTCCACATCACTGGCATGAATCTAGTGTCTGTGCCCTGTGCACTTAACAGCAGTCTGGGTGGTGAAGAGAACTTGCACTGGCCTCTGAAACTGTTGGGTAAAGACACCGTCTCTAGGCCTCAGCTTGTGACCTGGACCTTTAAGACTGGGAGAGAGACTGTGAATGGATCAAATGCAAATCTTTAGTCAACACAGTAATCAACAAGAATGGTAAATTCAATGTCAGATTGTCCTTAATCTTGGTACACCCTATACATTTTGCTGGCCTCCCCATAACCATCTCAACTGGTTGCAAGACCTTCAAAGGGCAGATCTGGGGGTGCAAAATATCCTGTTGAAACGGAGTACCTTTTCCTGTGCTATAAGTATGGCACATCATGCACCTCTTGACATAGAACTTTGCCACCCTGGGAATCAGATTATTGATCCATACATGATCTGACATGGCCACCATTCCTTTAGCACTGATGTGGGCTGAACTGTGGCCCATGGTAACAATAGCATTCACATAACAATTTGGAAGCATTCATCTTTGCTTTCCTGACAGATCTATCCAACATCCTGTCGCATCCTGACACCCATATCTTTTACACTGTTCCTTCTCTTCCTCCGTAGCTTCTTCCTGTACTTCCCTAATGCAATCTAGAGTCTGATTAAACATAGTTACTTCTGGTGTCCATCTAACTGTCCCTACAATATACATTAAACTATACTCTAAATAGGCTGATCGTTTAGCTGTTTCATTAGCAAAAATATTTCCCTGTATTACCTCATCTATAATTTTCTTGTGGACAAAACATTTAAGAATAGCAACCCTTTTTGGTAACATCAAGGTATCCAGTATCTTTACTATTCATTCCCCATACTGTATCTTATCACTATGCAAAATAAAAAAAAAGAGCCCCCTTTTGTTTTTAGAGTCGCCCAAATGAGTGGGCAACTCCAAAGGCATATATATTGATATTTACAGTCAAATCTTTACTTAATTCATAGGTTCTAGTCAAAGCTGTCAGCTCCATAGATTGCACTGACATTTGTTGTATTTTACATAACTCAACCACAGATTTCAAGGGAGTAACTGTATAGGCCGCTGTACTAGAGCCATCAGGTAGTTTGTAACATGCACCATCCACGGACAGTTCCCCTGGTGGGTCAGATATAGGGGTATCTGTCAGATCTACCCGTCCCTTAGTCTCCTTCTCAGTAATAAATATGCAATCATGCTTCTCATCTTGTTGGGACTCAGAAAGGGGAAGTACAGTGTCTGGATTCAAAATGTTACAGCATTTCAGAGTGATGTTTGGAGCAAAAAGTGTCAACTCATACCCTGTTAATATCGCACTGGTCAGGTGCTGGGTCTGAATTATTTTTTTCTTGGATATCCACTAAATGTGGTACCATAACTGTCAAATTGTGACCTTAAATATACATTTCAGATTGCTTTATCGCAGTAGGGTCCAATGTGGAGGAGAAATATGCACATGACCTATTCCTTCCTACATGGGACCGTACCAAGCTGCAACCATCTTTTACATGCACAAATTTGTAATAATCAGGTTTTACCTAAACCAGGAGCATTACATAAAGCATTTTTTTCAATTACAAAAAGACAGCTTCACACTAATTAGTCCAAGGAAGCAGCATGCATACATGCTTTAATATTAAAGCAAGCAGGGGTTTTGTAATCAGTGAAAACTTTGGTAATAAACGCACAGATATTAGATTGAGTCAGTGGTTTCTGCAAATTCTGCACCAATTATATCCTATGTTGGTGTAGCATCTTACCACCTTTGACAGGAGGAGACCTAAATAGGTAACCTTCTGTTGACAATACTGTAATTGGAAAAGAGATACTTTGTCCCAAGGAGGCCAAGTGATGCAATAATTTCACTGTAGCCTGTTTGCAACCTTCTGCTGCATTGCTATGTCTCCAATGAGTGGCTCGTGAGCTACCAATAGATTACCAGGTACCTGTGAGTAGCTCTCCTGTGTGCAGTCCAACCTGTATTTTAAAAACAAAACTCATGCATTCAAGACAACATTTCTTTTGTATTTTCACAAGACATAAACTGATGTCTACAGAAAAATAATTGACATTTTGAAAATGTACTTACAGCTATTATTTCAGTTGGAGATATTTATTACTCATAATTATATCTTGGCGTAAAGGAGTATTGCAGTTATTGTTTGTATCTAGTACCCATGTAATATTTCAGTTCAAATTGTCAAAGCCTCTTTTTTTTTACTGCTTAAAACCCTGGCTAATGCGCTGATGTGATCACTACTGATACTCTTGGATGAGGTGGTCACTTTTTGATCACTGGTGACTTCTGTTGCAGAAAATGTTGGAGACCCTTGTACTAACATTCAGTTGTTGTGAAATAGGGCTTTGAACGGGGATGCCAGAAAATCCCACAGGTGTATTAACTTTACCTGAGAAACAACAGGATATTGAGGGACTACTATCTTGTTACTTTCTCTCAAATCAATTATAAATCAATAAACTTTTATCCTGTATTCCATCCCTTCTTTTAAGGACAGGAAGAATAGGGCTATTACATACATTAGAGGAAACTTCCTCAAAGTGAGTAAAGAAATCAGGGAAGGACTCTCCCTGTTTTTGCTTGCAAGCAGTAAGGAGTGTCCAATATATTTTCCATGCCAGAATTATCGTCTTTATATAAGTTAGTGTGTTGCCAGGGAGGTCCAGTATGAGCTGATTAGGTTTCTGACCAGGTTTCCTTTCGCTATCAGCTGCTATTATGGCAGTCCAATCTCCTCCCAAATCAACAACATGATCCTATTTCCGGGTGAGTCGCCACATATCTGGTGGCAAGATCATGCCCAAAAAAAAAAAAAATAGCAATATCTGCTAAAGTCATGATACAAGAATCAATGGCTGCCTGTACATCATCATAAAATCCTCTAGGATTTTTCCGTATGTCTGGTAAGGAGGCCTTTAGAGTAAGTACATCCGTCCTTTTCCAGGGCGTATATATCCAATTATACAAAAAATGGGCTCTAGCATTGAGATTATTAGGGTCATCATTATCTGCATTCCCTCTTTCAGGAATGAACTGTGGCGCAGCTTCCCTCATAGGTCTTATTCGGGGAGAGGAAGAGAGTTCATTACGATATCCAATTATCATTGCTATAGCATTATTAACTCTACTTACAGGGAAGGCCCCTATCTAACATTGTCGATTAATAGCTCTAACATCATCTGGGCCATTTTGTCCTGTAGTCATCTCCCATTGAACTATAAATTGATGAGAAAGCTTATTTATAAGACAAAGAAGCTCGCCTTCAGAAAAATCCTGAATCTGATCTATCATTTCTTCTACTTCCATTTCTAGATCACTTAACCAATTTAATACCATCAACTTTATCGCGTCCTGACGAAACTGAGGTACAGTAGAGCGAAGGACTCGAGGGGTCAGGACAGATGCAGGAAGCACAGAATCATTAGTCATTTTAAATGCAGTGGTCTGAGGTGGAGGCACAGAGGCTTGGGGTGGGGGAGCAGTGGCCTGGGATGGGGGAGGTAAGGGATGTACCGGTACTGGTTGGAAAATAGGGAGTTAGACAACCACGGGCAAAGGAGGGGGAACCGGGGGTACAGGAGGGCGACATTTGGTGGTCCTGGGGTAAGAGGTGTTAAAGGTACATATGGGGGTGGGGAACGTTCTATCAACAACCCATCAATATCTGAATCCACATCTTCTTGGTGGACCTGAACTGCTACAGTTGGTCTAACTATATATTCCTTAGATGTTAATAATCTATGCTCCCTATCTAAACATTATTTTTTCTCCTGAACTTCCTTATCCTTCAAGTCCTTATACTTCTGATACTCTGTTTTCCTTTCCAGTTTCCTTTGTACCTTCTCTGCCTTGAGCTGCCGCTCCTTCACTTCTTTCCTCTACATAAGCAAACTGTCAAACATAGCTGGCTTAACCTGTTTCTTATTTTTTTTTATTTTTTTAAAACAAATGTTTCTCTAAATACTCGAGTTTGTGAGGGTCCATGGTTCCCTCTAATGGCCATTCTAACTGGGGATCCCCTCTTGTATATTTGTTCCACAATGCATTATACATGATGGGACAAATACCATATTTGATGTACATCTCAAAATTCAGTGTACCTTCTGGTGGCGCCGGCTGACTTGCTTCCAAAATGCTCTGCTTATCGCAGCAGCAACAACAAAACTTCCAAGGCGTACTAAGTACAGGTATGTTATATAAGATATAAAAAACTTATAAACAGAGAGAAATAAAAAATATTCTCACATTTACCTGTAAGAAAAAATGTTAGTCAAAACAAATAGAAAGTCTCAAAACAAAGCTTAGGTTTCAAAATTCAAAACAAAGTCTGAACGGATTACCAAATTCCGACCAGATTACCAATCAAATACCAAGTCAAGACAAATACCAAGTCAAGCAAAAATCAAACAGATCCTAACCAAATGACAAATGAACCGGTTCAATACAGATTTACCTCATGCGTAGTCTTCGACTCCCACCTGTCGATCCTCCCTGATCCAAAAAAAATGACCATCCGAAGGCCCCAGTCAAGGCTAGCAGCCACCAGGAAGATCAGAGTTGGAGAGCTGAAAAATCACCTTGGCCCACGAGCAACACTAATCTCATCAGGTGGTGCGCTCCTCAGCGAAGTTCGTCTTACCGACCTGATCTCCTCCCCTGGTCAGACTGCAAGCCTTTGATGGAGCCCCATGTTGGGCGCCAATTTGTGGAGCAGATGAATTAATAACCTGCTGGTGCAGGGTCACCACTCTTGCCACGGGTCCTTATCAAAATGAGGAGGACTCGACACTGGAGCGAAGGCAAACCATGGATAGTTTAATCATTCATGAATGGGTCTTCATCCGACAAGTACCATCAAGATACCCAAGAATAAAAGCACACTGAACGATGGTTACATGGGTTTATATAGGGAAAATCACAGACTAGGAACGCCCAGAGGTAAATAGGACTTTGGAAAGAACACACAAATGAGACAAGGCAAGAATCAACAGTCTCAGTGCCTTGTGTAACTGTCGCGTCTTTGAGGCTGCACAACAAGATAGGCTTATCTGAACAAACTTTATCTAAGGCTTTACCATTGTTTAAAACACACACGAAACCCACAGTGCAGACATCAGCTGTTCTTTTGTGCTGACTTTGCATGTCTACGCAGCCTACAATATCTCAACTTTAGATTCGTGACCTAATGTTATGCAGGTGTGGTGTCAAGGGTAGAGTCAGGCTGGAAACAGGTCAAAGGTAAGCATAGATGAAGCACAGCTGAATTAGAAAACGAGAGATTCAGATTTTAAGGTTTCACAGTGAGTCAAATTTGAAATAATTTCAGATGTAGAAACAGTGGCTTTTGCCTTGCAGTACTAAATATTCGAAGCATACTCACAGGCAAACGCTACTATCAAAGCAAACATTAATAACTAAACTGCTACTTCTAATTGGTAATCACAAGCAAATACCCTTATCTCTCCATTCCTTTAACCTTAATCCCATTCCGTAACAAAAAGGTACAATTATAACCATCCAAAGAAGAATTAAAAATATATTTACAGTTTAGCAAATCTACCAGCATCTCTTTAGCTCAACACAACTGGGGGAAACTGAAAAATGCTGATAAATAATGATAGAGAAAGATCCTCCAAAGAATACCCTTTACCTCCATGAAAAGTTGAAAAACCACCCTAAAGCTCGAAACATTTATAAAAAAGAAACACAATTGAGGGAAACTGAAAAATACAGATAAATAATGATAAAGAAAGACCCTCTAAGAAAGCCCTGTATCTCTAATAAAAAAGCTCAAGCATATCTAGGAATTCAGCACCAATCTCTTAAAAACTAAAAAGATTTAAAAAACGGAAAAGAAATACAGCCAAGGTAAACCAAAAAATAAAGAGGAAAAAAGGTACTTTTTCACGGCCATTCTTTCAACTCTATCATTTGCCTCAAAACAATGCATGCCTCCTGTTACAAATGGGGTCTCTAGTTGGCAGAGGTATGCACCCTGTCCATGTAAGAACCACCACTCTAGTCAGGGTAAGTCAGATACACACTCTAAATTAACCTGTGCTCACTCTCTGGTAGCTTGGCACAGAGCAGTCAGGATTAAGAGGCAATGTGTGAAGTATTTGTACAACACATATTACAGTAAAACACAGAAAAACACCACACAAAAATAATCCACACCAGGTTAGACAAATAGAGCTTAATTTAATGAACAGAACAAGACCAAAACCACAAATATCCAATAAGCAGAATTGAAGTTCTGAATTTTAAAAGAAATCTTGAATTATAGTGCTTAGAGTCATAAAGCACAACTGGAGCTATCTGGCAGCACTGGACCTGGTTAAATCTGAAAGTCAAGCTGATCTTGATGGAGTACGAGTTGAATACAGAAGCCACGCATTACCTTTATGGAGGATGTGTCGATGTCGAGGAGCAGCTGCGTCGGTTCTGAATCTCGCAGTCGGGTTACGCCTCATTGCTAGAGCCCTTAAGATGAAGAAACTGTGTCATCGTCGAGCCTCAGAGTCGGGTCCTGCGTCGATGAACCCCTTATGATGAAGGTGCTGTGTCGTCGTCGCACCATGCTGTCGACGCTTTGGAGTCTTCGAAGCAGCACTGCATCAAAGGTTACTGCATCGGTTTTGACAGGTGCAAAGCAGGTGATGCATGGATTTTGGCAGAAAACAACTTCAGAACCCCTTTGGAAGGCCCAGGACTGGATTGGCACCTCTTGGCAGGGCAGGACTCACAGCAGGCAGACTTCAGCAGCTGTAGCAGAGTTGAATGAAGTCTTTGATGTCCCTGACACTTCAGAACAGGAGGCAAGCCAGCACTTGGTTCTGGGGATGTTGAGTTTCAGGTCCAGTCCTTCTCACCACCAGGCAAGGGGCAGCAGGGCAGGCAGAGCAGGAGTCCGCAAATTAGGTGGAGTCCAGCAGAGTGTCAGTCCTTTCAGCAGCACAGCAGTCCTTGTTCCTGGTGGAGTGTCCTCAGGTTCCGAGTGTACTGAGTTGGTGGTGTCAGGGGTCCAGTACTAATACCCAGTTGTGACTTTGAAGTGTGTGAGACTTCAAAGAGAGGCCTTTGAAGTCCACAAGGTCCCTGCTCTTCCTGCCCTAGCTCCAGACTCACTACAGCCGGGTCTGGTGGCTCAGTGGACTAAAGCAGCCACTGCAGGGGCCTGTGTTCGACCTCATGGTCACAGGTTCAAATCCCGGCGGGTCCACTCAGCCTTTCATCCATCTGAGGTCGATAAAATGAGTACCGTTGGGTAACAATAAACATCTGTTATTCAGCGCCAGGACACCTACGGGTAATCGTGCGCTTTACAAATACACCTGTTATGTTATGCAGCTCTTTATATGGGGACAGGCACAGACCTATGTAGAAGTTGGGTCCTCAATAAAAGCGTAGAAACACGGTAGATGGTTTAATCTTCTTTATTAAGCAGAGCATCTGCAGAGACCCCATCGACACTGAAGTCCAGTTTAACTGTCACACTCACCACTTCAACATTCCACCTTGACAACCAGTTTACATTCTGGAACTCAATGATTCAGAACACCACATCACCTCCCCCATTACCCACACAATAATAATAATAATAATACAGAAATAAACACAAGAATTATTGCAACATGTGTGAGAACAATAAAACAAGAATAACCATAGCTGCTATGTTCATATTAACAAACACAATCTTGTAAGCGAAGAGGAACTCTTCTTGTATGAAGGGCCTGGCATCCTCCACCTGTGTAGCATGTTCAAGCAAACCAAAATCAATTCCAGATTCAGCGCAAGCTTGACACTTCGCCACTCTACTTAGATTCCAAATCCTGTGGTCATTGGTTTTTACTGCATTTCTAAAGACCTTAATGACTCTAAAAGGGTGACTAAATTTGGACTTGCATCCATCTCTCCTTGGATATTTGATCTTTACCCAATCTCCAACATCCACTACAGTCGTCTTCACAGCCTTACGCCTATCATACCAAAGCTTTCTTCTTACCATCTTCTCCTTCTCACTCTCTTTCCAACCTCCCGTACAACCCACCTTATCGTCCACCAAACTTCTCTTCACCGTCACCCACAAGGGAGTTACCTCTGTGATGGCAAACCTCCCTTTAAATAAATGAAAAGGAGTCTCACCAGTAGATGACTGCGACATGAATCATACTCATGTACTTTCTTCCTCAAGGCTAGCTCCCAATCCTCACCAGAGGCAACAGCTCATTGTAAAGTCTCCTTTAGTACCTTCACAAACCTTTCCACGACTCCATTACTTTGTGGGTGATATAGTGCTGCTTTTTTATGCTTAATACCTCTGGCACTTAAAAATTCTTCCACCACTCTTGAGGTAAACTGGACCCGATTGTCTGACAATAGTGATAGCGGAATTCCTTCCTGCTCAAAGAGTTTTTCCAAAAATTCAATCACTACTTTGGACTCTACAGAATTAACCACTTTAATCTCAGGCCAGTGGGAACACATATCCATACATACAATCACATACCGATCCTGAGACTTAAGCTTCACAGGACCCAAGATATCAATCGCAATGTCAGAACATGGACCATCAGCTTGCTCCCTCACCACCATCGGCTGCGTCCTACATTTCAAAATCTATCGCTGCACACTACTCTCTCTACATGCATGTCCATAGCTGGCCACCAATATGCCTCTCTTATCCGTTCTTTTGTCCTAGCAATCCCCAAGTGACGCGCATGAGCGTTACGCATCAGTTTGTCTCTCCAGTCTTTTGGGGGAATCAACTTGCTGCCTCTCATTAGAAGACCATTCACCACAGTTAAGTCCTCCCTGACCTGCCAGTAACCCTTGAGATCCTCCTCGCACTCCTTTTTCTCACACCAGCCACTTAAGATCATTGTCACAATGTTTTCTAAAACCACATCATTGACCAGACTTTCCCTCCACACGCTTTCTGAAATTAAGCCCTCACTGATTACACAGACATTCACTTCCTCCTCCAATTCTTCACCACCAAACCATTCACCTTCTTCAGACACTTCACCACCATCATCACTAAGTCTTGTGAGACAATCCGCCAAGATATTGTTGGACCCGTGCAAATAAGAAATGTCAAAATTATACTCCTGTAAGGCTACCACCCATTTTCGTATCTTTTGCGAAACAAAATCAATCCCTTTCTTGGCAAATACTTCCCTCAACGCTTTATGATCAGTTAGAATGTGAAACCTCATGCCACACAAAAAAGTTTTTAGTTTGCGCACCGCCCAAAAAATACCCAGGGCTTCCTTCTCCATAACAGAGTAGTTACATTCAGCTCCTCTCAAAGACCTAGGGATGAACAGAATTGTCTTCTCTTTTCTATCAACCTTTTGCAAAAGGACCGCTTCTAATCCTTTGGAGCTGGCATCAGTCATGAGATAGGATGTTTTCATTGGATCAAACCTCCCTAAACATGGAGCTTTGTTCAGATGTTCCTTGATACAATCAAACTCCTTCTGACACTCTTGTGACCATCCAAACTCGTACCCCTTTCTGAGCAGAGTCCTCATACAACATGTCTTTCCCGAAAAATTGGGCACAAATTTGTTATAGAATTCTGCCATGCCTAAAAACTTAACCAATTCCTCTTTGTTCAGAGGAGCCTGGAGACTACAAATGGAACTCACCAAATACGCTTTTGGTTTAATACCTGAAGCAGACACCAAATGTCCCAGATATTCTATCTCCTTGACATCAAATCTGCATTTGTCTGCCCTGAGAGTGAATCCTGCCTCCTGTAGTCTCTTCAATACAGAGCCCACCCTATCATCATGCTCCTTAAGGTCCACCCCAAAAATCAAGACATCATCCTGATACACCCTTACACCCGGAAGACCCCCAAGAATGCCCTCTGGAAAACAGAGGCAGCAGAGATAAGTCCAAAAGGCATTCTCAAGAATCTAAATGTGCCAAACGGTGTCACAAAGGGCGTGAGATCACGAGATGAAGGGTGAAGCTTTACCTGATGATAGGCAGAAGTAAAATCAAGAGATGTAAAATGCCTCGCACCCTCAAGAGAACCAACATCATTTATATTTGGCAGCAGGTAGTGATCGACCACCACCGCCTTGTTGATTTCCCTCAAGTCGACACAAAGCCTGGCCCCCCCATTGGCCTTCCGGACCACGACCACAGAAGAGACCCATTCTGTGGCTTCTACCTCTTGAATGATACCATTGTCCAGAAGTTTGTCTAACTCCACCCTCATGCTTTCTTTTACCAACAAAGGTACGTTTCTCACTTTAGCCACGTTGGGAGCAACATTCGTCTTCAGCTTTATCTGATGCATATAGTTTTTAAGACAACCCAATTCCTTTTTAAATACATTGGGAAATTCGTCAACTCACTGTGTACTACCTCTAGTCACCGCTCTAACAGGTGGTATTTCTCTCAGACACACTGGTGGATTTTCATTAGGATCTAGAAAGACATGTAAATCTTGCTGGTGGAACCAACTTATCATGGAGTCTCCTTTCATTGAGACGTAAATCTTACCAGGAATAATTCTCCCTTTAAAGTCAATCTTTCACCAAAAATAAGCCAAATGGTCAATGGTTACTCCACCATAGCCTTTTGGTTTTATGTCAGGTTTCAATAGTGTTACCTTGCCCACTAAATTTCCTTCATAAAACACTTTCGGAACCTGAGTTATCTTGGCTCCAGAGTCAAAAAGCATCTCCACTGGTGCATCGTTAATCAACACTACTTCAAGAGGCCCATCACCAGAACCTTCCCTAACTAAGATGTTGATTTCTTCTTCACTTTCTTCATACAGATCAACCTCTCTGACCTTCTTTTGTTCTTTACTTGATTTGCAGCACGTGGAGAAGTGACCTCTCTTTCCACAGGCTTTACACGCGCTCTTCCAGCCAGGGCAGTCTTTAAAGTTGGCCATATAACTTAGATTGCCACACCTGAAACACCTGCCTTGGAACCTTCTCATGTTGGTAGACCTTGATGCACTGCTTGTGGTCAATTTGGACTTCACAGCTTTGTAATCCACTACTCTAACCACTTCGCCATCCTTTCTTTCTACAGATACATCTTGTTGTATTATGTCTACACATGCTTTCAAATGTTCGTGTGTCTTAGCCATAGTAAGAACTTCATGTAATGATGGATTATCCTTTTGCCACAGACTTTCTCTTGCTTTGTCAAGAGCGCATCCTAGCATAAATTGGTCTCTCAACCGTTCCTCCAAGGCAGCCCCAAAACCACAAGTAGAAGCTAACTTGAGTAAAGTAGTAATGTATTGCTCTATGGATTCATCTTGTCTCTGCATTCTCCTTCCAAAGTGATATCGTTCAAGAACAGTACTTATCTTTGGAAGGTAATGTAAGTCTAACTTCTAAATGCAAATTTCATACTCATTTAGGCCGGAGGAATCACCATCTGGAAGTTCAGGAAGATGTTCAAAAACCTCCTGACCTTCCGAACCAAGGCAGTGCATGAGCAAGGAAGTCTTTCTCTCAGCACTAAGAGGCGTGCCACAAACTCTGGCATAAGTTGTAAAGACTTTCTTCCATTTTAACCAGGGGAGTGGTAGATCTCTAGGAGAAGTGAGAAAGAAGGGAGGAGCTGTGACATTTTGCATGATGCACACACAAATTGTATACCAATATGCACTATCTTAGTAAGTACTCACACCCAAAAAAGTCACCACAATGGGAAACTTGAACTTGAAAGCAGACACCTGAAACACTTGTAATTCACGTAAAGCCTATGCCCACCAGCATACACAGTTTTCACTCATTGGAGTAAAGAAATTCTGATTCGGAAGCTCTGCGCATAAGTGCACTATGTGTCAACTCCTCCCTCATACCTAGCCCAGGAAGACCCATCAGCCTGGTGATGGGCCATCAGGATGTGAATGTCACAAACTGTCTAGAAGGAATGCACAAAGCCCAGCTGTCACCCCACACCAGACCTGTATTCAGAAACCGGCAGAGGCACAGAATGATTAAAGTAAGAAAATGTCAAAGTTTCAAAAGTGGCATTTTCAGACTTACAATTTAAAATCCGACTTAACTATAACTTGTGATTTTAAATTGTGTGTCCAGAGACACCAAACTCGAAATTTACATCTTGTCCCAACTGGAAATTGCACTTATAAGATGGAACAAGGTAATCCCAATGTTCATCTAGATAGGCCTTGCAGTAGTGAGAAACAAATTTAAGTGTGTTTCACTACCTGGACATGTGAAACTTAAAAGTACATGTCCAACTTTTTTAAATACACCGCACCCTGCCATTGGTGCTGTCCAGGGCCTTCCTTAAGTGTGACTTATATGTATTAAAAAGGAAGGATTGGGCCTGTGGCAAGTGGGTTATCCTGCCAGGTTGACATGGCAGTTTAAAAGTGCACACACAGGCTCTGTAATGGCAGGGCTGAGACATGTTTAAAAGGCTACTGGAGCGGGTGGCACAATCAGTGTTGCAGACCCACTAGTAGCATTTAATTTACAGCTCCTTGGACACATGCAGTGCAGTTTTCTAGGAACCTATAGGTAAGTTAAATAGGCCAAATGTGGATAAGCCAATGTTACCATGGTTTAGGCACTGAGCATATGCATTTTAGCAATCAGCAAAACAGGAGGTCAGAAAGCAAAAACGGCAGGGGAAACCATGCCAAGGTTGTCAGGTCTAACACCTCCCAAAACAATTCTGGAAATCCAGCACCAAAGTATGGGAAGTAGCGAAACAGGAGTACTCTTTAACATACCCATGTATGCCTTTGTGAAGTGCCACAAAACGTCCCACTCACTAGTAGTAAAAGTGCAAAAGACATAATCCTTCCATTTGTACTAGTTTCATATGCTATGCGCCAGGACGTTTCTTTGAAGCAGCTGCTCACGCCATAGAAGAAGTATTACATTTATTCATTCATGCATGTTCCCTGAATATTCCCATTTTAAATATTTTGGATTATTATGTATATATTTTACAAAAAAGTTGATATTTGCTAATGCATACATTAATTATATTGAAATATCTTCTTAATTTTCTAAAATGGTGGTATATGTATTTTTCATTATAAATTTAAAGTAAAGTTGCTATTTGTTTCCTTAATCTAAAGTCTAAAGACAATAATTGTCCATTCTTATTTTTAATGTTCTAGGGCCAGATGTACGACGTTGGAAATAGCGCCTCGCAAATTGCGATTTTCTTGCGACTCGCAATTTGCGAGGCGCTATTTCCAATGTACAACAGTGTTTTTCACACTGTTAGCGATTCCCAATGGGGTCGCAAATAGAGAGGCTCATGAATATTAATGAGCCTCTCACAATTTGTGACCCCATTGAGAATGGCAGGCCCTCCCAGGTATGGTGGCCTGCTGGGCTCAGCAGACCACCATGTCTGGGACTGCTTTTAAATAAAGCAGTTTAAAAAAAAAATGCAACCCATTTTCCTTAAAGGAAAACGGGATGCATTTAAAAAAGAAAAAAATGAAACGTTTTCGTTTCATTTTTTAAGGGCAGGTAGTGGTCCCTGGGACCACTGCCTGCCCTTAAAAATTATTTCCCCCTGCATTTGCAAAGGAGAAGAGGTCCCCCAGGGACCCCTTCCCTTTTGCGACTCCATTACCACCCCCTTGAAGAGGGTGGTAATTTGTCAGTGTTTTGCGCCCGCAATTGCGGACGCAAAACATTCTTACATAGGGTTGTGCTCGCTATTAGGAAGGGAACGCCCCTTCCTAATAGCGAGTCAGCAAATCTCCTATTTTGCGAGTCGCAAAAAATTGCGTCTCGCAAAATAGGGTTTGTACATTCCCCATGCTGTTTTTGCATGCGCAAACGGGTTCGCAAACCCGTTTGCGCATGCAAAAATGGTCGTACATCTGGCCCCTAGTTACTAGATGTATATGTAATATTTTTAGTATATGTGTCTGTAAGTATACACACACAAAAACACACAAATAAGGGAGAGGTGTGGTTCAGCGGCCAAAGCGGCTGATTCCGGAGCACGGGGCTCACGGTTCGATCCGCTGTGCTGGTGGCAGCTTAGCTCAGCACCCTGTGACTCTGGGCAATAGCACACTTAATCTTCCCGACGGCTCCCTGCGCCTTGAGACCCTCAGGGGTGTTTAGTTCGCGCTTTATAAATACCGGATACACACAAAACGCAACACTATTGTGCAAAAAACAATATGGCATAAAAGAATATTGCATAACATCACAACACAATTACACAACAACATAATAACAACACTGTGTTTCAACATAATAGCAGAACAATCAGCACAACACCAGAACACAAAGAATGAACAACACAAAAAATGCAGACGACACTAGAATAGCACACCACACTTATCATGATACTATGCAAAACCGCAAAATATAATTAGAGCAAAACAGCACAACACCACCACAACATAGCCTCAAAATAAAACAGCGTAATTCATGTTAAAAACTCTCATTTTGCAGTCAGAAAAAAAATAAACCGCGATCCCCATGTTAAAAAAAAGTAGCAATTTGTCCGAAGACATAGCCTGACTTTTGACCTCGGTCTTTGAAGCTCTGCAAATGTGACAAAATAAACACAGAACGTAAATGCATCTTTATTTATTGCTTGGACTCTCCCAACTCACCAAAAATCGGCACCCACAATTAGGGAAACGCTGACCTAGAGTGTCTTGCTGCCTGTGGCAGGTTGGCATCAGGGCCTGCGGCCAACCTCACTGTGAATGGCCAAAGCCCGTGCGCAGCAGGTGTTGGGCACACATGGCGGGTTTGGTGCAAGGCCTGGCTGTTGTCCAGGCCCTGCAATGATCTTCCACCTCTACAAAATCTGCCAAGAGCCAAAGCAATTTTTTAAAGGGTTTGGAATTTTACCTTACTCTGTACACATTAAGGATTATTCATAGGTCTATGTGTGCTCTATACAAATGTCAGGTGCGGCCATTTCTGTTTGCATTTACATCAATAACTATTTATATAGTATATATAGTAAAATGGGGAGGGAGCACAAAATTTGCCCAGATGCATTGTGGTAAATGCTGTGCATAATAACACTCACTTTAGTTGAAAGTCTTTAGTATTCACCATTGTTGGTGCAGCAAGTGCTGTGTATCTCTAGACATGTATTTCAGCATATTTGTCTTTCTTCAGTGGAGAGTAAAAGATACATTTGGGGGTGCTGGCAATGCTTCTCACAGTTGTTTCAGGGTTCTGTACCACTCCCTCCCAGAGCGCTGGTGCATCCCAATGAGCTTGTCAGCCAAATTACACAAAGAAGCCAATCACATTAGGATGGAGAGGGTAAATACATATATATATACCCTCTCTACCCTAATGTGATTGGCTTCTTTGAGTTATTTGGCTGACAAGCTCATTGGGATGCACCAGCGCTCTGGGAGGGAGTGGTACAGAAACCTGAAACATCATTGAAATATGAGCCTAAAAATAACGTCCCTCTAACCTTTGTTTTTTTCAGTGAATTTATAAGGTTTTTTAAATTCTATTTCCTAACTATAACGTCCCTGTAACCTTTGTTTTTTTCAGTGAATTTCTAAGGTTTTTAAAATTCTATTTCCTAACTTTAACGTCCCTGTGACCTTTGCTTTTTTCAGTGAATTTTGAAGGTTTTTTAAAATTCTTTTTCCTACCTGTAACCTTTAAAAATGAGTGTGTGAGTGAGTGCAAGAGTGCCTCAGTGGTTGTGCATGAGTGTTTCAATGAGTGTGTGAGTGGGTGTGTGTGTGTCTGAGTGGGTCTGGCTCTACCTGCATACGTGTCTCACTGGGTGTGTGGGTGGGTGCATCACTGTCTTAGTGAGTCTCTGACTGTTTGAGTAGATGTCTAAGTGGGTGCATAAGTGTTTGAGTGGGTCAGTGACTGGGTGCATGAGTTTTTGAGTGGATTTGACACATGAGAAAGAACTATAACATGCCAAGTGAAGCTTGCAGTGAGAGAGCACAGACAGGGTCTGCACTAGTAGCCATCACCCATGTTTGAAGGACTTTTTCTGTACATGGTTGAGAAGGTTGTGTCAGTCCTTGCCTACTTATATGAGAGAGTGTAGGAGTACACCTTTATCAGTGCCATGTGATGTTTCAGTAAATGTGATGGTATTTAACTGCCTGCTATAATATTTCTATGGCTGCCTAAATGTGTATGTAAGTGGCTGCACAAATACTTCAGTGCCTGTGTTAGGCAATATAGAGTTTTGCAGGTGTCACTGCAACTACCTTTGAGTCTGCTGCTTGCATAAATAGTTTCTGGTGACTGACTGAATGTATAAGTGCTTCTGTAGCTGTCTCTGTAACTAAAAGAGAGGCTCTATGCTTTTGTGAACACCTATGTAAATTGTTTTTAGGGATGGCATACTCTATGTAGTACTTGGCATAGAGGCCTGTAAGTGCATAAGTGACTTATTCAACTCAAAGGGACATCTCTTAATCACAAAATATTGTCCTTTATTGCATACCTACAGTATATATTAGAAGTATATTATGTGCACTAAAACGTGGGTTCGACACTTGAGAAAGACCTATAACATGCCAAGTGAAACTTGGAGTAAGAATACACAGACAGGGTATGCACATCATCCATGATTCACAAACTATTTCTCTGCATGGTTCAGAAGGTTGTGTCAGTACTTTCCTATATATGTAAGTAAGTATAGCAGTACACCTGTATGTGTGCCATAAAATGTTTAAGTAAATGTGATGGTATGTGACTGTGTTTTAGTAGCTCTATGGCTGTCTAAATGGGTTTGTAAGTGGCAGTGTCTATATAAGTGATTAGAGAGCTATGAACGTGTGACTGCAGCTACATTTGAGTCTGTTGCAGGTATAAGTAGTATCTAGTACGTGACTAAATGTATATGTGCTTCTGTAACTGTCTGATTAGGTTGCAGAGAGGGTCTATTCTTTTGTGAACATGTATATATGTTGCTTTAGGGGTGCATACTCTATGTAGTACTTTGCATAGGGGCCTTACAAGTGCTCAAGTAACTTATTAAACTCAAAAGGGCATCTGTCAATCTCTTAAGCACAAAACAGCATCCTTTATGGCATACATACAGCATATCTTAGAAGTGTGTTTGGTACACTAAAATGTGGGTTTGACACTTCAGAAGCACATATAACTTGCCAAGTGAAGCTTTATGTGACAGTGCACAGACAGGGTCTCCACTAGTACCCATCACCCATTTTGAAATACTATTTCTCTGCATGCTAGAAAAGATTGTGTCAGTTCTTGCCTACTGTGAGGGAGGACAGGGAGATCCCGAGGAGAATCCTCCTTACTTACCGCTTGCATCGGTGCCTCCTCCGAAGTCAGCTGGCTGAACCAGGAAAACAGAAGAAAAACAAAGGACAAGGGCTAAAAAACTAAAGAAGGACTCTCCTCATCCCCTACAGGTGGAAGCTGGGACCAGCCAGAGGAGTGACCAATCAGGACGTCTGGGAGGGGAAGTAAAGAAGACTGACGGGCGTGGAGAGGGAAGGAAGGAAGAGGAGGATTGGGGCGTGGCCAAAGGAACCCGGAAGAGACGGAGAACACGGAGTCCGCGAGGGAGAATGCTGAAAACACTGTGAAGCCTCTTCTGGACGAACCCCGGACAGAAGACACCCACCTCGATGAGACCCTGGAAGAGTGGAGTGAGGAGAGGTGGTTGCCTCCAGAGGACGCACACAAACCGCTGCAACTCAGGAAAGTTGCGGCAGTCACAGTACTTGGCCCAGAAGTGAGGACACTGCACGAGAGGGGGTCGGGAAGGCGCTAGCGATACGGGGAGGTCGGGAGGAGGGCAGCCGCGGCCGCTGCAGGTAAGAGTGGTGGGGCGGTTTGGCCGGCTGGGGAGGATTTCGAGAGACGACCACGAGGGAAAATTAATTATTTATTTAATTTCCCCTTGTAGTTGTCTCTCAAAATCCCCCCCCAGCCGGCCCCACTGCCCCACCGTTCTTACCTGCAGCGGCCGAGGCTGGAGGAGGGACAGGACGTTAGTGTTTCCTTATGTTTGGGTTTTCTTTTTGTTCTCTTTCTTTCTTTTCTTTACACGGTTCCTTTCCTTCAATTGCCTTGGTTTGAATGATTTTGACAGCCCTATAGTAACTCAGATTTAGGTGAAGACCAAGAGAAGACTATTTATTTAGGATGCAAAGATACTAGTGCCTGGAGAGAGGCATTATATCAAAAAGAGATAGAAGAACGTCTTCATAACCCGTGAAAACCAATAGAAATAACCACTCAGAGATTAGCCAGAGTTCTCTCACCTCACTGTGGCTATTCCAACAAACAAGAGGAAATAGCTAAAAGAAGCATAAGACAGGGAAAAGTCCTGTCCAACTTATTTTTTTAAATAATTTTTTTATTTCACTTTGGACCAGTAGTCAGGGCATATTGTCACCTTGGATGTGGTGAAGGTCTCTTTTCTTGACAAAACTCAACATGGCATACAAATACTTACTGCCACCTTTTTTTTCTTCCTTTTCTCTGAGCCTCTGGGTAACACTCTCTTGGATGAAGCAGACAACCTAGATAGAGAAGAGTGGAACAAGACCATTTCTCACTAAACCAATTCACATATAACCTACCTGACAATAAAATAGGCCAACATTAAGAACCTTATCCAGCCTCCTTGCTTCTTTTTCCGCCCAGCCCTCCCACACCTACATATCTGAGAGAGTATAGAAGTACACCTCTATCAGTGCCATGAGATGTTTAAATAAATGACTGTTGGTGTCAGAAGTGGAATCAGAGGAAATGGAAGCAGTCATAACCAAAATGACGGAAAGTCTGGAGAAACTGGAGAAAATCATGGAGAAGTTTTTAGCGGTAGCCGAAGAGGATAGAGAATAGCTGCATAAAACCTTGACTGAGCAAAGTCAAACTCAAGAGACTGTCATGGGGAAATTGGCTGAGGCTCTTGGCCCACAAAGGAGTCACTCAACACGGCCCTCTGTAATTATGCAGAAATACGTTCCTGGAGAGGACCTCTTTTTTTTTCCTCGAATTTTGAGAGAATGGCAAGAGCCACAACTTGGCCCATGGACAAATGGGGACAATACCTAGGCCCACTTCTTTCAGGCGACCTCCGCTAATCCCTTGTGGACCACCCAATATGAGGAAATCAAGAAGAGTGTCTTGGAGCGAATGGGGGAGGATGAGGAAACATATAGAATTAGGCTCAGACAAATTAGAGAGGGTCCTCAAGAAACTCCTAGAGATATGAACGACAGATGGTTGAAACCCTTGACCTCTTCTAAAGAAGAAATAATGTAGAAAATGTATTTAGAACAATACCTTTTATCATTTCATCCTCCCATTCAGAAATGGGTCCGCCAACATACCCAGCTTAGCTTAGAACGAGCGGTAGAGATAACGAACGCTTTCAGTTGAGCTCAAGAAATAGAGGGGTCGAGAAGATAGTTCCTGGAGGCATCCTGGAGGAACCGTTACAAAAACTCAGAAGCCCCTTCCCACTACAAGGTCTGAAACAGTAACTCTGATGCCTGGATCCCTACCTTCACCTCCCTGTCCAAATCCTACCCTGGGTCCACAATGTTTTTTATTGCAGCTTGTTTGGACACATAGCTCGTGTGTGTCCTCAAAAAGAGGAGACCCAGAAGGAGGAACCCATGGAAGTGGGACTTGCCAAATCTTTTTATTGTGCCCAGTCAGGGGATACCCCTTCCTACCATTGTCGATTATCACTGACATTGCACAGACAGGGTCTGCACTAGTAGCCATCACCCATTTTGAAATACTATTTCTCTGCATGCTTGAAAAGATTGTGTCAGTACTTGCCTACTGTGAGGGGGGACAGAGGGACCCCGAGGAGAATCCTCCTTACTTACCGCATGCATCGGTGCCTCCTCCACCGTCAGCCAGCCGAACCTGGAAAACAGAAGAAAAACAAAGGACAAGGGTTAAAAAACAACTAAAGAAGGACTCTCCTCATCCCCTACAGGCGGAAGCTGGGACCGGATAGAGGAGTGACCAATCAGGACGGCCGGTAGAGGAAAAAAGAAGACCAACGGGTGCGGAGAGGGAAGGAAGGAGGACAAGGATGGGGGGCGTGGTCTGAGGAACCCGGGAGAGATGGAGAACAGGGAGTTGGCAAGGGAGAACGCCGAAAAAACAGAGAAGCCTCATCTGGATGAACCTGGGACCGAAGACGTCCACCTCGACGAGACCCCAGAAGAGTGGAGTAAGGAGTGGTGGTTGCCTCTGGAGGACACGCACAAACCGCTGCGACTCAAGAGAGTTGCGGCAGTCATGGTACGTGGCCCAGAAGGGGGCACCCTGCACGAGATGGAGTCGGGAGGGCTCGGGAGAAGGGACGGGACGTTAGTGTTTCCTTTTGTTTGGGTTTTCTTTTTTTTCTCTTTCTTTCTTCTCTTTACCTGGTTCCTTTCCTTCAGTTAACTTGGTTTGAATGATGTTGACAGCCCTATAGTAACTTGGATTTAGGCTAAGACCGAGACAAGACTATTTATTTTGGATGCATAGATACTAGTACCTGGAGAGAGGCATTATATCAAAAAGAGATAGAGGAATGTCTTCATAACCTGTGAAAACAAATAGAAATAACCCCTCAGAGATTAGCCAGAGTTCTCTCACCTCACTGTGGCTATTCCAACAAAATAAGAGGAAATAGCTAGAAGAAGCATAAGACAGGGAAAGGTCCTGCCCAATGTATTTTTTTCTAATAATTGTTTTTTTTTACTTTGGACCAGTAGTCAGGGCATATCTTCACCTTGGGTGTGGTGAAGGCCTCTATTCTCATCAAAACTAAACGTGGCATACAAATACTTACCATCACCTTTTTTTTCTTCTTCCTTTTCTCTGAGCCTCCGGGTAACACTCTCCTGAATGAAGCAGACGACCTAGAAGGAGAAAAGAAGGAAGAGTGGAACAAGATCATTTCACTTAACCAATTCACATATAACCTACATGACAATAAAATAAGCCAACATTAAGAAACGTATTCAGCCTCCTCGCTTCTTTTTCCGCCCATCCCTCCCACACCTACATATCTGAGAGAGTGTAGAAGTACACCTCTATCAGTGCCATGAGATGTTTAAATAAATGCGGTGGTATGTAACTGCCTCCTATAAT
Organism: Calotriton arnoldi; assembly: GCA_963921515.1. Taxonomy (NCBI): domain Eukaryota; kingdom Metazoa; phylum Chordata; class Amphibia; order Caudata; family Salamandridae; genus Calotriton; species Calotriton arnoldi. Next base: position 146,457 of record CAWUFW010012198.1, read on the forward strand.
ACCTCTGTGGCTGTCTAAATGTGTGTGTAAGAGGCTGCAGAAATACTTCAGTGCCTATGTTAGGCAATACAGAGCTACATAGGTGTGACTGCAACTACCTTTGAGCCTGCTGTATGTATTAACAGTACCTGGTGAGTGACTGAGGCTATACATGCTTCTGTAGCTGTCTCAATAGCTGAAACAGTGGCTTTATGTTGTTTTTCTGAATATAAATGTCAGTTGCTTTAAGGATGGCATACTCTATGTAGTACTTGGCATAGGGGCATGCAAGTGCACAAGTAACTTAGTGAACTGAAAAGAACATCTTTCATCTTTTAAGCACAGACCAGCATGCTTTATAGCACACCTACAGCATCTCTCACATGTGACTTGTGCTTATTGAAACTTGGATTTAAGACTTGACAAACAGAAAATCATGGCAATTAAAGCTCCAAGTGAAAGTTCACACACAGGGCCTGTACTACCATGTTTGAAAGAGTATTTCTCTTCATGAATGAGAAAGTTGTGTCAGTACTTGCCAACATATCTGAGAAATTGTAGGAGTACACCTGTAGCAGTGCCCTGAGACGTTTAAGTAAATGTGCCGGTATGTGATTGCCTATTTTAGTATCTCTATGACTCTCTAAATATCTATGTAAGTGGCTATAAACAAACACCTCAGTGCCTGTGTTATGGAAAAGAGAGCAATATAAATGTGACTACAACTGTGTTTGAATCTGCTGCATGCACACATAGTTTCTGGGTAAGTGACTAAATGTATATGTCCTTTTGTAGCTGTCTGTCAAAGTGGTGTAACAGAACTACAACACCCAGAATTCAAAGAAAAACATTCTTTGAGAACAGCACATCGTATATACACATGTAAATATTTCCATATCTTCTAATGCCTTGCTAACTAAAGGTTTAACTCTCAATCTACAGTTTCTTTACTGCCAATTACACCATGTAGTAAGTAGCAAATGTGACATATGTATGTGATCTTTTCCGGGGGTTCCTTTGTTAAATATTAGAGTGTAAATATTTCTTGAATTTCATGTAGAAATACTGTCTAATTTTATTGTATTATATATTCCAAAAAAAAGCTTTAAAAATGAAATAGAAAGAAAATATACTGTTATGAAATATATAAAGAAACTAAATAAACATTGATGATGAAATCAAACATGTTAATGTTATTGAAATGATTTAACAGGTTATTGAGCCCGTGCTGAATTCAATGTTGACAACAAAAGAAATATAGACCCTGAGGGAGATTGTTCACTGTATGTAAGTAGCAAATGTACAACATACTATTTCAAAGCAACAGATTGTGAACCCACTTCTCACACACCTTGGGCCAAATTACGAGTCTGGCAGTCTGAGGACTGCCAGACCTGTGGTGGCCCGGTGGTCCAGCCACCGCTGCACCGACGGTCCGACCGCCCAATTACGACTTGGGCAGTTGGACAGTAACTACCTGCTCCACCAGGGAACTGCCTGGTGGTGGTGTTGTGGTCTGGGGCTATGTAATATGCAGGTGCTGCCACTGGGGCACCGCCATGCATATTACAAGTTTCAGGACACCCAGCGGATTCATGGAGTTCTTTCCGACTTGAAAAGGCTGGCAGTGCTGAATCAAAGGGGCCCTACAGGGCCCCCTTTGCCCCCTCAGCTTGGGGATGCATGCAGGGGGGCACAACATGTGCCCCCCTGTGTGCATGCACCCAGATTCCTACATGGCATGGACTTGAAAGTCCATGCAATGCAGGAACGCCGTGTAGTGTTCCCATTGAGGTGCCTCTTTCAAAGGCACCGCCACCTTTGAAAGATGTACGGCAGAGGGACCGCCACGCCGCCGGTCTTACCAGACCACAATAGTAGTCATAATCTTGCAGGCGGGCGGCAGCGACCTTCGGTGGAGCAGTGGCACAGCGGTTGGCACCACCACGCCACCGCTCTGCCAAAAGTCATAATTAGGCCCTTAGTCTGCAAAGCAGACAAACTGTCACATTCTCATACTCTCATAAAGCGTCTTACCTGTTATTTAACATACAAAGTGACTCACAAAACCACTCTTACATTATCTCATATAGTTCCAATATTTTCTCAACAATATTTGATACTCTCTTACAACATTCTCACATACACATATACCTTTTTAATATTTTTTTCTCCAAATTAAATGTAATACCTGAAAATTGAGTTAGTTGATAAAATATTATTTTTTGGTCTTATCAGATAGATACAATACTGTCAGGAAATGTAAAAACTAAGCATAAGAATGGCACACCACTCTCACACAAAGCAACCATTAATGGCAGCATATTCAACTTTGCACCCTTTGATAGCGTGGAAGGCAGCAAATAAAAACATATCTTTCATTTTTTTATTTTGTCTCTCCATTCCTCAATGGTTAGTATGTTTTAACCTTTTCATGCACTTTTATAAAGAAGCCCAATATGTGTGGGTGTTTTTGCACACTTCTGACAATGGGCTATATTTGTGCTACATTTGGGTAATATTTGTGCTACATCTGGGCTTTTTTCAAATATGAAGAAGATGGGGGCATACGTCCTCCCTTGTAAACTCAATGCAACAATATAGTATCCCGCCAAGGGTTGTGGGAATTGTGGTGTATAGTACACAGGACACGGATTGAGGGGGTAGGTCACCCCGTGTGGATATGCTAGCTCCGCATGACTAGTGCGGAGAAGGAAAGAATTCCTTTTTTATATATAACCCTCACACACTCTAGTAGTGTCATGCTTCATCATCGGGTTCACCCTGACTCCTAAAGGTCAGGGTGGGCTCGACCGTGTTTCAGGGAGCACTCAGAAATAGAGGGTGACCAGGGGTCTTAACTAGAGATTAAAAGTCCCTCACCTTCTCCTAGGTATCCCTTTATTCTTGGAGAGGGTGGGGAAAGCTAAAATAAGATAAGGGGTAATGTGGACTTTTATGGTCCTATGACCCTATATTTTTTTGACCGACATGTTTCAGCCCTACTCTAAGGCCTAGCAAGTTCCGGGGCTTTCATCAGGGTATCAAACAAATACCTCCCTGGTAAGTTAGGTCACAAATGTAACTTGCAGAGTAATGTCATGCACTATTATGAGGGCAGTGTTAATACTTGCCCGTCATCTGTCTTTCTGTTGCGTCACCTGCAATAGAGAATCCATGGCAGAAATTACGTAAAGTTCTAATCTAACATTTACATAAGGTGATGGTGCAAACCACAAATGTGAGAGGAGGAGCGGCATGCATATCCCACTGCATGCGTGTATATTACAGCGTCTCAAATTAGAGACCATTGTATATATTTTTCTGTGCACATTAATGTTAAATTTGTGGAACGATTATTCATTCCCTTAACAAACTTCAATCACCCACACAACTCGTGTGGACAGTTTTTTAGAGCAATAAATTAGTGACCCTAGTGATAATCTTTCATCGTTTCAATATTTTTCTTCCATGCATATTTGTACAAAGTGAGAAAAACATACCTAGCCCCCCACTCGGGGACTGACGCCACACAAACATAAAAATACTTAAAAATAAATTCCTTTGTACTTCTAAAATATATGTCTCTATGTATCGTGTGTCTTGTGAACCGCTGATTCTAGAACGTGCAATGATACTCACCCACAATTGATGGGTGTCATATGTCTCAGGAGCGAGGGTGAGGCTCCCTTTAGTCACACACTGCGGGCAAAGATTAATGAAATAGGCGGGAGAGAGTTAGTACTCACATTCTTGAGTTCAAGGTGAGTTACAACTCCGGACTGCAAATGCGGTGAAATTACTTACTTCATCAAGGGTTACCCCAGCTACTTGCCTAATACTGCCCTCGTTCGCTCCCGGCTTTTTGTAGAATGGTGCCAGGAGAATGCTGATATTTACATGTTCATCCCCGTGGGTGCTTCCGTATCACGTGGTTGACGTGTAACGTGATCGACGAGCAGCATGCACATGTAGACTGTGGGATACCCAGTGGGTTAATGGGAAATGTAGTTTCAAGTGTTACCAGTGCGGAACTTCAGAGAGGTTTTCAGGGATCAAGTCACATGAAGTAATTCTGTAGTAGCGACCGACAGCATTAATACAGTTATTACAGTGTCATCTATGCCTGTTTATTATGTAGAGCCTGGTGGATATTAGTATCTACAGTGTCCTTTATATAGAATGCGTCTGTTCAGGGTATAGGGATGGTATTCATTGTGTATTCAAATAAGGGGGGGTACGTGACGCTCATTAAATGTTATCAGCATTTAGATAACCTGAAACAGATGCATCAGGCACGAGCATTTAAGACTGTGTTTTTTTACATATGAGATTTCCTTTCGTGACAGTAGGGGTACATTAATCGAATCCTAGATGTTCTCATAATTTAATCCCCTCTACGGTGACAAAACAGGGGAGCGATAAGGCTCTTTGTTAGTGTGCAGTATTTAAGTCTGAGAAGGGGGGACATATACCTCAGATCTATCAGTCGATATTGACTGTCAATTGTGTTAAGTACATGCCTGTCAGTATGGCAATGTGTATAGATCTCAACCTTGGTAGATTAACATCTCAGTTGGCCCCACGGAATTTCATCATTTAGTCCCGTTCTGTGTGTCCCCAGGCTGTACACCCAGCGTTGTTCTTTGGTTAGTAATTTTTTCGTCAAGGCCCTGGTGTTATCCACCTTCTCTATTATGGTCCATTTCAGGTCCATATCAGTGTGTCCTTTTTTCAAAAAATGTGTAGTTAATTTTGTGGCACTTCTTTTGCACCTAATGGTGGTCCTATGTTCGTTGATTCTGATTTGTATTTTTCGTGTCGTCATCCCTATGTAACGCAAGTTGCACGGACATGTGATAGTGTATATTACATTGCAACTGTTGCAATTTGTATGATGTTTCTGCTCCCATGGGTTGGGTAGGTCAAGGTCAATGAATTTTCTTTGTTTTGTGAATGCGCATGCTGTACATGATCCACACCGGTAGTGTCCCATGACTCGGGGTTGATTCCATAGGGTCAATTGTTGTTCACCTTGGGGTTTTCCCACAACACTATGTACCAGCATGTCCCTGATGCTCCTGTTTTTTCGGAAGGAAAAAAGTGGAGGTTTGAAGGTGAGTTTGTTAGATGTCAGTATTCTCCAATTTCTGGAGATTATCTTCTTGAATGCATTGGAGCATGCATTGTATGTCGTTACACAGATCAGGGAATCCGATTCTGGTTTGGCATTGGTGTCAAGTAATGCTGATCGTGGGGTAATTCGTACCCTTTTCTGTGCCTGTTGGATTACTTTCAATGGGTATTCCTTCTCCTTAAGCTTGATTGCAAGCTTCTTTGATTCTTCTTTGAAATCTCGTAGTTCTGAGCAGTTTCGCCAGATGCGTAGAAATTGTCCTATCGGGAGGTTCTCTCTTAGTGACAGTGGGTGGGCACTATTGAAGTGCAGTAGACTATTCCGGTCAGTGGGTTTAGTATAGAGGGTGCTTGTCAGTTTTACACCTTTTGCTAGAATGTTTATATCCAGAAAGGGGATTTTTTCTTTGTTGCTGGTCATGGTGAATGGTAGAAAAGGGTTTTGTTGGTCTAACCATACTGTGAAGGCTTGCATGGTGTCGTTATTCCCGTGCCATATTATTAGAATATCGTCGATATACCTGCGCCATAAGCGGATTTCATTGTGGTATGGGTTGTTGTTCCAGATACATTCTTCTTCAAACCAACTCATGTAGAGACAGGCTATGCTGGGGGCGAATGTACTGCCCTTAGAAGTCCTGTGTTGTTGAAGATATAGTTGGTCTTCCAACTGGAAGAAGTTTTCCGTGAGGGCGATGTGTGCTAGCGTCATGATTCACTTGACAGGGGCTTGCCAAGGCTAGTCTTCATCTTGAAGAATTCTTCCAATGATGCTTAGGCTCTCTTCTTGAGGTATGCTTGTGTAGAGAGCTTCTACATATAAGCAAATCAGAGTTTCCAACTTTGGGTCATATTCCATTTTGTTAAAAATATTCAAGAGATGTTTAGTGTCCTTGATGTAAGATCTAATCTTTGTGACCAGAGGGCGGAGGAACCAGTTGGTATATTGAGATAATGGTTCCACAAGTGATCCAAAGCCAGAGACGATGGGTCTGCCCGGTGGTGGTTTTTGTCCCTTGTGGATCTTTGGTAGTGTATAAAACTGTGGTGTTCTTGGTGCGTAGGAATTCTTGTTCCTTTTTGTTAATCCAGCCCTTGTGGAGTGCTTCTTCGGTTAGGTCCTTGATTTTTTCTGTAGTCTTCTTGTTGGGTCCATTTGGAGTGGTAAATAGTGTCTGGAGTCATTGAGTAGTGTGAGGCATGCATCCCTATAACTGTCAAGATCTTGCAAGACAATCGCCCCACTTTTATCTGCTGGTTTGATCACCTGTTCAGTTCTCCCCTGTTGGAGTCAAGCACTTGTTTTTCTTTTTTTGCTCATAATATAGAATCTATGATATCTTGTGTCAAGTGCCTCTTTTTCCCTTATCACTGCATTTTCAAAGGCCATAACCTCCGGGGGAATGGTGGTTATGGGGGGACTGAATGTGGATTTGTTCCGCATCATACTATAACCATCCAGTGTTTGAATTGTAGGTGTCCGGAAAAAGGTTTTGACCCGTATTTTTCTGAAAAATTCATGGAGTTCACATCTGGTCTTGAACTTGTCCATATTAGTGGTTGGTACATATACCAGACCTTTGTTAAGGGCCGCAAGCTCAGTGGGTGTCAATATTGTATCTGTCAAATTCACAATCAGAGTCATAGGCCGCTTGTTCCTGGTTGTTGGTCTTGTGTCCGGCTTCTTGTGTTCATGCCTTCTATTCCTCCGTCTTCCCATTGTAGTCTTCTCCCTCCTCTGCGATTTCGTCTGTCCTCCGGCCGCCTCTCGCTAAAAAAATTTGTTGGGTAGGCTGGTAGAACGCCATCTCTTGATAAGGTTGAGGTCCATGAAAGGGATATGGGGGGTATTGCATTGGCCATATATATGGCAGAGGTTGTGGGTAACAAAACACAAGGATCCACCTGCAAGGAGGGTTCTATTGATTGAGTTTCTAACTATGTCAAAAGAGGTGTGTTTCCTACTTTGGTTGGATGCACACAGTGTTTGCTTAAATACCCCTCACACACCAAAAGGGCCCTTGGTGTCATGCTTCATCATAGGGGTCTTCCCGCCTCGCTGCGGGACGGGGCGTGCTACGACCTGCGACTACGCGGGAGCACTGATCTTTCAGTACTATGTGTGGTGTAGGGGTAGTGAGAGGAAGGGTCAAGAGTGAATGTAAAGGTGAATTAAAAAGGACCTAGCCCCATGGACTAGAAAGACTTTAATACGTCACTGCGGCTGGTACAATTAAAAACAGTGGGTCGGAGATGTCCTGCGTGTAATGTGCGGATACTCCTAATCAAGTCAACATGTTTCGAAGCATCAAGGCTTCTTCATCAGGACTGAAACTGATCCCTTCAGTACTCACTATGTTGCAATCAATGAAGTGAAGTAAGTGCTATATACAGGAAAGTGAAAAATGCAAATTATCGTGCACTTTATACAATACCACTTGGTATTCTAAATGTAAATCTGAAAAGAGAAAGCACAATTCATTATACAATTGCGCCTCCTAATGCGCAAACATGTGTTACCTGTAAGAACAATGTGCCACAAGGTGACTGTAGTATCATTAGCCATTATTGCTGTGACCTGTGGAGAAAATGACGAACTGGACATACATACATAAAACAGAAAGCACACACTCTATACTAGCGCCTAAAAAAAGGAGAGTTGTTAAGTATGTGGAATAAGCACAATGAGTGAATACATACTTGGATATGAAGGAGACAATACTCCATGAGCCTCTAGAACGGGTGGGAAGGGTGTTGCCACTGCATTGGAGAAGTCAACACTGCCTCGCTTAAGGTAACGCCATCCCGCGGCTCCGTTGTGTAATGAGTCCGCGGGGAGGCCTCTATTTATGTTGCCGGCAATTTGCAGTCAATCGGTGAACGATTGCACCTGTGTCAATGCTCGTTGTCACCCGGTAGTGTTTGACTGATCACATCCGGTGGCAGGGAGGTGCCGAGCGCTAGACCGGTAACCTGCTGAAAAAGGTGTCAACCAGGAAGTGAGTAATGGTTACTCCCTGTTAACGATGTACCCGTTAGGAGGAAATCGAAACACATATTGCTGTGTTATTAAAAAGGATCACACATATATGAGGCCAAATCAAACAATTAAAGGTTGAAATAAAACATTGCACGATGCAGTTTGTAGTACAATGGCAGTCTTGTTTCTTATTCGACCCCTACAGTGCGGGGAGGTGTGCTGAGATGATCATACGGCCGATCCCCGATATAGTGGTGGAAATGGTCTGGATGTAACTAAAAAATAAAAATAACTGTATAGAAAAAGTAGAGGATGGCTTATAGCCCGAAGGTGCTGTTAGTGGCCTGCAATTCAGTGGCAATGTTACCACGCCCCTTAGTTGATTGGTACGGGGTGGTGTAAAAGGATGTTCAAGAGGCATATCCCTGACCTAACAGTGGAATAGGTCGATGGGGAAACAAGGTTACGTAAGGTCGTGAAGTAGCCTAGACTCACATGGATCAAGGGGCAGAGTGCCATAAAGACACTGTCGTTTTAAGACAGAGCCTCAAAGGTGAATACTTGATGATTTAAGACAGTTGTGCCCAGGGTATGTCGTTGTTAAGACCTGTTAAGTGGGTGCCCAGACGGAACACCCATCGTTGTTCTTTTTCTAGTAGGCCATTCTCGTTGTTGAGTTGCTCAATTATTGTCCATTTCAAATCGTCCACGCTGTGGGCCATGGTTAGATAGTGAGTTGCCATCTTGGTGGTACTTTTTTGCAGCGAACATTGCTCTTGTGTTCGCCCATGCGGATCCTCACTGGTCTCGACGTCATTCCGACGTATTCCAATCTGCACGGACACGTGATCATATATATCACGTTTCTGCTATTGCAGTTTGTGAATTTTCTTTGTTCCCAGACTGAGCCATTCGTGAATATGATGTTCTTACTCTTTCTGGTGAGGTTGCACGTGCTACAATTGCCGCATGGGTAATGGCCTTGTACAGGAGGGAGGGAAGTATTCGGAATAGTGGTCGCAAGAGCCTTTACGGGTGTCGCACGGGATCTAGTATGGACCAGGATGTCCTTCAGGTTCCTGCCCCTCTTGTGGGAGAACATGGGTTTAGGAAAATTGAGACTCCCACAGTTTAGAATTCTCCAGTGTTTATTCACTATCTTGGAGTGAGTGTTAAAAGTGGTGACGCAAATGGGTCTAACTTCCTGTTCTTTGGGAATGCGGTTCTCTAAAAGAGCTTCTCTGTTATTGTTCCTTGCCCATTTCAATCCTCTCTTTATGATCTGTTCTGGTTAGTTACGTTTCAGCAACTTGTTTTCCAAATCGGAGGCTTGTTTTCTGAAATCAGTTAGTTCGGAACAGTTCCTCTGCAGGCAGAGGAACTGTTCGTAAGGGAGGTTATCCCGAAGGTGTCGAGGATGGAAACTGTTGTATAGTAACAGGCAATTCTTTGCAGTTGGTTTGAAATGCGTGGTTGTTTTGAGCTTGCCTCTGTGCGAATAGATATTCAAGTCAAGAAACACCAGATTTGTATTTGAGGTCGTGTGGGTGAACTTAAGAAAGGTGTTCTGTTGGTTGAGCCAGACCATGAATTCTCCAATGGATTCGGTGTCACCTCTCCATATTACCAGTACATCGTCGATGTAGCGTTTCCAGATAATGATGTTGTCGTGGAACGGGTTGTCTTGATGTAGTATCTTCCTGGTTTCTAGATGGTGTACATAGAGACCAGCCAGACTGGGGACGAAGGTGCTCCCCATGCTGGTCCCGTGTTTCTGTAGATAGTACACCCCCTCGTACTGAAAGAAGTTCTTCTTTAGGGCCAGAGAAATACACTCCATCACCACGTTACGAGGTGTGTGGTATTCCCATGTTGTGGTGAATAGTACTTCCTCTATGATGTCCAAGGTCTCGTCATGAGGTAAGCTAGTATATAAGCTTTCGACATCAAGTCCCAGTAAAAGGTGTTGATCTGGGTCAAAAGGGAGGTAAAATGTAAGTAAGTCCGTTTTTATATAGCGCAGCTACTCACCCTTACGGGTCTCAAGGCGCTGGGGGCCGGAGTGGAAATTAAGTGAGCTATTGCCCAGAGTCACATGGTGCTGAGCTGAGCTGCCTCCGGAGCCGGGGATCGAACCGTGAACCCTGTGCTCCGAAGTCAGCTGCCCTGGCCGCTGCACCACACCGCTCCACTGGAGGTCTTCGAGAAGTTGTAGGACAGCCTTGGTGTCCTTAAGGTAGGTATTTTTTTTTTAACCAGTGGCCGGAGGAATGCGTCTGCAAACTTGGAAAGCGGTTCTAATATAGAACCGATCCCAGACACAATGGGACGGCCGGGGGGATATTCCAGATTTTATGGATTTTGGGGATGGTGTAGAAATATGGTGTTTTAGGTGAATTTTGGATGAGAAAATCGGCCTCCTTTCTGGATACCCAGTCATGTGCTGTGGCTTCTTCGACCATCCCCAAAATCCGCACCCGGATCTCTTCTGTTGGGTCATTACAGAGGATATCGTAGTTCCTCCGATCCTCCAAAAGTTTCCTGCATTCGGTGTCGTAATTGTGTGTTGTTTGAATTACAATTGCACCCCCTTTGTCAGCAGGCTTTATGACCATGTTAGTATTATCAGCCAATTGTTGTAATGCTTCTTTTTCCAGTCGTGTGATATTCTGAAAGCTTTTGTTATCTTCGGTTGGTGTATTGGTCAGTTCTTCCATCACTGCTTTTTCAAAAGAAAGTAGTTCTACTGGCAGTGTGGAGTCCAGTGGGGTAAAGGTTGCCCCAGTGGACCTGGTTGCCTCTCCGGTTCCTTCCTCTGGGTGGACCTGGGCACACTCCTAAAAAAGGAGGCGGTCCGTAGTAGTTAAATTCTTGTGGGGGTGGGTTCCAATGTTGGAATCGTCCTCCCATCGGCGGTGGACCGTAGGGATAATGTGCGTAGATTGGTGGTCCTTGGTAATTGCCCCAACCTCTCCCTCGTGGTTTGTAGGGCCTCTGGTATTGTGTTCCTCTTCTCTGATTTCTAGGATTGCTCCCTCTACTTTTTTAGGAGTGCGCCCAGGTCCACCCAGAGGAAGGAACCGGAGAGGCAACCAGGTCCACTGGGGCAACGAGTCGGAGGATACAGCGAGGGTATCAACGAGGAGCATGACAGCGACAGCGAACCAACCATCAACCAGCAGGAGGGGCAACTAGTGGTCAATCTGACAGAGTACGTACTCACGAAGCCCCAAACACAAGTTCTGGAAAAAGGTCTTGGCTTTGTCCCCACTAACAAGATGGACAAATTTAAGCTCTGCATGGAAATGAAAGAGTTTATACGAAAACTGAAACTACAAGCCTTTTTTGCAGACAAAGAAATGACAGAGGACCAGACATCTGATACTGGACTACGACTTAAATCTACCTTTTATCCCACTGGACTCCACACTGCCAGTAGAACTACTTTCTTTTGAAAAAGCAGTGATGGAGGAACTGACCAATATACCAACCGAAGATAACAAAAGCTTCCAGAATATCACACGACTGGAAAAAGAAGCATTACAACAATTGGCTGATAATACTAACATGGTCATAAAGGCTTCTGACAAAGGGGGTGCAATTGTAATTCAAACAACACACAATTATGACACCGAATGCAGGAAACTTTTGGAGGATCGGAGGAACTACGAGATCCTCCGTAATGACCCAACAGAAGAGATCCGGGTGCGGATTTTGGGGATGGTCGAAGAAGCCACAGCACATGACTGGGTATCCAGAAAGGAGGCCGATTTTCTCATCCAAAATTCACCTAAAACACCATATTTCTACACCATCCCCAAAATCCATAAAAATCTGGAATATCCCCCCGGCCGTCCCATTGTGTCTGGGATCGGTTCTATATTAGAACCGCTTTCCAAGTTTGCAGACGCATTCCTCCGGCCACTGGTTAAAAAAAAAAATACCTACCTTAAGGACACCAAGGCTGTCCTACAACTTCTCGAAGACCTCCCTTTTGACCCAGATCAACACCTTTTACTGGGACTTGATGTCGAAAGCTTATATACTAGCTTACCTCATGACGAGACCTTGGACATCAAAAAGGAAGTACTATTCACCACAACATGGGAATACTATACACCTCGTAACGTGGTCATGGAGTGTATTTCTCTGGCCCTAAAGAAGAACTTCTTTCAGTACGAGGGGGTGTACTATCTACAGAAACACGGGACCAGCATGGGGAGCACCTTCGCCCCTAGTCTGGCTGGTCTCTATGTACACCATCTAGAAACCAGGAAGATACTACATCAAGACAACCCGTTCCACGACAACATCATTATCTGGAAACGCTACATCGACGATGTACTGGTAATATGGAGAGGTGACACCGAATCCATTGGAGCATTCATGGTCTGGCTCAACCAACAGAACACCTTTCTTAAGTTCACCCACACGACCTCAAATACAAATCTGGTGTTTCTTGACTTGAATATCTATTCGCACAGTGGCAAGCTCAAAACAACCACGCATTTCAAACCAACTGCAAAGAATTGTCTGTTGCTATACAATAGTTTCCATCCTCGACACCTTCGGGATAACCTCCCTTACGGACAGTTCCTCCGCCTGCGGAGAAACTGTTCCGAACTAACTGATTTCAGAAAACAAGCCTCCGATTTGGAAAACAAGTTGCTGAAACGTAACTACTCAGAACAGATCATAAAGAGAGGGTTGAAACGGGCAAGAAACAATAACAGAGACGCTCTTTTAGAGAACCGCATTCCTAAAGAACAGGAAGTTAGACCCATTTGCGTCACCACTTTTAACACTCACTCCAATCGAGTGTCCAAGATAGTGAATAAACACTGGAGAATTCTAAACTGCGGGAGTCTCAATTTTCCTAAACCCATGTTCTCCCACAAGAGGGGCAGGAACCTGAAGGACATCCTGGTCCATACTAGACCCCGTGCGACACCCGTAAGGGATCTTGCGACCACTTTCCCAAATACTACCCTCCCTCCTGTACAAGGCCATTACCCATGCGGCAATTGTAGCATGTGCAACCTCACCAGAAAGAGTAAGAACATCATATTCACGAATGGCTCAGTCTGGGAACAAAGAAAATTCACAAACTGCAATAGCAGAAATGTGATATATATGATCACGTGTCCGTGCAGATTGGAATACGTCGGAATGACGTCGAGACTAGTGAGGATCCGCATGGGCGAACACAAGAGCAATGTTCGCTGCAAAAAAAGCACCACCAAGATGGCAACTCACTATCTAACCATTGCCCACAGCGTGGACGATTTGAAATGGACAATAATTGAGCAACTCAACAACGAGAATGGCCTACTAGAAAAAGAACAACGATGGGTGTTCCGTCTGGGCACCCACTTAACAGGTCTTAACGACGACATACCCTGGGCACAACTGTCTTAAATCATCAAGTATTCACCTTTGAGGCTCTGTCTTAAAACAACAGTGTCTTTATGGCACTCTGCCCCTTGATCCATGTGAGGCTAGGCTACTTCACGACCTTACGTAACCTTGTTTCCCCATCGACCTATTCCACTGTTAGGTCGGGGATATGCCTCTTGAACATCCTTTTACACCACCCCGTACCAATAAACTAAGGGTCGTGGTAACATTGCCACTGAATTGCAGGCCACTAACAGCACCCTCGGGCTATAAGCCATCCTCTACTTTTTCTATACAGTTATTTTTATTTTTTAGTTACATCCAGACCATTTCCACCACTATATCGGGGATCGGCCGTATGATCATCTCAGCACACCTCCCCGCACTGTAGGGGTCGAATAAGAAACAAGACTGCCATTGTACTACAAACTGCATCGTGCAATGTTTTATTTCAACCTTTAATTGTTTGATTTGGCCTCATATATGTGTGATCCTTTTTAATAACACTGCAATATGTGTTTCGATTTCCTCCTAACGGGTACATCGTTAACAGGGAGTAACCATTACTCACTTCCTGGTTGACACCTTTTTCAGCAGGTTACCGGTCTAGCGCTCGGCACCTCCCTGCCACCGGATGTGATCAGTCAAACACTACCGGGTGACAACGAGCATTGACACAGGTGCAATCATTCACCGATTGACTGCCAATTGCCGGCAACATAAATAGAGCCCTCCCCGTGGACTCATTACACAACGGAGCCGCGGGATGGCGTTACCTTAAGCGAGGCAGTGTTGACTTCTCTAATGCAGTGGCAGCACCCTTCCCACCTGTTCTAGAGGCTCATGGAGTATTGTCTCCTTAATATCCCAATATGTATTCACTCATTGTGCTTATTCCACATACTTAACAACTCTCCTTTTTTTAGGCGCTAGTATAGAGTGTGTGCTTTCTGTTTTATGTATGTATGTCCAGTTCATCATTTTCTCCACAGGTCACAGCAATAATGGTTAATGGCTAATGATACTACAGTCACCTTGTGGCACATTGTTCTTACAGGTAACACGTGTTTGCGCATTAGGAGGCACAATTGTATAATGAATTGTGCTTTCTCTTTTCAGATTTACATTTAGAATACCAAGTGGTATTGTATAAAGTGCATGATAATTTGCATTTTTCACTTTCCTGTATATATCACTTACTTCACTTCATTGATAGCAACATAGTGAGTACTGAAGGGATCAGTTTCAGTCCTGATGAAGAAGCCTTGATGCTTCGAAACATGTTGACTTGATTAGGAGTATCCGCACATTACATGCAGGACATCTCCGACCCACTGTTTTTAATAGTACCAGCCTCAGTGACGTATTAAAGTTTTTCTAGTCCATGGGGCTAGGTCCTTTTTAATTCACCTTTACATTCACTCTTGACCCTTCCTCTCACTACCCCTACACCACACATAGTACTGAAATATCAGTGCTCCCGCGTAGTCGCAGGTCGTAGCACGCCCGTCCCGCAGCGGGGCGGGAAGACCCCTATGATGAAGCATGACACCAAGGGCCCTTTTGGTGTGTGAGGGGTATTTAAGCAAACACTGTGTGCGTCCAACGAAAGTAGGAACACACCTCTTTTGACATAGTGAGAAACTCAATCAATAGAACCCTCCTTGCAGGTGGATCCTTGTGTTTTGTTATAGATTCTTAGAGGAGAACGTATCCACCTCCAGTGTCCGTGTAGGGCACTACCTCTTCACTCCCCAATCCTGTTTTTTGTAGGAGGTTGTGGGTAACCATGGTTGTAATACGTCCCTCTTCTTTGTCTCTATCTCCCTCTTCAGCTTTTTGCAGAGTTGTCGCTTGACCACTTGTCTTGTTTGTTGTTGGATGAACCTGAATCACTTCTGATAGAAGATTCTGTTTCTGAGTCATCCTTCTTCTTATAATCGCCTCTGATGTAAGGATATACTTTTTCATGTGAGAATTTCTTCAAGTCCTTCTGGAGTTTTGTGATTTTGCTTTGCATGAGGAAGTCTTAATGTTCACCTATTTCCTTATTTATTTCCTATAGTCTCTTTTTGTAGGCTGTGATCTTGATTTGTGTATTAAGTGCATACTCATTAATTTTGATCTTGACTAGTATAGCTTCAGAGATCCTTTTGGCCGTATTGATGATCAGTATCAGCCAGTCGCGTGAGCAACGCTAGGCTATGAGTGACCATTCTTTTTTTAATAGGGGATCATTCAGGAATATTCTTGGTTCATAATTAACTAGGAGGCATGGTGGTGCGGCATTGCCTCGGAGATACTCGGTCATGATTTCCCCGTGTAATAGCGTTTTCATTTGGTCTCTTTTAAGTTCTTTCAGTTCGTCCCAACTCTGTGATCGGTTTAGACTAAGAGTTAAGTTAGTGTCAGGTAGAAGAGAGGGAGCTGCTAAGATGAGTGAAGCCATCTCATCAATATATGCTAAACCCAATTGTTCCGCCATTTTTGTCTGTGGATCCTATTCTGTTAAAAGAACTTAAGTATTAAAAAGGGTGTCGTTTCTGAAGTGGGGGTAGGTATATAGTGGGACCTATATGGTCAAAGAAGAAATTGTCTTCTTGTACCAGACTTCTGTGTGTGTGTGTGTGTAGTGCATCAACATACCCAGAGATAGTTAAGTATACCCTACAGCTGTGCGCTGCTCAAATCATATTAAACAAACAAGGCTCACACAGGAGCAACCTGTGGAACCTAGAGGGTTGAGAGGCCTCTTCAAATATGAAATAGCTTTCCCCACCCTCTCCACGAATAAAGGGATACCTAGGAGAAGGTGAAGGACTTTTAATCTCTAGTTGAGCCCCCTGGTCACCCTCTATTTCTAAGTGCTACCTGAAACACGGTCGAGCCCACCCTGACCTTTAGGAGTCAGGGTGAACCTGATGATGAAGCATGACACTACTAGAGTGTGTGTGGGTTATATATAAAAAAGGAATTATTTCCTTCCCCGTACTAGTCATGCAGAGCTAGCATATCCACACAGGGTGACCTTCCCCCTCATTCCGTGTCCTGTGTACTATAC
This sequence comes from Calotriton arnoldi, assembly GCA_963921515.1. Taxonomy (NCBI): domain Eukaryota; kingdom Metazoa; phylum Chordata; class Amphibia; order Caudata; family Salamandridae; genus Calotriton; species Calotriton arnoldi. Next base: position 163,010 of record CAWUFW010012198.1, read on the forward strand.
ATCACAATCCCTACAACCGTTGGCGGGATACTATATTGTTGTATTGAGTAAACTGCTGATCACCAGGGAGTTAACTGGCAGTCTGCTGCTGGTGTTGAAAGTGCATATTTCAGACTGTTTTAATGAAATAGATGAGGATGATATTGGAGAACTCACTTAAAACGTGTCCTAATTTTTCTTTCTACAACACTAACCAGAATTTCTATAACAAAATGAATCCCCTCATTTTGTTCCTTTGTAAATTAAATGTTTTAAGCTTTACTAGTTTGATTCAATCACTATGGCTTCAGGTGTGCCATACCTTTGTCATAAGTAAGACTGTTAGCTCTCTAGTTGTTCTTTAGAACACTCTGGAAGGCTGAAGTAGAACACACGGGAATCAACTGGCAGGCGGCTCCTGTTGGAAGTACATGTTTTACTGAGAATGTCAGACTTCATTCTCAAATGGCCGAGAAACATACTGTGAATTTATAGAAAACATGCTCTCATTTTAGCTTCGGTAGCACCTTCTATAACCTCTATGGGAAAGTAATGAGAAAACAGTTTTCCCTCAAACATGATTGATGCACTCTCAGCAGAAGACTTTTCACAAGGTAAAATCATCTTAGAACACACCACAATTCCTAAAATTAGTTTGGTACCATCAACAAATGATTTCTCATTTTTGTGACCTTCAAAACCTGCCATTCACTACAATACATTTCAATGGGGTGCTATCATGTATATTGGTCCTAATATGCCTGCCAGCACTTTCCGTTTGAAGTGCTGACAGCCAATCAGATCTCACCATGAGATCTGTGCTTAGGCTCCACCCAGAAATCCTTATTTGCTTTCCCTTAAATTTCTCAATAACTACTGAACAGATTTACACCAAATAACTGAAAGTGTGATCTGCTAACCAAAATCCACCTTCCTACCAAATTCGGTTTAATTCCGTCCAGCGGTTTGGGCTGTAGTCGTGTTCAAAACTCTAATGGGAATTAACATGGGAAATCGTATTTTTTTTGCCTCCCTTTTTCTCATCCTCAGCTTGATGGATCACCCCAAACTACGTGACTACAGCCCAAACTGCTAGACGGAATTACACCAAATTTGACAGAAAGATAGCCCTTGTTCCAGAAAGAACCCTTTCTGTTATTTGGTGTAAATCTGTTTAGTAGTTTTTGAGATATTAAAAAAAACCATTTGTATATCTAGGGATGCGGATCCTCCAAGGATCCGACAGGCCCCGTGCTGAAATGTGATTGGCTGCCAACACTTCAGCCAGGAAGTGTTGGTAGCCATCTTAGGACTCAGCAGAAAAACTTTAAAAAAAATGAAAAGGGGGCATGGTAGGAATACGCTGACCTTCTAGCTCTGGTCCTGAGGTCCCCCTGGGACCTGGCAGGGCTAAAAAAGCATTTGTTTTCAGTGGGAGTTACACTGGATTTGCGGCTCCCGCCGAAAAAAAAAAAAAAAAGAAGAGTGGGCTCCCGCGTTTCTCTACTGTTTAGCCCCCAGGTGGGCTAGGATCCTGGGGCATGCGGGATTGAAAAAACGAGGCAGTGCATGGGCCCCCCCCCTGAGGCTCTTTTAAGCCCTGGGGGCCACTACCTCCCAGAGGCTTTAAAATAAAATGGAGGGGCGCCACACAGAACCGCCTCCATGGGCTCTTTCGAGCTCCGGGGAGAACCACCTTCCTGGGGCTTTATTTTAAATTTGGAGTGGGGCTGTATGGACACCACTGCTGTGGTGGGTTCAAGCCCGAGGGACCATCACCTCCCCGGGGCTAAATTAAAAGTAATGAGGGGGTTGCGCTGAACCCTGGGCCCCTGGGACCACCACCTCCTGGGGGCCTATAATATAATTAAAACTGGGAGGGGGCCTCGTGGCCCCCTTCCCGTGCCATATACGGCCCCGGGGACCACCACCTCCCTGGGGCCAGCCCATACAGATCAAAGGAGGGGGCTACGCGGCCCCCCTCCCTGAGCCATATATGGCCCTGGGGACTGCCACCCCCCAGGGCCGGCTACTGCTATGTCCCGAGGTGCCCGCCCCTGGACATAGCTGTTTGCTTTTGCTTGGTGGGAGCTTTGACAGCTCCCGCCAAGCCAAAGCTAACACTCTGGTTGCAGCGGGTGGGTGCTGTCAAAGTGTTCCCATCGTTTCATCTCTTTCCCTGCCCGCAGACATGCGCACAGGGAATTAAATGAAACTATTGCTCCTGCATGGAGGGAGATGTCTTTCCAGGAGCTCCCTCCATGCAGCAGCAATGCCATCTCCCAAAGGAGGCGCGGGAGCCGGCTGGGACTGCAGGGGGCTTTGAGCCTTACCCTGGCGGTCCCGGGGAAAAAGAGCAGAAAGAGGCAAAATAAAGGTCAGAAACTAGCAGAAAGAGGAAAAATAGAGGTCAGAAACCAACAGCAAGAGACAAAAAAAAGGTCAGAGACAAGCAGAAAGAGGCGAAATAAATGTCAGCAACGAGCAGAAAGAGGCAAAACAGAGGGCATTAAAACAAGCAGGAAAGGCAGAACAGATACATTAAAACGAGCAGGAAAGGCAAAATAAAGGGCCAAAAAAAGGCAAAACAGAGCAGAAGAGGGCAAAACAGAGAGCACTCAGACACTCACACACCCACTCAGGCCCACTCAGACACTCTCACACTGACTCACTGACCCACTCAGAGACTCACACACCCACTCACACACTTACTGAGACACTCATGCACTCACTCACATCTTCAATGTTAAAGGTTAGTGGTTACAATTAGGAAAAATAATCCAAAAACCTTAGACATTTACTTTAAAAATCCAAACGTTACAGGGACGTTATAGTTAGGAAATAGAATGAAAAAAAACCTTAGAAATTCACTGAAAAAAACAAAGGGCCAGATGTATCAAAGGGTTTTACCCATTCTGTGTCTATGGAAAAATGTGTTCATACATATGGCCCAAAGGTTGCAGGGACATTATAGTTAGGCTCAGATTTCACTCGTACAAAACCAGTGAAATCCAGCCGTTTTAGTTAGCTGAGCTAACTAAAACTTATGCCCCCGCAATGCACTGCTTAAGCACTCCCATATTACATCATTCATGACATTGTCAGTGACATCACTGATGACATCACTCATGACATCTCAAATGACATCACTGATGACACATCATCTAGTGAGTATGAGTGTTTTGTAACTCATTGCTACCACTATCCTTTACCCATCCCACAGCGCTAAAAATTTCTTACTACCTCTTTTCTCTACCCATCCCTGAGCCCGAAAAACTCCTTTTAAAAAATGCCTCTTTTTGCATGATCATCACCATTTTTTGAGCTGAGGCTGTTTGATTTTGGACTTTGTACACTGGGACCCTGCTAACCAGGCCCCAGTGCACATGCTCTGGCCACTAAAAACTTGTCAGATTGGTTAAAAATCCTTATTGCCACATTTAACGTATCTATTGGTCCCTAGTATAAGGTACACACGACTCTTAACATCTCAATGTTTACTGTCTATTACCACCAAGATTATTTAGAGTAAACATGTCAAATGCAAAATATTTCATGCATCAACTTTGCCGTTATGTTTTTTTAACAAAGTGTTGCGCTATAGAATACATCAAAACCCAACTTATGATGGCTCTAAGGTGCTGTAAAATTCTGTTATGGACCGACAGCGTTGTGCATCCTATACAGAGTTTTTTAAATGGAAATTATAGGGCATACACTACATAACTTATTTTACATCTCAAAAACCTCTTAATCTTTTCTTCATCTCTAGTAAACAGATTATTGAAAGATTCACCGTGTCCATATTTACATGCTTTCCATATCTTTCAACTAACAAATCCTTGTGTATCTGAACAAAAAATGTCCTTATTCCTCTTCTCTGAAGTTGCTCTATCCTCACTCCTAACAATCATATTCTCTGTGGAAGGGGCTTTCCTAAATGTGATCAGTGGTTTACTTGATACTAATTTCCCTATTGCTGGGTCCGACCTAATGATTTTCCAATGTCTAGTTGTAATGTTTCTAATCAGTACATGTTTTATATATAAACCCTACGAATGTGCAAAAAAAGAAAATATCAAGAAAAGCAATACAGGACTCTAATGAACAAGTTACAATCCAATAATGAGATAGTGATAAATAAATCCGACAAAGGAGGCAATATAGCTTTGTGGCCCAAAAGTGAGTACATCAAAGAAGCTTATTAATGATTCAACGTGCTACAAAGGTCCAACTTGCAGCAAATCAAGCAAGTCAAAGATGCACTAAAAAAAGACCTTACAAAATGGAAAAATGATGGACTCATTACCAAAGATGAATAACTGTTTTTATTAAATGAATTTCCCCTGCTGCCTGTTATATATTTTATTCCTAAAATTCATAAACAGGTATCACCAATTCCAGGTGGACCGATTATATCAGCTAACAATGGGCTCTTGGAAAATATGTCTTGTTACATAGATTTCTTTCTTCAAGATTTTGTTGTGACACTTCCATCCTATATCAGAGACACTGGTGACTTTCTTAAGAAATTGGATAAGGTATGCTGGTCAGAGGATTTCATCCTCATCACCTTAGACATTACGTCTTTAAATACCAGCATCAACCACATGAATGGCCTTAAAGCAGTTGAACATTTCCTGCATAAACGATCAATTAATCTGTATAAGCATAATGCTGCTATTAGAAATGATCAGCTGGTGTCTGATGAACAACTATTTTTTATTTGGAAAAGAAGTGTTCTAACAACTAAGTGGTGTGGCTATGCGAGCCTGCTTCTCCCCCAGTTATGCGTGCTTGCACGTAGGCTGGTGGGAGGAGCAGGTACTCAAGGTAACCCACAAAACAACATGGGAAGCTCATGTGGTCGAATGGATGCGATACATCGATGATGTATTTGTAGTTTGGAATGGGCCCATAGACAGTGCAACAGCTTTTGTCAATAATATCAATGCTAATGAGTTGAACCTTGAATTCAATGCCCTTATGCACCACCAATGTATTGATTTTCTAGATGTACGTATATATGCAGCAGGTAACAGACTAGAATCTACATTACACCAAAAGGGTACAGCAGGCAATTCAACATTACATGCCTCCAGTTTCCATCCAAAACACCTCATCCCCTATAGAGAATTTCTTAGACTGCGTAGGATCTGTAGTTCAAATTCTGATTTATTACACTGCCAACAAGAAACTAAAGAAAGATTCTATGCCCGAGGGTATGATAGGAAAACTATATAAGATGCTCTGGCGAAGTCTAATGAAATTACCAGAGAAAGCATGCTTTCAGAAACTTTGAACACTAATATACAGACACAAAATTCAACAAGTCAAGAGCCAGAAGGCTATGTGGAAGTGAGACTTATTACAACATATAGTCGCCAAGAAAGGAAATTAGGATCTATCATAAACGACCAATGGCCCAAAATAATGACAGATTCTATATTAGGCCAACGACTCACCGAAAGACCAATTCTCACGTTTCGGCGGGCTCCATCCATGAAAACAGAGTTAGTCAAAAGTAGCCCGGAGGTCTGTAGTATCAAACAGATTACACACGATAAAACCAATTGGCTTTCACCCAAGAATGGGTTTTATAAGTGCATCTCATGCAGATTGCCGTTTTGGGGTTAATAAAGTAGAGTATATGACAGCGTTTAGCCCCAAACCCATTGTTCTTCAGGATGTGTACAACTGTCGCACAGATCATGCCATATATGTCCTTGAATGCACCTGTGAGCTTCGTTATGTTGGAAGCACGAAACTACGGGTGCATCAGAGAATACTTCAACATATAAGGACAATAGTCAACTCAGACCACACCTATCCAGTGGCCAGACATTTTAAACAGGAACACAACAACGATCTCACCCGTTTAAAATATTATGTCATAGGAGCTGTGCCACCTTTGAGAAGAGGGGGCTACAGAGAAAAAATGCTCCGCCGACTCAAATCCAGATTCATATTGGAACTAGATTTCATGGTACCGAACGGCCTCAATAACTGTGAGGAATTACACAATTTTTTATGAATGTTTTTGTATACCCATTGTGGTAATCATCGTAGATTTCTCCCTTGACTATAAATGAATGAATTTTTCAGTCCTTGTATCCCTACATGTAGCCAAACTATCGTAACGTGACAGTGGCATTTTATGTCTGGTGACACTTATAGAAACATTTTTGTACAGTAATTATGTATAATATTAGCAATCCCCATTAAAATGGATATTTGTATTTATACATTTTGCACAGCACAGAGCACTTTATACACTTTAAGCACTTTAATTGTTTTTGAACTATCTAATCTTGTTATTAGACTTGTGCACTTGGTCCAAACCACATATTATGACAGTGAGTTTTACTTTTGTATTCTTTAAAGATCTATATGAATAATATCATCTTTATTGATGTCATGATTATTGTCTGTAAACCCATGTGCTGAACCCATCAATAATCAATTAGCATAAAACAAGTGAGAATATCAGGAAGCACATGTGTGTTTCGATGCATACAAATATACGATTTTCCAGAATACACTGGCCTTTATTCAAGAGATGTATTAGAGGGATGCATTTATGCAGTTAGAATAAAGTTTCTTGCATGTTTAAGCTTAGTGGAAATATCGTAACCAACACTTACACATGGTCCCCAATTCGAATATGCTAGATGACAGTTACATATAGGTTTTTCTTAAAACAATGTCATTAATATCAGGATGTTGACAGATCACTTCTTAATATGTATAGTATATTGTTTTTTTTTATTATAGTCAACATCGTTTTACGCAAAATATAATCAGAACATTATTGTCCTATGGATCTGTTTTCCTGGGCCAGCTCACTGTGTTGATCACATGATATGTCAAATATTTTTACTATGTTTATTCTGGCTGTGTTTACTTAAGGAGAATTCTTCGTAGCCCGTGTTTTATGTGATCAAGGCCACAGTCAGTGGCCGAAACGGGTCATAATTATGTTTAAATAAAATAACTGCAGCATGAAACTTTGAAGTCCATGCTCGTTTTTTTGCCAGGAGCGGCAAATGGGATCCTTTGCAATATATATATATATGAAACAACATGAAAAAATCTACAACAAGAAAAACTTATTTAAAAATTATTTATACACTGGTACTTGACACATAGGGGCTGGGATTATGTATGTGGGGCTAAATACCTATCCTTACAAAGCTATGTGAAGAGTCTTCTGTGTAGCAAAGAGGAGAAATATCTATACAGAAAAAAAAAAAAAAAAAACGTAAAAATATGAATAATATGTGTATGTGCCTTTAAATTGAGGAGATGATTTTGGAGGGAGTTTTCTCTTTAAAGATGTTGTTTGTACACGAAAACTCTATGACCCTGTTGAAGGCTTCAGCCGAAACGCGTTGGTCTTTGCCTGGCACTGCTGGCTGATTAATTTATGAATAAATAAAGACTCATCAAGCCACTGATATCTGGCTGTGCTGCTTTTTCCTTTTCCCTGGATCATGGGGAATTCGTTTGGAATATTGTTGGATACGTGGTGCGCTGCCGTACGACGCACAAGCAAGCACCTGCTGTGTGAGACCGGTCTCCCTCACTGGTGAACGTTTGATACGAGAAGAATTCTTGGAGCCCTGTCTCTGCTGATTGTGAGACCCTGGAAAGAATACTGCCGGTAAGAAGGGGAGAGCCTGTAGTGTTTAGGCGGGGGTGTGAAGTAGCACTGTACGCGCTTCGGCGGAGGAGCGACAGGGCATCGGAGCCCCTCACCTGACCTCCAGTGCTCTCCTGCGACGACCGGAGTCAAGAACAACTGAGAGCAGATTTGGCATTTCAGCTGTGGTTTTCGTGGGGCGAGTCGCGCGTAACCGCACAAAAGTGAAAATCAATGCAGCCGAAACGAAACCTATACGGCTAGCATTTTAAAGTCCAATGTGTAACTTGTAAAGGCCAGGTTTTTCAGCGTTTCTTGTTGTGAATCAAAAGAACAAAAAAAAATTGATCAATTTTTTTTTTACTTAACTTTTTTTATATAACTTTATTAACAACCAGAGGAGTGCAGTGGGGATGGTTATAAATTTGCTACACAGACGCTTAACAAAATAACGAAAAGGAAATTAGTCCGAGGAGGAGCACACCAAGAGAATCGGCGGAAACAACTTTAATCAAAATAACTTGTGATCAACAGGAATATGGTAAAGAAGGAACTCGCATTAAACAATATATCTGCTTAAACGAACAGAGTGAACTAAAAATACTAGGTTATATTAAAGGTAATTCAAAATAACAAAAAGGATAATGACTGGCAGACGCGCCAAAAGAGAACTGAAGGCAAAGGAACCATTTGGCAAGGACCAAGTAGATAAAGGAGAAGACTCAAGGGCTACAGATACATCACCCTTAAAATCAATTAAAGAATTGGAACAAACAAGAATTACAGAGATAAACAAATGGTGGGAGATGACAACTTTAAAAAAACTACCTAGACTGTGGAAGAATACCGAGAGGACTGCGTATGTTCGTGCTCCCAACTCTGAGTGATTTTGATCCAGATCTATCCAAACAATAGCAAGATGATGCAACAGAATGTTCCAACAAACTAATGCGCACATTGATTATACATGCAAAGAGAAAACTGATGAAAGTCGTCGCCAGGATCAAAGAATTGGAGGAGGTCCTAGAAACTATGCAGGGGAGAGAGGACGTAAAAAATGCACTGCTGAAAATGGAAAAGAAACTGGAACATGAGGAGGAAGTAGAGCAAAAGAAAGCAAAATAATTTAACAGAGATGAAACCGACTACGCTGCAGGTTGAATATACACGTTCGCCAGAAGATTCAGTTATTTATATGCGAAACAAACCGCAACTATTAACGCAACTGGCCCAAGATCAGCAGCTTCAAGTGTTGAGAGCTCAGAAGCAAGTTCGGGGGACGAAGAACCTACGATATCACTCCCCCGGTTGGACTTTTCAGGCAAAATGAGACTTTATCAAATGACGTCCAGACAAAAGGGAAGGGCAAAAATGAACACAGTCCAAGAAGATTCCACAAAACAAGAAGATCAAAGGCTAGGAGCCAAAAGAGGAAGAGGAATGCCAAACAAAAGGTGTTAGTCAAAGAAAAGGCACAAGATAACAACTTAATTATCAACCTCTCACAGAAAAACAGCACTGAAAACCACAGGACTCTTTTAAATAAGGGGCTACGTTTTTGCCCCAATGCTAGATTTGATTTTGTTGGCACGAGAATAGATTTCTACAAATTCACAAGGAAAGTGAAGCTAAAAAATATTATACACAAAAGAGAAAGGAATGGAGTAAACAAGAAAAACTAAATCAATCACCACCCATAATTACAACAAATGACCTGACAATGTTAAGAACTTTTATAGCAAAACAAAGGGCGGGTGGATGGGTATGGTATGCGCTAAGTCGTGAAAAGGTCACACAGCAAACATTGTATCTTCAGAGGAAATGCTCAAAGGATAATGGGTAACGACCACCCAGCATTGCCAACTATGTAGACAGCGGTCTACACATATACAAAACATTTAGATTCAATACCCTGAGCAAAAAGAGTCCGTAATGAATTTATGAGTCCACACAGTATTTTCGTAGAAATCTTCTTTGGTCTCGTTTATTCCAAGTTCTGTAAGATTACAGTCACTTCAGCCATCAGCAAAACAACTTTAGCCAACACGTGTTTGGTCTTTGTGGAAGTATCAACTGACTTCCTCAGGGCTAAAAGTAAACAGGTAAGCCCAAATTATGACTGATATAACCACAAGCACAAATAATAATAAAGTTTCAATCCATTTGATACAGAAACAAGGCAGAAACCGGTAAGTTACAAGATAGTTGGATCCATTTGAAGAAAGCAAAAGTATAGCAATAAGTCAAGATGGGGAAGGCTAACTTAGATACACCGAGTGTGATGCTTCAAAAACACCTAGTAAGTGACAGAAAAAACGGAAATGGTGCTCCAAAGAAAATAAAATGAAAAGGAATCAAGACCCAAGTGCACAAAGGCAAAGTCATAGTAATACCACAATCCTTGCCAACTCACCAACTACGTCAATTGGTATGGCAAAAGCAAATGTAAACTCATGTCATCAATTTCGATAAATCAACTTCCACGATGTACGGAAAACAATATCCTGTAATATAAAACGCTACGGTCATCAACTAATATTAACCTCTATTTAGAAAGCGTAAGAGTAATCAATTCGCCAAAGCCAACACAGATTCAAACAGACAATTTTCATTTGATCAAGTCAAAGTATGGCTAATAAATATTCCTGTCAGCCTTAATCTAAACGGAAGAAATGCCCAGATGTCTCGGTACGTCCCAATAAAATATCGTAGGAAATATATCCAAATCTAGACATTGGTAACTGCAAATCATAAAAAAATACTTACGTCAAATAGACAATACGTAAAGGCTATTACCTCGATCAGTAAGGTCCTTAAAGAGAGTCCTCGTCATGTAACAATGGCGTTTCGCAATCCCGCCATCTTGAAATACAGTTTTATACCAGTCCCTTTGAGATTAACAGCAAAAACGAACTAAACTCTTCTGTGAAACTCTGTAAGCGCCATCTTGAAGTATCATTTTGTACAGGTCCCTTTGAGATTAACAACAACGGCGGACTAAACTTGTCCTTGAGCATCCTGTGGGTGCAATCTTGTAAGTACACACAGTACACAACATATGTCTGTCTAACAGTCTAGTGGTGTAGTAATAGTACAGTCAATAAAAACGTTGTGAAAAGAATTCGTAAATAAATAAAAACCATGTGTTGAAATATTCTACAGAGAGCGGTCCTCAATGATAAACCCTCTAACAGCAAGGCATCTAAAGTCACGCCATATACAACACAGAACTTATACAGGTATCCTGTTGGACCAATAAAATTAGGACTATACTGAAGCTCCTGAAAGCTAATCTGCACCATCTAGTAATTTTTCCAAACACTGGGTGTTCGAGTTGAACGAACATAAGTCACATGTCACCAACACCTAATACAAAGGATGATGCTGTTGCAGGTAGCAATAACCAACTAGGCAGCGTTAGCCAAAAAAAAGGGTAAAAAAGGAAATCGCAAAATATCAATTGAAATAGCACAAATCAGGTTATTGGCACAAAAGCCACCCAAATAGCTAATAAGAGTTTTAGAACATAATCAGTCCAAGGATCCAATAATTGTATGTCACCAAGAGTCACAAGTAGTATATACAAGCCACCAATAGACATAGTAAAGACAAGATCAGTAAAATAGTATTAGAATAAAAAGGAGAAATGATCACAATTGAATATATTTAAGTACTAATTAGTAAAGAAATAGAAATTACAGGGTAAAATAGCAATGAATAAGCAGACTGGGGAGAGGTGTATAGTAGATTGACCACATATACATCATGTTCCCAAAAAATACTGTAATTTATTATCTATATTCAGGCCCATCTCTAGGGCACGTAATTTCAAAATCCAATGTGCTTCACTCCGTCTTAATCTGAACTCTCGTTTACCACCCCTGACATCAGTTGGTATAGATTCAATGCCATGGAATTTGAAGCTCAGCTGTCTACATTGTGCCTCACAGTCTATGTCGTGAGTAACGATGGGGTATCTCTCATCCAAATTCTTGAGAGCCCTAAAATGCTCCGCAATTCAATGTTTCAAACATTGCGTAAACCACAAATTTCGTCGTGCATTTAATGTGAGTACATATGTAGTACTTCCTTGAACCATTGTATTCAAAGTCATGAATTCCATGAATAGACAATTTACACATGCTACAATTCCCACACCTGTATGAGCCCTCGTTGAGTTTGTGTAACCATGTGTGACCCAGCTCACTCAACGTGGGATAACTGGGTCTCACTATATTGCGTATAGTTTTGCCTTTGCGATAGGTGATACTAGGATGTTTCAATATATAGGGTTGTAATGTAAGATCAGATGTAAGCAGATACAAGTAGCGCTTGAGTATACTGTATATTTTATGTGACCATGGGTGGTAACCCGTGACCAATCTGACAGGGGAAATACTCGCACTACTTCCTCTTGTCGTCGCCTTGAATGTATCACTCCTGGCAGGTTTCAATGCTCTCTGTTTTGCTTTAAGAATAAAATCTTTCCTGTAGCCTCTTGCCAAGAATCTTTGTTCAATATCAGTAGCACAGTTTTCAAATTCAGTGTTGTTACTACAATTTCTGCGTGCCCTGAATAATTCTCCATAAGGGATAGAATTAATTTGAGATCTAGGATGTGCACTACTGGCGTGCAAAATAGCATTGCATGATGTGCTCTTTTTATACATTTTGCTATTAATTTTGCCTTGATCAACATACAGTTCAATATCAAGAAATACAATTCTATCCCTACTATGTGTCATAGTGAATGCCATATTGAACATATTGTTATTCATATGTGTAAAACATTCTTGTAAATCCATTTCACTGCTGGTCCAAATCACTATACAATCATCAATGTACCTTCCATAGTAAAAAATAAAGTATTGCCACTTGGCCCTGTCTTGTGGATTGTTACCTGCCTTGTTATGTTGGCCTAGGCCTGGCTGCCATGCTGCTTTTCTTTGCGCACGTTACACTGAGCCGGGCTTTCCTCGCCCTTTGCTCGTGCCAAGTTCTTTTGCACTGTCTGCATTTTCTGTTGTTCACCTTTTTGGGCTCAGTCTGCACAAACATGTACAAGGTCGCATAACAATGTATTTTGGTTCTTCCTGATATGGCCAGTCTCGCGCACCCAGACATAACATTAGGTGCAATTGCCATGAAGAATTTGGTATGCTTTTAATACTGTGGTTTACTAGCGCTTAACACACTTGGAGAAATCCCTTTCAGTGAGAAGAGCTATGATGTCCTGCTGATGTAATTCTGCATCTAGAGACTGAGGTATGAGGGTTCGCTAGTCAAAGCCCAGAGGTCTTCTATTATTATAATAAACTATCTTACTGCAAGGGGAGGGTGGTAATGTTATTTATACGTTTATCCACTGAGCTCTGAGATGCTTTCCCCGTTTGTATTCTATGGAATTGTAACCATGCTGCTTATATTAGTCATATGCATTATGCTATTAGTACTGACACGTGTACTGTACATTAGAGCACGTAAGTTGGAATAAACATTTTAAACTATCCAGTGTCTCTTCCTACGCACCTTGTGGACAAGTACGAGTGAGTGACGAAAGAGTGTTCTTGCTTCTGCGAGTCCTGAGATAAAGATACCGTGTTCTGGGTTGTCCAAACATTAGTACTTGGGTGCTAATGGGATGCTAAGCTAGTTGGGTTGGGGTTTTTGGGTGCTACGGTATATGGTGGCAAACCACTGTATTCCAGGGTCCCATTTTCCTGTGCATAGCTCTGTGTATGTGCAGAAACCTTATGACATGGCGCACCAACGTGGGGCTGCTTATCTGCGAGACGCTTGAGTAGTACTTGTGCTTGTCCACAAACCCCTCGCGTACGCTTCCGGAGGCGTATGTGACGGTGATACCTCCTATATTGAATGTTTTATAGGTTCTTTCAAGCTTGATATTATTAAAAAAGGTTAGTTAACAGACCCATTTTTGTGCTCCCTGTTAGGTTGTCGAATATAATTGTTTAGTCATGGCTGGTGTGGCGATAGCTGCACATAGTCGAGGAGCACTCCGAGACCACTTAGCTGTGTATGGAGTGCCCGATACAGGGGTCGAGTTGGTCTTTGTGGTTCAAGCCGATCCGGCTTATCACTTTGAAGTGTTTTACACTTGGATCACTTTTGAAGCGGTGGATGCAGGTGATAAGCTGTTTCATGAATATAAACCCACCGTTATTCCTGCTGCCTATCGACCCTATACCACTCTTGAAGTACCTCTCACGGCTTGGCAGCACCGTGTTTGGTTTAATGGCGCCCTACCACAACCAACTACCGCAGTTCGTTTAGGCCCCTTGTCAATTCAGGGGGCCACTTGGCCTGTATTGGCCGGGTATACCCCGCATCCAAATTATCTGGCATTACCGCTTGCGGAACTGCGCACTATGCATACCGAATTGGTACGAGTGCATCGAGCCCTAGTGACATACGTTACAGGTAGTCTACATGGAGCTGCTCCTGTAGTCGCAGGCCAACCAGCTATAGCCGCTGGAGTGACTATAAGTCCTGTCATGGTAAATTCTGTGATGGGCAAACGTCCACAAAATAAGGACGACTATCCTTACTGGCTTGCAGAAAAGTTCGATCAGATAGAAGCAGTGTTTCCCCATACATCCCCAGTAGATAAACACCGCATCCTCACGATAAGTTTGCCAAAAGACATAATCCCCGATTTGACATCATGTGAAAACTGGGGTAAGGTATTCGCAGCAGTTTATTCAAAATGTTTTGGAACTCCTTCCATGACGGTTCTACCCTCTGTAATTAAAAAAGTACAGGATGAACATGGCCCTGAAGCGGCTGTGGAATTAGGGATGAGACTAGTGGGAGTGTTTGATGTAGTAGCTGAGCTGATCCTTGGAAATGTCAAGGGCGATGCTATGAACTTTCAAGTAGCGAATGCTTTGGCTTTGGTCCCAGAGTTGGACAGGCCCCGCGAATTACCGAAAATTATTGCCCGGGCTTATAAAACAATTGGAAGAAATAGCCTAGGCAACAAGCCTTTTGTAAAAATGCAGACTCAATCGCAAACCCAAGTTGCACAAACAAAAAGTGCATCTGAGAAAGATGATAAACCAGTCTTCACTAAAAAGAGTTGGAGACAGAAAAAACAGGGTAAGCAACAAAAGAAGCCGGGGTCGAGAGGCGCTTCCCCAGTTTCGGTTTCTTCTGAACGTACTTATGATTTACGTGATAGGTCAAGGATTAAATCACCAGAAAGGTTTCAGAGCTCTGATACGCGTTCTCCTCGTTCTTCACAGGCCCAGACGTCGTCACAGGCTGGTGGAGGAGGACGGCAAGATAGAGGAAGGGGCCGAGAGGCTCCCCAGGAGCGAGACCAACCTCGACAACAAGTCAGAGGGAAAGCAGAAGACTTTCATCTTCCTCGACCGCAATTTCAGAAGAAAAAGGTTGCCGCTGTCACAGCGAAATATGCCTCAGACCGTGAGAACGAGACTCCAGAATTGGACGTGGGCAGTGACCCTCCTAGACAGCGCCGCGGAAGTTACCATAGTGCGGGAGGCGCTACGTCCTCATATGGAGGCGACAGCAACTGAAACATTCGTTACTGTAGAGACAGCTGACACGAGAGTGGCACCCCCTGACAGACTATATAATATAGTCATACAAATTGAAGGTGACATACCGCGTGAAATAAAAGGGATTTTTTGGGAAAATCTAACCTCTTCATATGACATTTTGTTAGCAGAGGTGGATTGGCCACCCCCATTCGTTTTAGCTGCACATAAAGGAGAGGAGGTAATCCTTCCAAGCTTTTCACGGCATGTCCCAAAAGACAAAGCTGAAGCACTTGCAGCTGAGTGGGCTGTGTACCTGGCACCAGCGTTATACCGCAACCATGTGGGATGGGATGAAGAATCACCTCCTCATGCAATACCTTTGCGGTCACTACCGCAGCCACAACCCCAATATCCCATCAAACGGCAGGCAAAAGGCCCCGTCTCCGAAATTCTGACACAGTTGGAATATCAGGGAGTAATTGAACCATGCGTATCACCTATGAACAATCCCCTTTTCGTGGTTTCTAAACCCGATGGATCGTACCGCTTAGTTTTGGATTACCGGCATTTAAATACACATTGTCGGAACTTTGCGGTGCAAAATACACACAGTTCTGCGCTTGTAGACAGTCTTGTTCGTAAAAAATACAAAACGACACTTGACCTTTCAAACGGTTTCTACACGCACAACCTAGCCCCGGAGAGTGGTCAATGGACCGCATTCACTTCCGGTGGTAAATTATTCCAGTTCCGGCGTTTACCCATGGGCTACAAAAATAGTCCGGGTATATTCGCCGCCCGTGTTGTTTCTTTGTTAAATGACATTGATCAAGACGCATGTTCGTACGTAGATGACATCTATCTGACGGACGACGAATTATTTCAGCATTTGTCCCGTGTGGACCGCATTATTCTTGAATTTGCGGAGCAGGGTTACAAATTTAACTTTGCTAAGTCACACATTGCTGAATTTACCGTTCTGTTCTTGGGCTATGAGCTCAATAACGAAGGTAAGGGCTTAGCCCCCCATTTCTTGGAAAAATGTGCACATTTGTGCCCCCCAAATACTCTGAAGAAACTTCAGTCTTTGCTGGGTTTCCTAAATTTTGGGCGTACTTACATTCCCGAATATGCCCAGCGTATCAAGCCTTTGTATGCTTTGATACAACCTACTTATTCAAGGTCTTGCTGGCTGCCTGAGCATACCTCAATTCTGCAGTCTTTGCAGACAGACCTTTTGGAGTCTAAATATCTTTTGACTCGTGATAACCACACAAACCTGGTGATTAGAATAATTCCGGGGGCGGTGGGATTCACCTATTTAACCTTTAATGAAGGTGATACAGTACCCATCGCATACAAGTCACATCTGTACACTTCCGCTGAATTGCGCTTTACATCTGTCGAAAAAGTTCTAACTGCAGTGCAAATGGCGATTCTGAAAGAACGCGCACTGGCACAGGGAAAGCGGATTCTGGTGGTAACACCCTGTCCTGCCCTGGAGGCAGTAACAAAGGCAAGTGTACCGAACTCAAAAGCAATGCATCCCCGTTGGATACAATGGGCTACATCTTTGACGTCTTCGGACGTCACTTTTGTTTTTGATTCTTCTCTTCAGACTCAGGAGTTTTTGCAGTATGAATTCGTTCATCCTCCTCCTTTGTTTTTACTACCGCTTGAGGATTACAAATGTGTGATCTACACCGATGGTTCGGCGCAACCGGCCACTGGGTCCAAGCACGCTTATTCAGCTGCATGTGCAATTGTTGCGGGTTCCTTTGTAGATGGAAAGTTCAAATCCTCTGTAGTGCATACTCGCACACTTGGAGATAGTACCGCACAATTGGCCGAGCTGCATGCATTGCTACTTGCGCTTGAGTTCGCTTCACAGGATGAGACCACTCTTATTGTATGTGATTCTTTTTACTGTGTACAATCTTACAATGACAATCTGTTTTTCTGGTCGAAAAACGACTACAAGGACGCAAAAGGGAGCACAATTAAGCATAAAATGCTTTGGGTTCGAGTGGCAGAATTGCAACAACGTCTGCCCCTCACACAGGTGGTTCACACCTTAGGCCATCAGCGGGTGGGCGCACACGCTATAGGTAACGATCTGGCAGATGAAGCTGCCCGTTCAGCAGTAGTCACGTGTTCAGTAGCAGCGGTTACCAGGTCCATGTCTAAAATAGACCCTGTTATATTAGCAGCTATTGCTGCAACCAAGGAAGGTAATAATTACCCTACAGGTTTCCCTTCCAAGTATTCTTACACATTAAGTCCCGATCAGGTTCCTTATGTAACTATACCTGACGTTGGAGATCGGCTGATCCCCAACGCGGACCGCAGGAGTGCCTTGATATCAGCTGCACACGAAGGCATGGCTTCGGCTCATGCAGGTGTGTCAGCTACGGTTTCCATCTTGCAGCAGCGTTATTGGTGGCGTGGGTTATATAAAGACACCCGTGCTTTTGTGCTTTCTTGCGATGTTTGTCAACAGATTAAGCCTTCCACGGTAACACGTCCACCACAAACCCCGCTCTGCATTGCTAACAGACCCTTTGGGTGTGTTTACTTGGATCACTGCGGTCCATTCTCATCAGACACTGCCTATAAATACATCTTAGTGGCAGTGGACTCGTGCACACGGTTTCTCTGGGTCTGGCCACAACGGAGTGCTGACGCCCGAAATGTAATCAGGGATTTGCGTGTCTTTGTGGGAATTTTCGCATGCGGCACCTTCCATTCGGACCAAGGTCCAGCGTTTGCCTCTAGGGCTTACAAGGATGCAATGGCTTCGCTTGGGGTGCGGGTGAAATTTTCGTCTCCGTATAGGCCTGAGGGCAACTCTATCGTTGAACGAATGAACCGTGACTTAAAGCAATCCTTAACAGCTAGGGTTATAGGTACTGGCAGGAACTGGCTGGCCCATTTGTATACCGTTCAGCGTGCACTTAATAATCTCCCTAGAAGACCTCTGGGTGGGCGGACCCCATACGAAATGCTCTTTGGCATAAGAATGTTTGTGCCTGACCTTGAGGGTCCAGACATCGCGGCGCAATCCGCCAAGTTTGATGTAGATAATCATTCTGCTATGTTACAGGACTTACAAGAAGCCCGAGACAAACTTGCAACTACACATTTGCCTTCAGCCACAGATCCTGCGTTGCAGATTCCGGTAGCCGGCTGGCTTCCAAAGGTTGGAGAACTGGTTCGAGAAAAGGTTGAAAACAAAAAAGAATTCGGCCCCTCTTTTCGTGCACCGGTTCCAGTTCTGGGCTTGAAGGGAACACGTACAGTCATTTTACCACCGCTTCCTGGTCGCAAGGAGAACAGATACATCTCAGTGGAAAATGTCAAGCTACAGCGCCTGGCCGATCCTGAATAGTGTCACACCAGCGGTCTCTTGTCCTGCCATTTATCGGACATATGTTCATAGTCCATCTGCACGAACGATCGCTGATGCTGTAATTGAGATGGTTGATTTGCCTGAATCCTCTACTTTGCCTGAAACTACGATTGATCCCCAACTCTCCACCAATATCGACGAGGACGAGTATACTTATCCTGCATCAGAATCGGTGGCACATCAACCAACAACGCCACTTGGCCCGACTCGTTATTCCTTTGATTCGGATTCCACATCTTCAAAAGTTCCATCCAAGTTCAGTATTTTTATATCCTGGTTTAGAGACAATTTTTTGATTCCACCCTGGACATACATCTGGTTGGTACTTTTCTTGATATTTTTGTTCATGTCCATTGGCTTTGTCACAGTGTTTTTTCTACTAATTAATGGTCACTATTTACCTGAACGCTCTGCTGTAGACTATGTTTCTGGAACTTTGGCTCCTCATTCCTCGTCTCACATCATGAAGCGTGACCACACATTTGTGAACATTTCAGCTTTCCCAGTTGCTGATGGCATCGTATGGGATGCAGTGAATTATCAAATCCATGGTCCGACGGAAATTATTAATGTACCTAATGTCCTTCGTGTTTCAATGGGTGATGTAGTACAAAATAATATTCATTCTGATGATTGGGATGTGCATGCCGTTGAAGCATTGTTTGCCGATTTAAAATATTATGCATCTTTTAATGCTGAAGATTTATATATGAATTCTGCTAATTATGCCGATTTGTATTGTTACCAACATTGGGGTAATCATTTTCTCCATAAGCCCAGTGCCCTGCGTAGTTCTGTTAACTATACCCAATGGGAACATTGTCCAAACCCCTTGCCAGGTAGCTCTCAAACTCTTCGAAATAAGTTTAATTATTTCACTGATTTTAATCGGTCGAACCCTGCATCCTATTATTTTAGACTAAATAACACATCAACTCAGAAAATTATGTTAACACACACCAAATTGCTTTATTCAGGTTCCTTTCTAAGTGCCCTAGCTGTGGGTGGTTATGAGTACTGGGATAATACAGTGGATTTAAAATCTATTTGGGGCTCCAAGTCATGGCAGGTACAGGGAACCGAGGCCTTACACCGTGCTTGCCTCATCCCTACACAAATTATGTTCCTCAATGTCTCCATCTATCAGACTACATGTTGGGGCTTAGCAACCACTAAACAATTGAATACTCCATCCATACCATCCCTGTGGAGTTTTCCCAATGAAAGCTCACGATTCAATATGTCCCTCGTGTCCCTGCAGGCTCTATTACAGAATAATTCATTTAATGTTTCTGAGCTGGTTCAGTCACCCTGGTTAGTATGGCCTATATCATCTAACGCATGTCAAATACGTTTTCACGATTCTGGTAGTAGCTACACACAGAATAGGCCTGATCCGAGATTTACTGATTCCCGTACTGTCACTACATATTCTGTTGGTAAATTATGCAAACAATGGCTGCAACATTCGTCCCTTGATTCTGTTAAACAACATTTGTCCCTCCTTTCAGGCAATATTGATCTGTCCGACTTTGTTTTGGGACCTCGTGGTCCCCGACCTAAGAGGTTCATTTAAGAAACATATAATGAACTCTGGAAGCTATCACAAATGGAAGCTGCTTCCCGTCTTCGGGAAATAGATCAAGCAAATTTGGAAAAGGTGCTTGCTGTTGTTGACAATAGTATTAATACCCTGTCTTCTCGCATTTACACTTTAGAGAATATTGTGTCCTCTGTTGTCGATATTGTACAAGATGATGTTTCTGTGTTATATCATGGTCAGAATCAATTGCGCTCAGTTATGCAGTTTGCATGGACTTTACAAACGCTTAAGTTAGGTAAAGTGCCTTGGCATTTTTTGAACACCTCTGCCTTGTTTCTACCTTTTAACTTAACTGACAAACAGCAATTCATGTCCATGAAAGATGCAACTTACACTTTATTACATATCGAAAAGATGGATCCTTTGCCGTTCTCTGTTGCAGAACTCGATTCTGCTGTGTGGCTAGTTCATGGGGTTATCGCTTTACCTTTTTCCTTATTTGAATTTGACTCGTGCATGAAACATTATCCTGTGGGCCGTTACCGGCCCTTGGGCAGTGCTTTCCTGCATGAACTCTGGTCCTTGCCTTTCATGTATAAATGCCTTCGGGACGGCAAGGAAGTCTTTCTCACGGGGAGTACTGCGACTCGACTATGGGTCATTCGCTTATTTGTAAACACATTAAATTGCATGGCTCATGTAGCGTTTCCGCTCCTAATCTTGCTTGTGTGCTGAAAGGTATTCCTGCTCCTGTTATTTCACCTACTTTCACTCTCCTTTCCAATGGTAGTTATTTACTTTTAAATAACGAAAACTGTTGTGGCCTGCAGGCTGGCATTCCTTACATTGTAACAGTTTCGCACAGGGTTGTCTGCTGCAAAAATGTGCTTTTTCCTCCCCCTCATGGCAAGGTTGATATCTCTATTTGGCCTTCCATCCCTACCATGGAAGCAGATTTCAATAGACTGAGCAGAATAAAGGCACTATTATTAAACGAGGAAGTTATGCTCACGTCCGCCCGGGAGACATTCATTCTCCAGGTGGCGAGTACCCACAGTGAAATACAGGCCCTTTTAAATACTAATCTCCCCCAACATTTTGGGGAGTTAATACATCGTATTTTTAACGCATCTAACACTGAAGGCCTAGTACACTTTTTTAAGGTCGTGGGGTCGGGCTTGGTGTCCTCCTTCCAAACTATTTTTGGTGTCATCCCGGCTTTCATACATTCTATTTTTTCCAGTGTCTTTGGCGGTTTCCCATTGATCCTCGCTTTAGCGGCTGGTGTCTTGCTCTTAATTTGCTTTCTGCGCAATGGCTGCTCCCCAATGGGACCTGCTCGATCCAGAACGCCTCCAGCTGCTCCGTGAGCGCCTTTTGGCCGGTTTTGGTGTCTTGCCATTGGCGACCCTGAGTGTGTCATATACTCTTTCATTTCGCTTTGCGTATTTCACTTGCGTGCAACCTGTGATGACTTGTGTCCGCTGTCCTTTCACCTGGACTCTGGATTATTGCCTCTCCAATTCGTCATTGTCTGTTCCGGATTTTGTTCAGTTGATGGGTCCCTTAGAGGCCCATGAGCAGGACTGTTCCGTTGCTGGCTGTATGGCGCGTGCGGCTGCACTGGGGATTTTGGCGCAATGGGATATCTGGGCGGCTGCCCAGGATCTCCTACAATGAAGCTGTTTCGATTATCACGCAAGCTGTCCCGCATTGCTTCTGGATGCTCCCTTTGTTGAGGAGCATTCCTGCTCTTTTGATCTCATGGATTGGATGGCGTCTATGTTTTTTGACAATTCCAATGATGAACTCCTGGAGGGTATGGCTTTTCTCTGCACTTACACTTTCATGAATTGACCTGCCCTTCGCCGTTTGGGCGCTCCCTGTGCTCCAACGGCTCTGTTTTTCCTCTGATGGGCCTCTGTCTTGGCCGCTGGACTGACCAGGGGAGGGTGTCTTGTGGATTGTTACCTGCCTTGTTATGTTGGCCTAGGCCTGGCTGCCATGCTGCTTTTCTTTGCGCACGTTACACTGAGCCGGGCTTTCCTCGCCCTTTGCTCGTGCCAAGTTCTTTTGCACTGTCTGCATTTTCTGTTGTTCACCTTTTTGGGCTCAGTCTGCACAAACATGTACAAGGTCGCATAACAATGTATTTTGGTTCTTCCTGATATGGCCAGTCTCGCGCACCCAGACATAACATTAGGTGCAATTGCCATGAAGAATTTGGTATGCTTTTAATACTGTGGTTTACTAGCGCTTAACACACTTGGAGAAATCCCTTTCAGTGAGAAGAGCTATGATGTCCTGCTGATGTAATTCTGCATCTAGAGACTGAGGTATGAGGGTTCGCTAGTCAAAGCCCAGAGGTCTTCTATTATTATAATAAACTATCTTACTGCAAGGGGAGGGTGGTAATGTTATTTATACGTTTATCCACTGAGCTCTGAGATGCTTTCCCCGTTTGTATTCTATGGAATTGTAACCATGCTGCTTATATTAGTCATATGCATTATGCTATTAGTACTGACACGTGTACTGTACGGAAGAACCAAAATACATTGTTATGCGACCTTGTACATGTTTGTGCAGACTGAGCCCAAAAAGGTGAACAACAGAAAATGCAGACAGTGCAAAAGAACTTGGCACGAGCAAAGGGCGAGGAAAGCCCGGCTCAGTGTAACGTGCGCAAAGAAAAGCAGCATGGCAGCCAGGCCTAGGCCAACATAACAAGGCAGGTAACAATCCACAAGACAGCCCCTGGTGGGCCCCAGATATGTGCCACCTCGAACCACCCCATAAAGAGGCAGGCAAAGGACGGCGCAAATCTGGAACCCATCACAGTTCCGCAGATCTACTGATACCATTTCTCATTAAACATGAAAACATTGTGTTCCAAAATCAATTGTGGCATACTGATCAACATTTCAGAATGTTCCAAGAGTTCACTTGGTCTTTAAAAGAGAAAATGTCATAATGCAGACAAACCATGTTGGTGAGTGATATTCGTATAAAGGGACACTACGTCCAAGGTAACAAATATCATCGTTGTGTCCCATGTGATATCATTAAGGATGTTCAGTATATGCTTAGTGTCTCTAATACTAGATGGCAGATTGGTCACAAAAAGCTGCAAGAATGTATCAACAAATTCAGAGATTCTTTCCGTAGGGCCCCCAATACCTGAGACTATCAGTCTCCCTGGCGGAGAAGAAGCATTCTTATATATCTTTGGTAATGCATACAAACAGGGAAATCTCGGTCTGTCTACTAATAGATTCCTATATTCATCATCATTAAGTAGGCCCTGGGCATTCCTGTTTTTTTAGTTCTCTATTGATAATTTTTGTAATCTCAAACATAGGATTATGGGTATGCTTCTTGTACCAACAACCATTGTCAAGCTGTCCCAAGATCTCTGCATCATAAACATTTTTATCCATAACAATGTTTCCACCTTTGTCAGCTTCTCTTATAATAATTGTATCATCAGAGCTTAGCTGTTTAAGTGCGACACATTCCGTATGTGTTAGATTGTTAATCTGAGGTAACAACTTTTTGTGCATCATAGTCTCCTCCCATTTATCCAATTCTCTATTTGCTATCTTGTAGAACACATCAACATTATTCCCACTGGCCAATTGAGGGGTCCATTTGGACTTGGAGTTCAACCCACTGTCTACACTAAGATTATTGCAACGTTCCAGATCCTGTAATACTTTATGAATAGTAACAGGGTCATGTTCACTCTCTGTGATTGATAACAGCATATTTGTATCACAAACATCTTGAATTGATAAATCTCCCTCTATTGTGTCATATGCAGTCTGTTTATTGGTCAAAGGATTAGTCGCAAAGAACTTTTTAAGTTTCAGTTGCCTAACAAATTTATAAATATCAATTTTAACATCAGTCATAACACAGTTCATGGTCGGGCAAAAATTCATACCTTTCCGTAACACTGAAAGCATGTCATTCGAAACGGTCTTATTAGATAAGTTGATAACTTGTATGTCTCTATCTGAACTCAAACTCATTGTTTGTTCCTGCTCCATGATCGCGTATGCATTCCTTCTCTTACTCTTTGATTTTCCTCTCCCCCTCTTCCCTCTCTTTGTCTTCCTCGAGTATCTTCCCTTTGTCTGATTTTGGTGTCCTTGTTCCCCATTCTTATTCTTTGTACTTCCCGTAAAAAAGGATTACTAGTTGCCATGTTAGATGTTCCCTCTGCCAATCCCTCATCACCACTACTGGAAATGTTACTGGAAGATGTGGCACTCTGGCCACTAAGTGATGACGGTTTACTTTCTCCTCGTATCAAATCTTGTTTGACCAAATTGTCAAAATGTTTAGCAAAGGTAAAGACTCTGCCAGTGGCATAGTCCAATTCATCACGTTTTAGTTTGCGTGCCTTTCTTTGCTTAATGTCTTCTTCCAATTTGTCTAAAACGCCTTCTAAGATCGGATAGTTTTTCTTGGTTGCCTCCACTAGATTAAGGTCAGAAATCTCTTTCTCCAGGATATCTACTTCCCTACTGCTTTGGCTACTTTCCTCTCAGAATTCTCAATAAGTAGGTTCATTAGTCTCAGTGAATTACCTATGAGTTCCTTCTCCCAAAGTAGTAATACGTTTTCATCAAGGTCGTTATATGTAGGAAATATTTGTGAGCGGAGACCACGTGCAATTCTGTCCAACATTTGGAACTCCTTTAGGGTAGCCCCATCCCACCATTTAGAAATCTCAGTTTTTTTCAGTCTTTCAAGTCTTATAAACTTAGCGTTAAGGCCCTCATTTGGCCTAATGTTCCCTTGTGTCACTGCTTTATTAACGGACCCACCAGCATGTAAATTCTTGAAGGTTTCTATTACTTCTTGAACACATGTCTTGAATATTAATAATTAAATGGTAAATACACAACCTGCAGCAACCCAAACAATTATAGCAAAACAAAGGGGGGGTGGATGGGTATGGTATGCGCTAAGTCGTGTAAAGGTCACACAGCAAACATTGTATCTTCAGATGAAATGCTCAAAGGATAATGGGTAACGACCACCCAATGTTGCCAACTATGTAGACAGCAGTCTACAGATATACAAAACATTTAGATTCAATATCCTGAGCAAAAAGAGTCATCAGGTGAAAGAAATGTATGAAAGGTTTCAAATAAGAGGCTATCCGGAAACAGTCTTACAGGATGCCCTTAAAAGAGCAAGCATGAAAAAACGGGAAGTATTGCTAAGGCCGAAGGAAGTACCAAATATGGAGGAAGGAAATAAAAATCATCGAGTAGAAAGGTGAGAGAGATACTCAAAGACAATTGGAAGATCCTACTTATGGATGACGACTTAAAAAAACACTTCCCAAAATACCCAATATCACTTACAGTTAAGCACAATCACTGGGGATCTCCTGACCAGTACTTACATGACACCAATTAACACTCAAACAAATGTGATCACGTGGCTCCCAGTTCCAATCAGTGGGTTTTTCAAATGTGCAAAGTGTAAAGCTTGTAGCTATGGCACAAGCAAAACAGAATATAAGACCATATATGGAAGGATGAATAAAATAAAAGAAAAAATCACCTGTGAAACACAATCAGTAGTTTATGTCCTTGAATGTCAATGCGGGATAAAATATGTGGGCAGTACAATCAACAAACTTAAGCTCCATATACTACAACATCTGAGAGCCATAACAAACAAGGACTATCAGTATGCCATGTCTAGACACATATGGGAAATACATGATGGAAACGTAGAAAATGTGAAGTACTATGGCATCAAATATGTAGAGGGAAAACCACGAGGGGGAAACTTAGAACTG
This sequence comes from Calotriton arnoldi, assembly GCA_963921515.1. Classification (NCBI taxonomy): domain Eukaryota; kingdom Metazoa; phylum Chordata; class Amphibia; order Caudata; family Salamandridae; genus Calotriton; species Calotriton arnoldi. Next base: position 188,933 of record CAWUFW010012198.1, read on the forward strand.
GAGTTACATAATGAAGAATCCCAAAAGATCTTACTATTGGGAACAGAGACCCCCAATGGACTGAATATGGATGCAGAATTATATATCCATATTTGAATCATTTGAAAAATCTATCCCCAGAAATTTTGTAACCTCATATTTTACTATCTCCTGTAACCATTCTGAGATTTTTTTGATGTACCAGTTCCTATCCTTGATTGAAAAGATAACATGGGGATGATCGGCAGGAACTGTCATTATGTTTTTGACATTGGGGTCCTGAACAATCTTATAGTACACATCATAGGTCATTTACTATTATTATATATATTTTTGTACTCCAGTATCTTTGTAATCTTGTAGTTTATGTTTTGGTGCTTTCTGCCAGTATAAAATATTCAGGTAACGCGTTTGAATTCATAGGTGAAGGACCAGCAGGTTTCCAGCCTGTTGACGACCCGTATCAAGGGGAGGCATATATATTTTTTACTATTCAGAAGAACAGAAACGTAAACAGACACTAAAGAGGATTCACCACATGGCACAAGAAGAATTTTAGGAGAAATGTACCACTGAGGAAGTGATCGGTTAAATATAAAAAAAGAGAGAATATAAGAATTAACAAGCTGCCAGGACAAAACAATAAGCCCTGAAGAAGCGCAGTGGAGCGCGAAACACGTGTTGGCTTTTCCTGATTGCTTAAAAGAATAAATACAACTAAAGAAACCAAACAAGAAGACTTTGTTGTTAATTGTTGCTTGTTGTGGATATCTCAGTATTGTATTGTGTTATATGATTATAAAAAATACTGGTGGGGACCAGTGTCTGGGATACTTTGCCCCGGGCAAAAATCCTGTTACCCATATTGCTGATTGCATATATATATATATATATATATATATATATATATATATATATATATATATATATATATATACACACACATACATATATATATATATGCAGCAATTCTCCTCTCGCAGCCTCTTTTCCTACTGCGCAAATATGGAGTACGGACCACAAAATCGGTGTAGCTTAGATTTTATTCAGCTCCACACACAACTCCAACAGCATGACGTGTTTCGATCCCTAAGGATCTTGATCACATGACGCGCTAGCACGGAAGGAGGTACCATTAAATACAATTTTTTTGAGTTTTCTTAAAGTGCCAATTACCCAGTTTCGTTTACATAGACATAGAAAAAATGCTTAACAGTAGATGGATTTGTAATTCATGGTTACATAGATCATAAATATCAGAATAAATATCATAAACCCATAAATTGTTGTTAAAATCAAGGATTTTGAAATCAAACATAAATATAGTAATGTAAAAACTAGATTTGTAAAAGCAGTTGTAAAATCTCATAATGATAAATAAGATAACACATTGCTTTTTACAGAATGTTGGACAGCATCCAGGTTTAAATACCTTTACTTTACTGGATTCCACAGAGAAACAAAGTATATATTTCTTTTTTATTCATCCAAAGTCGCCAGCCTTGCTCGGAAGGTACCCAACACAAAAACACAGTCTGTGCACAGTTTACATGGACATGCTTCCCCGTGTTCTAACTCCCTATCATCTGTTAAGCATAGTAAAACAGAGCCAGCACTCCAGGGGTCAGATATTGCCCCTTTATTTATTCATTCATGAGTCAGTGTGTTCTAACGGAAGACACTGTGGGGCCGATTCCGATCTCGGTCGGAGACGCACCCAACGCCATTCGGTCGGGAAAAAAGCCGTGCGAATGCCTGTTTCCCGACCGATCCGCACATTAATCCGAACGAACAAGTACGATGCGCACCACAGCGCAGATTCCGACCGAGTCGTACTCACCCAATCCAGGTCCTGATCCCCAACCGAGCCGGATCCGTAAACGCAGATACGAGTCGCCCGGAAGCCAAAAAGCAGCCCCGTCCGGCCGGACAAGTACGATGCGCTTCCCGTACGCGCCGAACCTGTCGCTATGCATGGCACGTCAAAGCATCCGGGAGAGGCGCACATAAGCTCCGATTCGCGCCACAACACGATCCACGGCTACGAGACGAACACGCCAGCGACGAGGACGAGGCGAAGCAACGACGAAGACGAACGAGATGAACCAACAATGAATCCCATCGTTCCGATCCTACCAATATTCTACATCTACTACCGGAACAGGCACGGACGCGTACGGCGCAGAAGGTAAGTCAGACACCAACCACAAACACAAACTACACGTACCCGACATATCACACACACACACAGGGATGCAGAAATTACTTACTCCAGAAACAGCAGCACCATAGGGGCGGGATGCCCATCACCAATGCCACATATACACATAGGGGCCCGGATGCCTGTCACTACTACCACCTCTACCCATGGGGGTGCCAGGTGCCTACCACTACTACCACCTCTACCCACGGGGTGCCAGGTGCCTCCCACTACTACCACCTCTACCCAGGGGGTTCCAGGTGCCTCCCACTACTACCACCTCTACCCATGGGGGGCTGGATGCCTGTCACTACTGCCACCTCTACCCAGGGGGTGCCAGGTGCCTACCACTACTGCCACCTCTACCCAGGGGTGCCAGGTGCCTCCCACTACTACCACCTCTACCCAGGGGGCTGGATGCCTGTCACTACTACCACCTCTACCCAGGGGGTGCCAGGTGCCCACCACTACTACCACCTCTCACCCATGGGGGTGCCAGGTGCCTACCACTACTGCCACCTCTACCCAGGGGGTGCCAGGTGCCTCCCACTACTACCACCTCTACCCAGGGGGGCTGGATGCCTGTCACTACTACCACCTCTACCCAGGGGGTGCCAGGTGCCTACCACTACTACCACCTCTACCCAGGGGGCTGGATGCCTGTCACTACTACCACCTCTACCCAGGGGGTGCCAGGTGCCTGTCACTACTACCACCTCTACCCATGGGGGTGCCAGGTGCCTACTCACTACTACCACCTCCACCCAGGGGTGCCAGGTGCCTACCACTACTACCACCTCTACCCATGGGGGTGCCAGGTGCCTACCACTACTACCACCTCTACCCAGGGGTGCCAGGTGCCTCCCACTACTACCACCTCTACCCAGGGGTTCCAGGTGCCTCCCACTACTACCACCTCTACCCAAGGGGGCTGGATGCCTGTCACTACTGCCACCTCTACCCAGGGGTGCCAGGTGCCTACCACTACTACCACCTCTACCCAGGGGTGCCAGGTGCCTACCACTACTACCACCTCTACCCAGGGGGTGCCAGGTGCCTCCCACTACTACCACCTCTACCCAGGGGTGCCAGGTGCCTACCACTACTACCACCTCTACCCAGGGGGTGCCAGGTGCCTACCACTACTGCCACCTCTACCCAGGGGTGCCAGGTGCCCACCACTACTGCCACCTCTACCCAGGGGGTGCCAGGTGCCTCCCACTACTACCACCCCTACCCAGGGGGCTGGATGCCTGTCACTACTACCACCTCTACCCAGGGGTGCCAGGTGCCTACCACTACTACCACCTCTACCCATGGGGGTGCCAGGTGCCTACCACTACTGCCACCTCTACCCAGGGGGTGCCAGGTGCCTCCCACTACTACCACCTCTACCCAGGGGGGCTAGATGCCTGTCACTACTACCACCTCTACCCAGGGGGTGCCAGGTGCCTACCACTACTACCACCTCTACCCAGGGGGGCTGGATGCCTGTCACTACTACCACCTCTACCCAGGGGGTGCCAGGTGCCTGTCACTACTACCACCTCTACCCATGGGGGTGCCAGGTGCCTACCACTACTACCACCTCTACCCAGGGGGTGCCAGGTGCCTCCCACTACTACCACCTCTACACATGGGGGGCTGGATGCCTGTCACTACTACCACCTCTACCCATGGGGGTGCCAGGTGCCTACCACTACTACCACCTCTACCCAGGGGGTGCCAGGTGCCTACCGCTACTGCCACCTCTACCCAGGGGGTGCCAGGTGCCTCCCACTACTACCACCTCTACCCATGGGGGCTGGATGCCTGTCACTACTGCCACCTCTACCCAGGGGTGCCAGGTGCCTACCACTACTACCACCTCTACCCAGGGGTGCCAGGTGCCTACCACTACTACCACCTCTACCCATGGGGGTGCCAGGTGCCTACCACTACTACCATCTCATAATGATAAATAAGATAACACATTGCTTTTTACAGAATGTTGGACAGCATCCAGGTTTAAATACCTTTACTTTACTGGATTCCACAGAGAAACAAAGTATATATTTCTTTTTATTCATCCAAAGTCGCCAGCCTTGCTCGGAAGGTACCCAACACAAAAACACAGTCTGTGCACAGTTTACATGGACATGCTTCCCCGTGTTCTAACTCCCTATCATCTGTTAAGCATAGTAAAACAGAGCCAGCACTCCAGGGGTCAGATATTGCCCCTTTATTTATTCATTCATGAGTCAGTGTGTTCTAACGGAAGACACTGTGGGGCCGATTCCGATCTCGGTCGGAGACGCACCCAACGCCATTCGGTCGGGAAAAAGCCATGCGAATGCCTGTTTCCCGACCGATCCGCACATTAATCCGAACGAACAAGTATGATGCGCACAACAGCGCAGATTCCGACCGAGTCGTACTCACCCAATCCAGGTCCTGATCCCCAACCGAGCCGGATCTGTAAACGCAGATACGAGTCGCCCGGAAGCCAGAAGCAGCCCCGTCCGGCCGGACAAGTACGATGCGCTTCCCGTACGCGCCGAACCCGTCGCTACGCATGGCACGTCAAAGCATCTGGGAGAGGCACACATAAGCTCCGATTCGCGCCACAACACGATCCACGGCTACGAGACGAACACGCCAGCGACGAGGACGAGGCGAAGCAACGACGAAGACGAACGAGATGAACCAACAATGAATCCCATCGTTCCGATCCTACCAATATTCTACATCTACTACCGGAACAGGCACGGACGCGTACGGCGCAGAAGGTAAGTCAGACACCAACCACAAACACAAACTACACGTACCCGACATATCACACACACACACAGGGATGCAGAAATTACTTACTCCAGAAACACCAGCACCATAGGGGCGGGATGCCCATCACCAATGCCACATATACACATAGGGGCCCGGATGCCTGTCACTACTACCACCTCTACCCATGGGGGTGCCAGGTGCCTACCACTACTACCACCTCTACCCAGGGGTGCCAGGTGCCTACCACTACTGCCACCTCTACCCAGGGGGTGCCAGGTGCCTCCCACTACTACCACCTCTACCCAGGGGGCTGGATGCCTGTCACTACTACCACCTCTACCCAGGGGTGCCAGGTGCCTACCACTACTACCACCTCTACCCAGGGGGCTGGATGCCTGTCACTACTACCACCTCTACCCAGGGGGTGCCAGGTGCCTGTCACTACTACCACCTCTACCCATGGGGGTGCCAGGTGCCTACCACTACTACCACCTCTACCCAGGGGGTGCCAGGTGCCTACCACTACTACCACCTCTACCCATGGGGGTGCCAGGTGCCTACCACTACTACCACCTCTACCCAGGGGGTGCCAGGTGCCTCCCACTACTACCACCTCTACCCAGGGGGTTCCAGGTGCCTCCCACTACTACCACCTCTACCCATGGGGGGCTGGATGCCTGTCACTACTGCCACCTCTACCCAGGGGGGTGCCAGGTGCCTACCACTACTACCACCTCTACCCAGGGGGTGCCAGGTGCCTACCACTACTACCACCTCTACCCAGGGGTGCCAGGTGCCTCCCACTACTACCACCTCTACCCAGGGGTGCCAGGTGCCTACCACTACTACCACCTCTACCCAGGGGGTGCCAGGTGCCTCCCACTACTACCACCTCTACCCAGGGGGTGCCAGGTGCCTACCACTACTGCCACCTCTACCCAGGGGGTGCCAGGTGCCTCCCACTACTGCCACCTCTACCCAGGGGGTGCCAGGTGCCTACCACTACTACCACCTCTACCCAGGGGGTGCCAGGTGCCTACCACTACTGCCACCTCTACCCAGGGGGTGCCAGGTGCCTACCACTACTGCCACCTCTACCCAGGGGGTGCCAGGTGCCTCCCACTACTACCACCTCTACCCAGGGGGCTGGATGCCTGTCACTACTACCACCTCTACCCAGGGGGTGCCAGGTGCCTACCACTACTACCACCTCTACCCATGGGGGTGCCAGGTGCCTACCACTACTGCCACCTCTACCCAGGGGGTGCCAGGTGCCTCCCACTACTACCACCTCTACCCAGGGGGCTGGATGCCTGTCACTACTACCACCTCTACCCAGGGGTGCCAGGTGCCTACCACTACTACCACCTCTACCTAGGGGGCTGGATGCCTGTCACTACTACCACCTCTACCCAGGGGGTGCCAGGTGCCTGTCACTACTACCACCTCTACCCATGGGGGTGCCAGGTGCCTACCACTACTACCACCTCTACCCAGGGGTGCCAGGTGCCTCCCACTACTACCACCTCTACCCATGGGGGCTGGATGCCTGTCACTACTACCACCTCTAACCATGGGGGTGCCAGGTGCCTACCACTACTACCACCTCTACCCAGGGGGTGTCAGGTGCCTACCACTACTACCACCTCTACCCAGGGGGGCTGGATGCCTGTCACTACTACCACCTCTACCCAGGGGGTGCCAGGTGCCTGTCACTACTACCACCTCTACCCATGGGGGTGCCAGGTGCCTACCACTACTACCACCTCTACCCAGGGGGTGCCAGGTGCCTCCTACTACTACCACCTCTACCCATGGGGGGCTGGATGCCTGTCACTACTACCACCTCTACCCATGGGGGTGCCAGGTGCCTACCACTACTACCACCTCTACCCAGGGGGTGCCAGGTGCCTACCGCTACTGCCACCTCTACCCAGGGGGTGCCAGGTGCCTCCCACTACTACCACCTCTACCCATGGGGGGCTGGATGCCTGTCACTACTGCCACCTCTACCCAGGGGGTGCCAGGTGCCTACCACTACTACCACCTCTACCCAGGGGGTGCCAGGTGCCTACCACTACTACCACCTCTACCCATGGGGGTGCCAGGTGCCTACCACTACTACCATCTCATAATGATAAATAAGATAACACATTGCTTTTTACAGAATGTTGGACAGCATCCAGGTTTAAATACCTTTACTTTACTGGATTCCACAGAGAAACAAAGTATATATTTCTTTTTTATTCATCCAAAGTCGCCAGCCTTGCTCGGAAGGTACCCAACACAAAAACACAGTCTGTGCACAGTTTACATGGACATGCTTCCCCGTGTTCTAACTCCCTATCATCTGTTAAGCATAGTAAAACAGAGCCAGCACTCCAGGGGTCAGATATTGCCCCTTTATTTATTCATTCATGAGTCAGTGTGTTCTAACGGAAGACACTGTGGGGCCGATTCCGATCTCGGTCGGAGACGCACCCAACGCCATTCGGTCGGGAAAAAAGCCATGCGAATGCCTGTTTCCCGACCGATCCGCACATTAATCCGAACGAACAAGTATGATGCGCACAACAGCGCAGATTCCGACCGAGTCGTACTCACCCAATCCAGGTCCTGATCCCCAACCGAGCCGGATCTGTAAACGCAGATACGAGTCGCCCGGAAGCCAAAAAGCAGCCCCGTCCGGCCGGACAAGTACGATGCGCTTCCCGTACGCGCCGAACCCGTCGCTACGCATGGCACGTCAAAGCATCCGGGAGAGGCGCACATAAGCTCCGATTCGCGCCACAACACGATCCACGGCTACGAGACGAACACGCCAGCGACGAGGACGAGGCGAAGCAACGACGAAGACGAACGAGATGAACCAACAATGAATCCCATCGTTCCGATCCTACCAATATTCTACATCTACTACCGGAACAGGCACGGACGCGTACGGCGCAGAAGGTAAGTCAGACACCAACCACAAACACAAACTACACGTACCCGACATATCACACACACACACAGGGATGCAGAAATTACTTACTCCAGAAACAGCAGCACCATAGGGGCGGGATGCCCATCACCAATGCCACATATACACATAGGGGCCCGGATGCCTGTCACTACTACCACCTCTACCCATGGGGGTGCCAGGTGCCTACCACTACTACCACCTCTACCCAGGGGTGCCAGGTGCCTACCACTACTGCCACCTCTACCCAGGGGTGCCAGGTGCCTCCCACTACTACCACCTCTACCCAGGGGGCTGGATGCCTGTCACTACTACCACCTCTACCCAGGGGTGCCAGGTGCCTCCCACTACAACCACCTCTACCCATGGGGGGCTGGATGCCTGTCACTACTTCCACCTCTACCCAGGGGGTGCCAGGTGCCTGTCACTACTACCACCTCTACCCATGGGGGTGCCAGGTGCCTACCACTACTACCACCTCTACCCAGGGGGTGCCAGGTGCCTACCACTACTACCACCTCTACCCATGGGGGTGCCAGGTGCCTACCACTACTACCACCTCTACCCAGGGGGTGCCAGGTGCCTCCCACTACTACCACCTCTACCCAGGGGTTCCAGGTGCCTCCCACTACTACCACCTCTACCCATGGGGGCTGGATGCCTGTCACTACTGCCACCTCTACCCAGGGGGTGCCAGGTGCCTACCACTACTACCACCTCTACCCAGGGGGTGCCAGGTGCCTACCACTACTACCACCTCTACCCAGGGGGTGCCAGGTGCCTCCCACTACTACCACCTCTACCCAGGGGGTGCCAGGTGCCTACCACTACTACCACCTCTACCCAGGGGTGCCAGGTGCCTCCCACTACTACCACCTCTACCCAGGGGTGCCAGGTGCCTACCACTACTGCCACCTCTACCCAGGGGGTGCCAGGTGCCTCCCACTACTGCCACCTCTACCCAGGGGGTGCCAGGTGCCTACCACTACTACCACCTCTACCCAGGGGGTGCCAGGTGCCTACCACTACTGCCACCTCTACCCAGGGGTGCCAGGTGCCTACCACTACTGCCACCTCTACCCAGGGGTGCCAGGTGCCTCCCACTACTACCACCTCTACCCAGGGGGCTGGATGCCTGTCACTACTACCACCTCTACCCAGGGGGTGCCAGGTGCCTACCACTACTACCACCTCTACCCATGGGGGTGCCAGGTGCCTACCACTACTGCCACCTCTACCCAGGGGGTGCCAGGTGCCTCCCACTACTACCACCTCTACCCAGGGGGGCTGGATGCCTGTCACTACTACCACCTCTACCCAGGGGGTGCCAGGTGCCTACCACTACTACCACCTCTACCTAGGGGGGCTGGATGCCTGTCACTACTACCACCTCTACCCAGGGGGTGCCAGGTGCCTGTCACTACTACCACCTCTACCCATGGGGGTGCCAGGTGCCTACCACTACTACCACCTCTACCCAGGGGTGCCAGGTGCCTCCCACTACTACCACCTCTACCCATGGGGGCTGGATGCCTGTCACTACTACCACCTCTAACCATGGGGGTGCCAGGTGCCTACCACTACTACCACCTCTACCCAGGGGTACCAGGTGCCTACCACTACTGCCACCTCTACCCAGGGGTGCCAGGTGCCTCCCACTACTACCACCTCTACCCATGGGGGCTGGATGCCTGTCACTACTGCCACCTCTACCCAGGGGTTCCAGGTGCCTACCACTACTACCACCTCTACCCAGGGGTGCCAGGTGCCTACCACTACTACCACCTCTACCCATGGGGGTGCCAGGTGCCTACCACTACTACCACCTCTACCCAGGGGGTGCCAGGTGCCTACCACTACTGCCACCTCTACCCAGGGGGTGCCAGGTGCCTACCACTACTACCACCTCTACCCAGGGGGTGCCAGGTGCCTACCACTACTATCACCTCTACCCAGGGGGGGCTGGATGCCTACTACTACCACCCCCACTCACAGGATGGCAAACACATGCCACAAGAAGCACACACCAGCAGAAAGAATGCAACACAAAGACATCCCCCCAACACCATGACAAGCGTGTGTAGACTGTGTCAAATGCCTACAACACTGAACAGGACTGTGGACATACAATGTGACCCCCTATCACAAGTACCACACATAAATGTGTGTGGCACCCACAATGCAAGCAGGCCATGACCATTGTGGCAATGGGGTCCAAACCCCCATCATCACAGTGACCAAAATGTGAGTGTGGGGTCCATAGCTGAAGCACATATTGAACATTGTGGCAATGGGGTCCAAACCCCCATCATCACAGTGACCAAAAGGTGAGTGTGGGGTCCATAGCTGAAGCACATATTGAACATTGTGGCAGTGGGGTCCAGACCCCCATCATCACAGTGACCAAAATGTGAGTGTGGGGTCCATAGCTGAAGCACATATTGACCATTGTGGCAGTGGGGTCCAGACCCCCATCATCACAGTGACCAAAATGTGAGTGTGGGGTCCATAGCTGAAGCACATATTGAACATTGTGGCAGTGGGGTCCAGACCCCCATCATCACAGTGACCAAAATGTGAGTGTGGGGTCCATAGCTGAAGCACATATTGAACATTTTGGCAATGGGGTCCAAACCCCCATCATCACAGTGACCAAAATGTGAGTGTGGGGTCCATAGCTGAAGCACATATAGAACATTGTGGCAATGGGGTCCAAACCCCCATCATCACAGTGACCAAAATGTATGTGTTGACAAAGAATAAGCTGCAACTGCCAAACTGCATGGATTATTCCTGGTCACAGAACAACAAACACATCAGTGGCAAAGTAGTGCTTGTGTCCCATAGCAACATAGAATGGGGGAGGCAAACAGTGCAGTGCAAACAAGACATACCTTTGGCCATGTGCAGACAAACATCACCCATGGGGGCTGACACTGTCAACACTCATCAATGACTCAATGACAGAAGTGACCATCAGAATGCAGACCCACATATTTGCACCAATGGGCACACAAATTCAGATACCCAGTGGAGACTGTAGAAGGGAGGTGAACAGATACCATACCATGGCAGCAATGGGACACACACACAATGATCATTGTGCTGACTGATGACCTAGGAGTCCCAGGGACAGCAGGGCAAACACACCAAACAACATACAGCCAATGGCACACTAAAGATATGCCAATGCAGTGGTGCAGATGCACAAACACAAACAGGCAGACCCACACTGCACATCAAACACAACAGGTGAGGGGGGTACCAGTGTCCCCAGGCAAACACACAACACATGAGGAGGCCTGAATACCAATTACACAGACGTGCATACAGTGCCACACAAAGGTAACTCATGGATCCAAATCCCCTATGTGGGCAATCAGGCATTGTCAGATGAGTGGGAGCACAAATCACACATGTCACACAAGCATGTAGGAACAGCAACTGACACAGCAAGACACACAGACACCACAGCACCACACCCAGGGCCCCCACAATGTGGTGACCCTGGGCTGCATTACAATCCCACTGTGATGACAAAGCTAGATGTCGTTCACACTGTGAACCACAGTCATGTGTCCTGAGCAACAAACTACCATCACACCTACACAAGCACAAATCAACCAGCACGGCCTGTCAGCCAAGGCCAACATGGAGGCAGGGGTCTAGCCGGGCAACAACTCTCATCTGCACACACTCAACACCACACACCTCGACCTCCAACAATGTGCAGCAGTGAAGCTCACATGCACTGGTGACATTGCACATGCACCCATGACAATCCCAGGGGGGTGGTGGGAACCAAGGTGCAGGAACACATCACACATGGCCACTCTACCAGACTCCTGAATGTCTGACACACTGCACACTACGCTGTACATGGACATGACGGCAATACCACACCAACCAATGGGATCCCAGCCACAGTCACACACCTATGAAGAAGCCAAGGTCACCCACAAAGGACACACATAGACAACTACCAACATTGCAGCCCTGAGGAGTGCCAGCAGTCACACACACAACGTGTCACAACCAATGAAAGCTAACACAAACCAGAAATCACATGACAGGTGTCAACAACAAGTGCAAAGGGGAATCCGGACTGTGACACATCAGCGTCTGCCCACAAACTCAGCCCTGACAGCAAACACACCTATGGGTGACACCCTGATGACCAGTAATGTGCCATGCACCCACATCACAGAGAACCCAGGGAGAAGACTTTGGGGGAACATAGCTCAACTCAGCAAGCATCACAAACAGGAACATCACTAGGGATCCCAGCATGCACAGCAACATGGAAGTGAACACACACACATGCTCATACAACACACACCTTGGGCGCACGAGATGTCACAGGAGTACACACTGCCATGAGGGGACTCCACTCCTGTGTGAGGAAAGCTGTGCCATATGTCGCATCAGTAGGGCTCCATCATGTCAGCAGAACACTTGGTCACACAGTCAACAATTAGCACCAAATGAAGGCTCCCGTCACATCAGCCTGGTCATGGGAATGTCAACGAAATCAACAGCACAGATCCAACACACATGTATAGCAAGTTGCACTGACAACACAGAAGAGTCCTTCCCCATTGATGCCCAAACCTGCATGTCCAGTGGAGATGGCCACACGGTCAGGGAACTAGACTAATTGAACAATGGCAAACACAACAGATGTGCATGGGTGGAACCCACAGATGTGACATTGCTAATGTAAGTAGGAAATCCCATTGCCAAATATTGAATACATGACACCCTCAGATGCTGCTAAGGACGACATGGATTCACCACAGGATAGGACACTGTCCCCCTGGAACACATGGGTTCATGCACAGTAACACTTCATTTTCATGAGTCCAAAAATCACCATCACTGCAGCAAGGGCACGGTTAGCATCATCAACATCATGTACATCAGAAGCAAAACCACTAGAGAACAGAAAGTTGCTTTATTCAGCATGTGGGTTCAAAACTTGGAAGAACTGCAAGGTATCAACAAAGGCCAATGGCCAGTCCATCAAGGAAGTCTATACAGGGTGACAGTGGCAGATGTCACCCTATGCATGCCTGCACTGATCACAACCGGGGACAATCCCCTAGGAGGGGCATACGGGGGGCAGGCCAGGCACCGCAGGGACAGGATCAGGGCTCACCAGGAGGAGGCAGGGAAGGGGTGGTGGGTGCTGGAGAGCCACTGACAACTGCAGTGGAGGTGTCTGACATGGTGTGTGCCGGCACAACTGGGGGGCATGACTCAGATGTTGTGGGTGCCGGCACAACTGCAGTGGACCCTGCAGATGGAGTGGACAGGTCCGCCACTGCAGCGCCCAAGTCAGACAGGGTGATAGTGGACTCCACTGCAGTGCCCACCTCCAGGGGAGGAGAATGGGGATCAGGAAAGGTGGGCAGGACAGAGGGGGAGGACACCCTCACCACATCAGTGGTACAGACAAGCGCAGCGGGGGTGTGGGGCCGGAAGAGCAAGTGGCAGGGGAGAAGGCCTGACCCTTCTGGGGATGGTGTATCTGTGGGTGGGGGAACCTGGGGCAGGGTGTGGTGGTGGCTCCTGTGGAGTGGGGGCCTGAGGGATGGAGGAAGGAGACTTGGTGCCTGAGCAGCAGGGTGGTGGCGGGTGTCTTGCTCTTCCGGGACCGGGGGGACTTGCGGGTGGGGGCCTCAGTCGGTCCGCGCCTGGGGGATGGTGTCCGGGGGCCAGGGGCACTCCGCTCCGTGTGGGTGGGCTTCCTCTTCCCCCTGAATGCTGGATCAGCTGGGTCGGAGGGGAGAGGCCAAGGTCACAGAGGAAGAGCCGCTGTGTGTATGGGGTTGCAGGTGAGGCAAGGGAGGGGTCTTTGGAGGGAGAGGCAACTGAGGACTGCGCAGTGCTTGTGGATGCGTGTGTTTGTGCCTGTGCCCCATCCCCTGTGAGTGTGGTTGCAGTCCCCTGACGGTGCGTGCGTGTGCGTCTTGTTTCTGGCGTGTGTGTCCGTGTGCTGCATGTGTCTGTGCTGGTGTGTGCCTGTGCCAGTGTGTGTGTGCTTGGGACGGGTAAGGTGCTGGGGAGTGTGGATGGGGCAGAGGCAGGAGGGGTGAGGGACTGTCGGAGGAGGGACACTGCTGCCGTCAGGGAGGAGTCCATGGACCTATTGCCCCTCTGTAGGTCAGACATGCCCGATGAGATGCCCTCCATGAATGACACCAGCTGAGTCAACAGACTGGTGTGTGCATGGAGGACACTCAGCATCGCTGTCTGTCCTACATGGAGCTGGCGGAGGAGGTACACAGACTCCTCACTCAGGGCAGCAGGGGACACAGGTGCAGGGGGTGCGGTGCCTGGCCCGAAGGAGACACGCTCCCGAACATGGGAGCCTCCACGGACCTCGGGAATGGGAGCCAACGGGAGGGCGGTGGTGGTGGTGGTGGTGGCGGGGACAGCAACACTAGCTGGGGTGTGGTGGCTGCTGACACCCGCCTCCATAAGGGAGTCATCGTCCGAGTTGCTCTGGTCCTCAGCTGAGGTGGATGGTGCTGAGGACTCCTCGGTGCGGTTCCCCTCACCCTCCGTGCCACTGGGTCCCTCCGACCACTCCTCGGCTGCTGACCCAGTCTGGCTCTGCGGCTCCTCCTGGTCCGTGGAGCTGTCCCCTCCTGTGGCCGTGGATGTATCTGCAATCAATAGGGAAACAGACAGACATCAGTCACCTGCACCGAACGCACACACCACAGTAAGTACAGCACATTACAGAGCAAGCCCTGGCATCCTTAGTTGAACATTGCTAAAACTGCACAAACAGAACAGGAGAAGTCAATTGTCAGTCTGATGGTCAACCATGGCACTCACATCCCACCTGGCCTTGCACCCATCTGTATGGTGTCTGTGGGATGGCAATACCCCAGTGTGGACACATGCACCACCTACACAGTATTTGGACAGTGCAGAGAACCCGGTGAAGCATGTGGACATGCACACATCACAACTCTTGCCACTGAGTCAGTGCAGGTGTCCGGATGAAAGGGATGCCCAGAGTCAAATAGGAAATGCATGTGATGCATACCAGCGACAGACACCATGATGCACCCATGTCCTGATAGCCATTGCCACAATGGTGTGCATGTAGCAAATGTCACTCCCCTGCAGGATCACTAATAGGAAGTCACATGCCATGGCACAGCCATGCCTGCTAAGTCATACATAACTGTCTCCAGTCACATGGGCAGGGCAGCCAGACAACAACACTCTGCACTGTGTCACAATAGTAGATCATGGGGAATGCAAGTCCTGGAGCTGAACAAGTGCACATGTACATCCCCCACACACCACATCATCTGTACCCTCATCTGTCCAGGTTATACCCATTGTACATATGGGAGACCTGTAACACTACCCTCTGCACCTGAGCACATCACAATCTGCTGTGAATGGGAAACAGCTGCCTGAACCTCATATTCGCATACCCCAGTCTGCACGGTCAGGTGATCAAACACCTATGTGTCACACATGTATCATCTCCTATGGTCACATCTCCGGTGGCATGCGGAGCCCCAACCGAGGAACACCCCAGCAGACCTGACAACGAAGCCACAGCACACTGACACAGAGGCAGACACCTGAGGGGACGAATCACTGAGCAAAACGTGTCAGCTGATACACGGCAGTGGGAGTACAGAGTGTATTGTATGGCCTGGAGTAGGCATGACTGTCCTGTCCCACATGAATGAGGGATGAGCCCTGGACAGTAGGCAGCTGGCTAAGTATGTGTGACACACGTTATATACACACTCCTGGGGCACAAACATTGTTCCCACCCGCAGCATGGGTGTGTGCCAGATACCCCAGGCACATGTGGTGGATCAGCTCAGCAATTGGGCCACATATCAAAATGACACGCAGAACACATGTCAGAACACAGGCAATGTGTAAGCAATGGACCCACCCATGATGCCCACCACAGAGTCAGGGAAACAGATGCTGTCCCCCACCTTGAGTCAAGCAAACTGCAAGGACACAGTACCCAAGTGACACAATACCCTGACTGTAAGGGCCACACCTGGGTATCAGATGAGGAGTGGGCAGTGCACAATAGAGGGACATGGGTCCTGGACCACAAGACTGATGTACTGTGGAAGTTTAACCAGGCCAGAGGAGGGCACATAGCATGGCAGACATAGTTCACAATGCAGACATGGACTCACCCCTCCTTGCTGCTCTCTGGCCTTCAGCTGCCCATCCAGATCAGGGAAGACCACCGCCAGGATCCTCAGCATGTGGGGGTCAGGGTCCGGTGTCCGCCCCTCCTGCGAGGAGGCGACAGCTTCAGCTGGACCCGTGCGATCCTCCGGGTCCAGCCCCGAAGGTCCTGCCACCTCTTCTGGCAGTTGCGGATCCGGCGCTTGTAGACCCCCACGGATCTCACTGCCCGGACGATGGTCAGCCATATCTTCTGCTTCTGGTGGGCATCAACCTGTGAGGATAACAAAGTGAGAATGCCATTACTACACATGCAACATATCCGTGCATTACACAGTTGGATATACATGTCTCAATCACAGGGGCACATGATGTACACAGGCAGTGCAACGATGGCTATGGACAGTATGCCAGCAGTTACTACATGGTATCATTGCCTGGGAAGTAAAACCTAGTTTAAATGCACTGTCACTGCACTATACCTGTCCAGTGCATGTAACTACACACTATGGGGGGTGACAACTACTCAGTGAGCCTGCTAGCCAGTGGCGTGCAGACTGTTAGCCTTGCTAGTCAGACAACATGCACATTTAGAAAGGCAGTGGACAGAACACTCACCTGCTCCCCTGCTTTCCCATACAGCTTGCTGTACTGTGGAAGGAGGCCATCCAGCAGGGCCTGGTTCTCCTCAGTGCTGAAGGCTGGGGCTCTCTCCACAGTACGTGCCATTGCAGGGTCCAGAGGGTGCAGATACAGCAGCAGTGTAGTGGCAGATGTCGTCCTGGAGCATGTAGTGCAGGCAAGTGAGCTCTCAGGGGAACAGCCAGCATTATATGTGTGCTGCAGAGGCAGATACTGTCCCATGTGTCCAAAGTGATAGGTCCAAGTCGTTTGCATCATCTGAATCTGGCCAATCCATGGAATTGCACCACTTACACATGCCCCCAGCATCCTTCAAATGTTCAACTTCGTGACACCCATGAAATTGCAACATTGTTGTGGGTGACCAACTGAATTTACAGCATCAGACTCGTTCAAATTTTGAAAACGCGTCCGTTGCCAGGCCAGGCCATAGCCAATGGGTGCGCACCGATCGGACCATTGCTGTTCAACACGTACATAGGATACAACGCGTACCCGCACACATTGAACGCAATGGGCCGGCCGGGCACACCGATCGGACCATTGCTGTTCAACGCGTACATGGGAAACAACGCGTACCCGCACACATTGAATGCAATGGGCCGGCCGGGCACACCGATCGGACCATTGCTGTTCAACGCGTACATGGGATACAACGCGTACCCGCACACATTGAATGCAATGGCCAATGTGTGCGCACTGATCGGTCCATTGCTGTCCAAGGCATATTGCCAATACAACGCGTACCAGCGCACATTGAATGCAATGGCCAATGTGTGCGCACTGATCGGTCCATTGCTGTCCAAGGCGTATTGCCAATACAACGCGTACCAGCGCACATTGAATGCAATGGCCAATGTGTGCGCACTGATCGGTCCATTGCTGTCCAAGGCGTATTGCCAATACAACGCGTACCAGCGCACATTGAATGCAATGGCCAATGTGTGCGCACTGATCGGTCCATTGCTGTCCAAGGCGTATTGCCAATTCAACGCGTACCAGCGCACTTTGAATGCAATGGCCAATGTGTGCGCACTGATCGGTCCCGTGCTGTCCAACGCATCCCTGTACAAGTCACTGGCATATGTCACCATGCCTGTCACAGGTGAACATATGCCAGCCACATATACTTCCCAGGCAGTGAGGGGCACACCTACAACACCACAGCCTGTCCAAACTGTATCCTAGGGCATGTAAGGCTGCATTACCTATTCCGTGTATGAGGGTGAACATGTTGTTCTGTGGGTGTCACTTGGGGGCAGCCACCCCCAGGCTGTGCACGTGTTTATGGGGACAGAATCCTTGGTGTTTCGTGTACATGACCACTGTGATGTGCAACTGTTCATATCTGTGCATGTGGCATGGTCACAGTTCACGGTGGTGTATGTGTATGTCATGTCACATACCCCCTGAGTCCCATGTGGGACGTTATGTTCAACCCAGGGTGACCCATTGGCACAATGTTGATGGTCCTCCACAGTCTGTGTGCATGTTGTGATTACAATGTCTCTGATTTCATGTGCACAATGGGAGGCAGTCTCCACATCCACGTTGTTTGTGCATGGACTTTGATGTTGTGCGTGTGTGTGTCACAGACGTCCATGTCTGTCCTGCCGAGGCAACACGGACCACTACCTGTGGGGCTCATGGTTGTTTTGCTGTGGTGTATACATGATACACCATGTCATGCCAGTGTCCATGTGGCAATACAGGGTCCCTGGGAATCTACCTGTCGTTGAGCTGTGATGCCTGGGGCACATCAGTCCTCACATGTCACTGTGGCTTGTGTTTGTTATTTGGCAGCAGGAGATGGGTACTGGGACACGGCCTCATGGTATCCGATGGCATGACCTGGGACTTCTTGATGCCACTTGTTGGACTGTGATGTTAGATATTGGCCATGTATGTGCCATACATATCCGTACGGAACTGCACACATCATGTACTTGTGCCTCATTATGATGTATCATGTGATGTTGAGTGTGTTCAATGCCACATATGTGGGGTGACTGACAATCTTGCTTTCTTCACCTATGCACTGCAGGGCACCAGCTGTCCATAGACCATTCCCTGACCTGGCAACGATGGTGGAACGGGACAGCATCCGACGGTACCGCTTCACCAGGCAGCTGATTGAGGACTTGGCAGTGCGCTTGGCACCACATTTGCAACCTGGCCGTCCGTACCCTACAGCGCTGACCCCCAAGGTGAAGGTGATGGCAGCCCTACACTTCTTTGCCACTGGTACCTTTCAACACACTCTGGCGACTGCTGGTGGGATGTCACAGACCATGTTAAGCCATGTGCTCCGGGATGTTTTGGAGGCTATGTTGATATACCTGAACCAGTACATCTATTTCCCTAGACTCCAACGACTCACTGGCATGAAGAGTGACTTCTATGCCCTGGGGAGGATGCCGCATGTCATTGGCTCCATTGATGGGACACATGTGGCGTTGGTACCACCACAGGCCCAAGAGCAGGCCTACCGTAACCGCAAACACTACCACTCGGTCAATGCACTGGTGGTCTGTCTTGCAGATATGAGCATCACACACGTGTGTGCCCGTTTCCCTGGTTCTGCACACGATGCGTACGTGATGAGGAGTAGTCGCATCCCGAGGATGATGGCACAGATGCGGAACCAGCGTGCCTGGCTTGTAGGTGTGTACTGACTTTGTACCATTGTGTGTGTTCTGCTATGTAGTGTTCCACCCTCTTTTCCAACTCTGCTAATGTGCAATTGTCTGTATGTAGGTGACTCCGGATACCCCAACATGCCGTGGTTGCTGACGCCCCTCAGGAACCCTGTGACACCAGCCCAGATGCGCTACAATGAGGCACATGGTCGGACCAGGAGAGTGATTGAGCGGACATTTGGTCTCCTGAAGAGCCGCTTCCGCCGCCTCGACAAGACAGGAGGGTCCCTCCCATATGCCCCAGCAAAGGTGTGCAAGATTATCATCGTCTGCTGCATGCTCCACAACCTGGCAGTGCGGAAGGAGTTGCCTCTCATCCTGGATGACGATGACCAACGTCCGCCACCTGTGGAGGATCCTGGCCTGGACCACGATGCCAGTGATGATGATGATGATGTTGAGGGTGATGTCCGCACACAGCTCATCACCAACTTCTTCAGCTGAATGTGAGTATCCAGAGATGGCATGTCAATGATGTGAGTTTGCATGATATGTGTTGGTGGTGCTCTGGTGCTGTTTGAGTGTGTCCATGGGCTACATGTCTGTATGCGTGTAGCGATGTGTCCTTGCAGGTAGTCTGTACTCCCCAACAGTGTTGACATGCTAACTTGGTTCTGGGTGGGTATCTTGTAACATGTATTGTGCATGAGTATTGCAGTTCTGTCCTGTTCTTCAGTACTTTTGACTGTGTGTCATTTCTGTCCTTCACAGGGTACTTTCAGAGTCGTTTGGTCAACTGTGATCCCCAACACCGTGATTCAACTTCCCGGGTGGTAGCTGTTGTGTCCCTACAGGTGATGTGCACCACACCCATGGACTTCCTTCCTTCTACACTTGTTGACTATGTGCCCGCTGCCAGGTGGGATTACCTTGCATCTGTGGTGGTTTCAACATGTTGCAAATGTGTAATAAACCTGTGCTTCACTATGTGATGTGCGTTGTCTGTGGTCACACATCTGACTGACATTTGCTTACTGCACCAGTGGGCTAGTTAACACAGACTGTGAATAGGTGTTGGGTCTGTGCAATGCAACGTATTTCCTGGCAACACCAGTGTAGGCGATGAGTCAGATGTCCATGGTGTGTATGTGTTGTGTAGCCCTGGTGGTGTGCCTCCCCCATATGTGTGAAGTCGCCATGACTCACATGCCGGTGTTGTACTTGCTGTAGCAGTTAGCATGCACAGTGTCATTTCCCCGATCATCATCGCAACTTCTGAGACAACATTAGTGGAGAGGTGTGGTGCAGCGGCCAGGGCAGCTGACTTCGGAGCACAGGGTTCACGGTTCGATCCCCGGCTCCGGCGGCAGCTCAGCTCAGCACCATGTGACTCTGGGCAATAGCTCACTTAATTTCCACTACGGCCCCCAGCGCCTTGAGACCCGTAAGGGTGAGTAGCTGCGCTATATAAAAACGGACTTACATTGGAATCACAACAGAGGCAAATATGGTGTATAAGTGAGTTTATTGACATACATGTGTGAGTATAGTGCACAGGTGTACATTGTGATTGTGATCCAAAGTTCCTAGATAATTTGGAAGTCCTGGTAGCAGAAATGTCCAGAGTAAAGTCCACAGTAATCAGAGACATTGGTCCAACTTGAGCTCCCCATGTCATGTGGGAGAGTTGTGTTGCAGTCAACAGGGTGAACAGTTTGCGCACAAAGGTTATTCTCCAGAACAGGTTTTGGCTTCCTGGGGGTTGCACATGGCCATCGGCCTCTCACTTGCCCCTCCTCGGACGGCCCCTCTTCTTTGGGGGGGATCCTCAAGTGCAGGCTGCTGCGGTGCAGGGGACTCTCCGCCAGAGTCATCCTGCCTCCCTGTGGCAGCTGCAGTTGTTTCAGCAGCAGATGTTGTGGGCACACAGGGAGGTGTTGACTGGTTGCTGCTCATCTGGCGGAGGCATTGTAATATGTCCCTATGCACCGCCGTCATCTCTTGCAGTGTGCCCCACTTGGACTCCACGCGGGACATGTGTGAGTCCAAGCGGGCATGATGGGCAGCCTGCTGCTGTTTAATGTCCCTGAGGAGCCCCACTACCTGGCTGAACTCTCCGGTGCTGGACTGGTACGCATCGGCTATGCGTGCCAGTTGTGGGTCATCATGCAGTCCAGACCCCTCTGTGAGCAGCGACCTATGTCTCCCACCCCTCCCACCACCCCTGGCGACACGTGCAGTACCTGAGGTGGCAGGCACAGGTGACCCTGGGCCACCTTGTGGGTTGTTGGTGGTGGTGGTGTCCATGGCCCCACGTTGGTCCAGGGTCCCTGTGCTGGTGGTGGTGCTGCTCCTTGGTCTGTCCGTGTCGGCAGGGGTGGTATGTGTGTTGACAGTCGTTGGAGGGGTGGGTGCAGGGGTGCAGCTGGTGGTCCTGCTGGTGCTGCATGATGACTTGCTCCGGAGGTGCCAGGTAAGTCTTCGTCATCCGAGGAGGGCAGAGGCTGTTCCACACCAGTGAGCTCCGTATCCTCTTGAGCCTGGGACGAGGACTCCTCAGCATCTGCTGCTGTGTCCCCATCATCACCTGTTTTTGGGAGACACACACAATGTATGTTATGTTTTTGCAGGCATCAATGGTTGACACACCTGACAGTTGTGACTGTGCCTCTGGATGCGGGCCTGTACAATGCATTGTCCTAAGTTGTCACAGTCAGGGGTTGATATTGGTGTAGCACATTGTCCTGCATTATTTGGGCATTTCTATGTGAATGTTGGGGTGTGTACATGGTCTGCATTGGTTGTATTTGGTTGTCATCCGCTCCTCCTTCCCACCCAGCCAGATATCCCACCATGGACCGTGCCTCCATTGCAGGGAGTGCAAGTTGTCTTTCAGGATGTCAGTCAGTGGTGTCCTGCTGTTGGTTGTTGCACAGTTGCCAGCAGGGCCTTGTGCTCCCCACAGCAGTAGCCAGTGTCAGCCATCTTGTCAGTTGTTTTCCACTCCCTGTGATGTGCGCATGGTTCAGGGTGGTGTTGATGGGACAGTTGTGGGGGTGAGCAATATCTGTGCCTACAACTCCCATGATGCTATTGGCTACACTGACTTGCCCAGCATACACATATTTCCTTTCTTTCAGTGGGCTTCACTGTGTGCTGGTGTTGTAGTGGTGGCTACTTGTCTGGATGTGTTTGTCAGTTATATTTGTGCCACTGCCTAGCTGTAGTTGTAGTTGTGTTTGTACATGTGATGACACAGTTAAATGTCACTTTGTGATGGCATGTGTTGTGTTTCTCTGAGTGACATACACATTTTGGGATGATTCTGTTCTGGTTGCTGTGTATTTGCTAAGAGTGCATGGTTTGACTCTCCCCTTGACAGTGATGTGTGTGTGTAGTCGCAGAATATTGTGTACATTTGTTGTGTACTCACCAGGCTCTGGGATGTTTTCTAGTCCATAGACGCTCACTGGTGGTAGGATGGCCCGCACCTTCTCCTCCCAGGGCCTGAGGTATACTGGCTTGGCAGGAGGGCCACTGCCGGTGTATTGGCTCAAGATGTAGTCCTTCTTCAGCAGCTCCTTGACCCTCCTGCGCACGTCATACCACCTGTTCTGGATGTCTGTCTTTGTGCGCAAACATGGTGATTGTGCGTTCACCCTGTCGACGATCCTCTCCCACATCTTTGTTTTCTGTGACATGGGTGTCTGTTGGACCAGTGTACCAAAGAGCTGTGGCTCTACCCTGAGGATCTCATCTACCAGGACTTCCAATTCACTATCTAGGAACTTGTGATTCTTCTTTGGGGGCATGGTGATGGGTGGTGATGGTGAGTGATGTGTGTGTTGGTGTGCAGGTGAAGGTGTGTGAGTGTGTGTTTTGCTAGGTGTATGTGAGGTTTCTATTTGTTGTGGTGCTGATGGTGTGTGGCTTGTGTGATGGATGAGCTGTGGGTGTGTGGTTGCTGTCTGTTGAGTGCTGGCAGGTAATTTGAATTTGCAAAGCATCATGGTAGGGATTTGTGTCCTTTATATGGGTGGAGTTGTGGGTGTGTCTTTGTTCCCTGCCCCTCCCCCCAGTATTTATTGGCTTTGTAATTGCTTGTTTGGCCTTTTTTGTGTATTTTCCCTTTGTACTTTTCGTGCATGTAGGAGACGTTCTTGTGACCGAGTCGGACCCTGCAGTTGTCTGGTACGGGCTCGTCCGTTTCGTTCACGCTGTGTTTGTGCTGTTTTCTATGCTGCGTACGCGTCGGTCGCGGTGGTTTGGGTTGCTTCGGCTCGCAGTTTTGTATGCATGTCGGTCGTACGGCTTGTCCTCCGTGCGACTCGGTCGTGTTTACCACGCCTTGCATCGTACTTGGCGGGTGGGAGTCCGCGGGTACGTCTCGTTCGGTATTGTTCCGGGTGCGAGTCGGTCGGTTCGAAGCGCGTGTTTGTCCGGCCGGATTGCAGTTTTCCGCGCGGCTCGGTCCTTCGGCTTGTGTTCCGTACGAGTCGGTCGGGTTTTGCTCGCTTCTCATCGTACTTGGCGGGTCGGGCTGCACCGGTACGTGTCGGTCGGAATTAATTCCGGCTCCGAATCGGTCGGTACGTTTTCCGGCCGGAATCGGAATCGGCCCCTGTGTTTCAGCTGTGTGACCAGCCTTGTTCCGTGGGTCGCCATATTTTTTCACATTAATTCTATCATGAAAGCTCATTAAGGTCATCAACAATGATCCCCCCAATAGTCCTTCTTCACTGTTTACCATTCTATTGCAGCAGCCATCTTAGACTAATTTAATTATTACAATACCAGTTCTTTTCATTTGACTTTACATCATATCTCACAATTGAATCATGTATCGTGGTAAACCTTCTTATTTATGCTTCAAATCAAATTGGATAATCTCAATATTTTTCATTCAAATAGTTCCAAAAACATTCAAAAAGAATATATATGATTTATTTATCATTCTATGGTGGTGGTCATCTTTTAGAGCTATAATCATTACAATACAATATCAATTTTTTGTTTTGATTTTTCTATTTGATTCTTCAACCAATCACTAATATATTTTCTTGCTATGTCGCACTCATATTTCAATACAAGTAGAGAGTTCTCACAATTTCTTTCACAATATTCAAAGAAACCCTCCAAAAATATATATATTGTTCCTACATTCGGTTCCATTCATTTGACATGAAAGATATGATGAATTTCTTATTCTTACTAGGTCGTAACACACAAATTCCAGCACATGTCTAAACACATTCAGCCCTAGTGGGCATCATCCAAAATTCATTAATATTTTTCAAGAATTATCATAGAATGAAGCATCTTATTTATCTTCATTTATCGCCTCTAAATAATAAATGTTCCTACTCCATATTACACAATCGTATAAATATAAGACTTTCATCTTATCAATTTATCTAGATATATAAGCCTTTTCAATTTAGTCAATATGTGTATTTCATCAGTGGTTTCTGTAAATTATTGTATCTAATCAATCTATGTAGAATGAATTCCTACAAGCGATAACTATCAAAACTAAGTATTAAAGACAACGCTAAGAAAAACAAAATTAAGTTGAATAAAACATATGGTGTAATCCCATATGTGTATTACAGACAACCAGAAAAGGAAAGATATATCCTGATAATTCGAATTTTCTATGTTCCTAAGAATACATGGAGTTCTTCACCTTTATTTAATCCTCCAGGATTCATAGTATTGCACTGTATTATGCAACATGACCCCAAACATCTCAATATTTGCTCTTTATTACAACCATGTTCATTTTGAGGTATCATGTCAAATGCAAAATATTTTATGCCATCTACTTTGCCATTATGTTGTTCTGCAAAGTACAGATTCAGAATAAGTTAAACCCCAATTTGTGATGACTCTAACATAAATATATTTAAACTGTAAATTTAAACGTTAATCAACATATTTACAAAATATAAACACTTTTAACATTCAAATAAAAAATATAAATGTACATTTAATAATACGCTAAAACTCTTAAAATGATATTATTAACCAATATTTAAATTTCAGTTATTTAAATCTTTCAATTTTATTGTATAAAATATTATTATACAAAATAGAAAGATGATATACTTACAAACAATAATACTTACCTGGATATAATGATACTTTCGATATTCTGTCTTCGGTATTTAGTGCCATTAATATTCTGACCTCGATATTAATGGGGGGGAAAAACCTCTGACAACTATTCATAGTACCCTATCCTTCCCAATGTTATGAAGACTTCATACGTATATCCCTCCTACAGAGCCTTTAACACACATACACTCACACCTTTCAATTCGATACAATTCATTATAATTGTTTTTTACTCTTCTTTCCTCCCATACAGTCACCATTACAAGTAATTTGGTTGCTACAACACGAGGCCTTCCTAATGCAGCAAGGCAACATGCAAGGCCTTTCTCGAAATGCAACCCCTACAGCACACAGAGATATGCCACTATGCCATCCATACCACTACCACACTATAGACGATGCCTATAACTTTGTTGCACCGTTACAATGTTTTACTGGTGGTTCATTTTGATGAACTAATGTACTCAAGTATGACTCATAGTTATATTTTTAATTCACAAGCATGCTCGTTCGCTTCTTGTTTTAATATACTTCTAGGGTGTTGTTGTCCCTGCCACCACCTCTACTTCTGTTCCTAGTGCTGCACCAAAACTGGCTACACACAGCTGACATATGGTAGATACTGGTAAGTATACTGTGGATTCTTTTGGGTTTAGGCCAAATATATCTCTTACTTTGTACGTTACAGGATAGGTGTATATCTACTGTCCAACATCCCTATTTTCACCCATATTTCCATCTTCTTCTACTAATGAGATATCCTTTGCCACTTTTCTTAGTGCTATGACATGATAATGGCAGCACAATAATCTTTCCTTTAGCCAAGTTAGTAACATCCAAATAACATATAGGGCTTTGGATGTCCTACTACTCTGTATGTACTTCACTTGTCAGCTATAGTGAAACAACAGCCTCTGTTGTCCACAGCCTCTGATATCCACATTACGACCATCGCTACAGATGACATTGGAGAACATCCTGGTAGCTTCAATTTTGCCCTCTACCATTGATTGATCAGTTAAGTCACTGAACATCTGACATCTAGTTCTATATCTCACTCTTTGCATTTTCTCAGCATCTTTTAAATGTTGTTTCAAATGTCTGATTTAAATTTTTTGTATATTTGTTATGGGTTATTGGTTATCTTTCTGGGGTATCTCTATGCATTGACATCATTTGTGTCGAATATCACTGTTATTCTTAGATTAATAACTCTTTATCTTGCATTTCAAATTAATCTTCTCTCCAGCTGCTGGATCCAGGGATACTATACAACCATTGTCTTTAAAGAGACTGAACATATAGTGGTAGCTAGGGGGCCCGTTTGTCGCACAAACCATGTGGGTTATCTTAGTTTTACAATTTACTGATTAGGTGTTGCCCCCCCCCCACAATGGTTCACCACCAATTTGAACCATAAATAATATAGTATTTTTTAACACACAATTGAGAGGCAACTTTAGGAAAAAAATATGTAACAGCCAAATGCTGTTTGTATTTGTGAAAAGATGAATCGAGAGGTGTTGTACTTGATTAGTTTTGTTCTTCATTCAATTTTCATTATGTAGGTAAGATATAAGGAATTTGCGCAGCCAACGCGTTTCGCCCAGTTACGAGCTTCTTCAGGGCTGCAATATACACAAACATAATATACATTATTGATTTGATTTCAGCGTATTGTCATTTAACTCTATTTACATAAATAAATTCATTATGCACAGAAAAAAATATATACATATTGTAATGTATTAATTTATCATGTAACCATGTTTCCATTTACTTATTTTTCAATCATTTTTCTAATTTTTGTTTTTATAAAGTTTAGATGAAAATCATGCACCCATTACTTTGTTTAAACACATCGTTTCTTTAAAAAACACAGGAGGGGGGTTTATATACAAGGGCTCAACAAAGATATATAACATTTCCAAATTTGAAACCACAGGTCAGTAATTCAAACATAGCCTATTCCTGACCTGAATAGAGTTTTGTTGGATACTATGGATGTTAGTTTGTACAGACACAGAATGATGTACCAGCAATTTCCTTTCCAACATTATACTACGTTTCCTTTATGACTACCATCCCAATCTTTTCAGTCCCATACCACCATGTTCGTCATATCAAGAAGCTTATCTGAGATTTAAAAACAAGACAATTGATTTTCTCTGACCTAAACCATATTAAATCCTGAACCCAATAGGCTCGCGCCTAAGAGTTTTTCATCACAGGAATGTAAGTTCTGGGCCCAATAAGTTCACACCTAAAAATTTACATCGAAAAAATAAGTTCCATAAATGTTGGCAAGTTTACTTCACTTACCATCTAAACAAAATGCGGAAAGTGTCTATCTTTTTCGTAACTACTCCCAACATGAGTTGTTCATTGTGAGGGCTTAGTTCTCATCTATCTGTTCTGTGAAGCAACAGAAAAGCAGTGGCAGTGAGAAGTTTCACTCACCTAGCCTGTTTCAGTTAGGTACATATGTTGGACCTCTATACAGATAAAAGTTTTATTAAAAGATTTTTTTGTATTCTTTTTCGACAGCGAACTGTCTTGGACGGCACATGACATTTAGATGTTAGTGATTCAGTATATTTGTTCTCTCACATTCTATTTCTTCTCATTATAGCTGTAATGATTGTTGCCACCTAGTGCAAGAAATGAGTGTCTATCCTTTCGACTTCTTAGATGGATACAATTGAGATATACAAATACAAGTCTACATACCTTTGTGGTATGTAGTAGCTTAACACAATTCTTATTTTATTATGGTATTATACAGTTTCTTTCTGTATTCAGTATGTCTTGTGAGCTCTCGCTGTTTGAGAAACTGGATTAAAAAAGAGAAGAAAACAAAGTAAAGAAGAGGAAAGAAAAAACGAAAAAGCGAGAGGAAAGAAACGTGATCATTTGTGCCTTCAAATTCATTATAAAATATAACATATCATCATCTCCATTATGCAATCGTAAGGTGTCCGACTCATTTAGATTCATCATTATAGTTACACCTTAATTACTCGTAACCAGAGACGCAATTCGTTTTTGTAAGACTGCCATTATTCTGGGGATTACTCCTTTTATAATTACACAGTTGCCTATCAGTCTCTTTGATGCACTTAAAATTGACTGTTATCGCCTGTCTGAAGGTTATTAAGTAGTGTTCCACACATTACCTTATGTTCCTAGATCATTTCACATCACCAGTCAATGCCATACATGATTTAATATAGGACAGACCTAAGTTTGTCCATGGCATTTGGTGACAAAGTGCAAGCTTGTTATTTCAAAACCTGTTTATTAATTAGCACAGACGGTCCATTTTAACCGTTCTCCAATGTGTCACGATAAGAGATGTTATTGCGCAACAATTGCAGAGACCCCGTAATGCTCCTAAGTTTAAGTCACTGGTTATGACCCAAAGATAGTAATTTTCACGTCATTTGTTTATAGCATGCCCCTGTTGACTGCGGGGAGGCATGCATGTTTAGCGCAGGCTTGTGTGTTCTGGGATGACGTTGACATTTGTAGCGGTTTGACTATGGCGGTTGGAGATAACAACTAGACCGTAACAGTGTGGTTACTCTCTGTGTTGAGAATTATGCAATTTCAATCGTGCATGACATTTGGATTTAGAGAGATACAATTGCTTATTCCAATACGCATAATGCGACAGGGCATATGCAGTACCCGTACATATTTAAGTTGATTATTACAGGTACTTAAAATTACAAACCATATTTTCGCATTATCTAGTTAAAGTCATAGTTCCTATGGCTAAATCTCCGTGCTTATTCAATATTGGTGAAAAGCTCGTAATTGCATCACTCATTCACTCACTCACCCCCATGATTTGTGTTTTAAGTATCCCGGCTTACCTATATTCTGTCTAGAGGAATCGATGCGTGCAGTTCTGGCGTCTGAAGTTTAAGATTCAAGATGCCATAGTTGAAGTCATTGGTTTATATACGTAAATTTCTGTGAATGACTAGACCATCACATCATTTTCATGTGCACACCTAGTGAGCATGCGCACGTATCCGCCATAAGTGACGTGCATGTCACGGCTACATTCTATGTGGGTTTATTAAGGGGATAGCAGTCCTACACTATTGATGCCTGAAAGTACTTCTGGCATAAGAGCTAGACCGCTAACCTGTGTCCATATCTACAATTGCCCTCTACTATTAACGTCTAGAAGTGCATGTGGGATAATAACTAGACCGCTAACTTGCGGCCATATATACATATGTATATGATGATCGCCATGTTTCCTCCCATAATTTTTATCGGTATAATTGT
This sequence comes from Calotriton arnoldi, assembly GCA_963921515.1. Lineage (NCBI taxonomy): Eukaryota > Metazoa > Chordata > Amphibia > Caudata > Salamandridae > Calotriton > Calotriton arnoldi. The sequence continues at coordinate 218,730 of CAWUFW010012198.1, forward strand.
TATGTATATTTGCTTCGTACCCATCTATTTTTTTATATTGTTCCCTGTTTAGTGTTGAATATATTAAAACTATTGTCACTCAGAAAAATGCAGCAGATACCAATGTGTATATATGAAGTAACCGAGTTTGAGAAAAAGAAGATTTTTTCTCACATGCATAACAAAGACAATAATATTGGACACAATATCTCTTCATGTGCTAGACCAGCATAGTTCAATTTCATTATATATACAGTCTTAATGTTTATAGATATTAATTTCAAAATGACACTGTTTACTGGAAATTTCATTATATGTAAAGCATTAAGTGGCCAATGAAATTTCTTGTTAAGGCCACAGCACTTTATATTGAACACTTCGCAATTGTTAGTACCCTCTATAAAAAGTGGTGGATCTCATGGTCCTGATTAAGACCTTGAGAGACTGCTCGTAAATCGCAAATCCATTTAGCTTCCAATCTCCGTAAAAACAACTCCCTACCCCCTCCCCTCTAATGAGGGAGTGCTACATCTATACCATGAAATTTAAAGTTCGCTCTGTTCCTTCCCGCAGTGCAGGATTTTTAGTGGGTGGATAATACTGCCCACATATATTTTTTCACACACACATTTGATCACATACACTACATAGCATGATTGCCAATTAATGTAATGTTTGATTGTGTACTTCCTTTTTGAGTTGTATTCAAAGTTAGTAGTCTAATTTTTTATAACATTTGGCATCACTTAGCTGTCTATATACCTCATTATTATAATAATTTCCATTCATCAGCACTATGTTGCCTCCCTTGTCTGCCTCAACGTACAATCAAAGAATACTTTTTGCTAGATCTGAAAGGGCTAACCTCTCATTCTTGGTTAAATTGTCTGTAACAAACCTTCTCGGGGACAAGCAAAACTTATCTTCTAGGCAATGTAAGTCTTTAGTTACAAGTTGGTGAAACACATCAATGCTTGTCAAATGTGCACTATGTGGAACAAATTTGCTATGAACACGTAAGCCGCTATCACAAGAGTAATCCTGTTCAATACACAGATCATTAACAACATCATCAATTGCACAGTTGGTGTCATCGCTCAGTGACATTAATAAGGAGATATCTTTTAACAGTGCTACAGATAACTCTGACAATTGTGTTCTGCATTTTGTTTGCGGTTTATTATACTCATTCAAATGAAAATGACATTTAAATTTTAAATTCCTTACAAATCTGAAGACATCAACATGTAAGTCAGAAAAACCCAAGACAGCTAAGTGATGCCAAATGTTATATAAAATTAGATCACAACCCATATACTGCGGCAACACTTTATATAAATGACAAACTATCCCATTGGAAAGAAGTAGATCTAGTGTAAGATGCAGAGTACAATTTTCTACTGGTCACATGCCCCAGATTTCCATGTCTGTACCTCTTACCAAAGATACACAAATAAGGAGCTTTCCCTCTGGGTCGTCCTATAATTTCTGGGATTGGATCAATAACAGAACATCTCTCACAATATATAGATTCATTCCTTAAACCACTAGTAACAGATCTTCCATCATATATTAGGGACACCACTGACATATTGAAAAATTTCAAGATTTGGTATGGGACTAGACAATGGGGCTAATAACCTTTGATGTGAGTCGCTATATACGTGCATTAAAATAGAATATGGATGCAAGGCAGTGGACTTCTTCCTTTCCAAACATAGGGCGAACTACTACGAACATAACAAAATGTTGTTAGAAATAGTAGAACTCATTCTTTCCAACAACTACTTTCTATACGATGACAAATGGTTCCAGAAGTTGCAGGGCACAGCAATGGAGTCTAAGTTTGCCCCATCGTATGCGAATCTCTTCATGGGGTATGTGGAGCATATACATGCATGGGCTCCAGCAGCGGCACAGTGGTGGAAGGATGTCCACTACTGGGGTCAATTTATAACCTACATAATTATCTTCTGGACTGGCACAGAGACGAACTTCAAAACTTACTTTGAATATCTGAATAACAACTCATTCAGTGAAGTATACTATGAACATGTCCCAATCCCAGATCCAGTTCCTCGATGTCGAATTCTACATCCAGGGCAACACTGTACAAAGTACTCTGTTCCGCAAAGATACGGGGGTCAACAGCATCTTACAATATCAAAGTGCACACCCCCCTGTACAAAATGGGCCATCCCCTATGGAGAAATGACCCGCATGCGCAGAAACTGCAGAGATGACACACAATTTGAAAAACACACTGGTCAGGTAGTCGCTAGGTTACAAAATCGGGATTACAATGATTCAGGTCTTAAACAGGCAGTGGCCAGAATACGCAAGGTCAAACGTAGTGACACCCGGAGGGTGAAAGACAAAATCAAAAGGGAACACCTGTCCTTAATTACGACAACCTTCAGTATGAATCATGAGGTGTTCAAGGTAATGAATAGACACTGGACACTTTTGAAGGGGGTACCTGGTGTTGGTCAGCTCTTAAGCGAGAAACCATGCATAACCTACAGAAGAAGTAAGACCGTCAGAGAAATGATTTGTCCTAGTTACACTCGACCAAACAACAAAATAAAAGAAACATGGCTACAACGTCCTAAAGGCTTTTTTCCCTGTGGCAGCTGTAAAGTTTGCCACTTGGGGCAAAAGACTATTAACTTTGAATACAACTCAAAAAGGAAGTACACAATCAAACATTACTTTCATTGCCAATCATTCTATTTAGTGTATGTGATCAAATGTGTGTGTGAAAAATTTATGTGGGCAGTACTATCCGCCCACTAAAAATCTGTATCATGGAACATCGCAGAGCCTGTACTAATGGGGGTCAGGCATATTCTCTAGTATCACATGACTGCACTACGGTAAGGAACAGAGCGAACTTTAAATTTCATGGTATGGATGTAGCACTCCCTCATCAGAGAGGAGGGGATAGGGAGTTGTTTTTACGGAGATTGTAAGCTAAATGAATTTGCGATTAATGAGTAGTCTCTGAAGGTCTTAATCAGGACCATGAGTTCCACCACTTTTTTATAGAGGGTACTATCAATTGCGAAGTGTTCAATATACAGAGCTGTGGCCTTAACAAGAAATTTCATTGGCCACTTAATTCTTTACATATAATGAAATTTCCAGTAAACAGTGTCATTTTAAAATTAATATCTATAAACATTAAGACTGTATACATAATGAAATTGAACTATGCTGGTCTAGCACATGAAGAGATGTTGTGTCCAATATTATTGTCTTTGCTATGCATGTGAGAAACAATCCTCTTTTTTCTCAAACTTGGTAATTCATATATACAGATTGGTATCTGCAGCATTTTTCGGAGCGACAATAGCTTTAATATATTCAACATTAAACAGTGAACGATAAAAAAATAAAATAATAAAATAGATGCTTAGGAAGCGAATATATATAAAAATTATACTGGTAAAAATTATGGGAGAAAACATGGCGATCGTCATATACATATATATATATATGGCCACAAGTTAGCGGTCTAGTTATTATCCCTCATGCACTTTTAGACGTTAATAGTAGAGGGCAGTTGCAGATATGGAACGCAGGTTAGTGGTCTAGCTCTTATGCCGGAAGTACTTTCAGGCATGAATAGTGTAGGACTACTATCCCCTTAATAAACCCACATAGAATGCAGCCGTGACGTGCACGTCACTTATGGCGGATACTTGCGCATGCTCGCTAGGTGTGCACATGAAATACTGTGACGGTCTAGTCGTTCACATAAGTTTACGTATATAAACCAATGACTGCAACTATGGAGTCTTGAATCTTACACGTCAGACGCCAGAACTGCATGCATCGATTCCTCTAGACCGAACACGGGTAAGCCGAGGATACTTAAAACACAAACCATGGGGCTGAGTGAGTGAATGAGTGATGGAATTACGAGCTTTTCGCCAATATTTAATAAGTACGGAGATTTAGCCATAAGAACTATAACTTTAACTAGATAACGCGAAAACGGGGTTTGTAATTTTAAGTACCTGTAATAATCAACTTAAACATGTCCGGTTACTGCATATGCCCTAACACATTTTGTGTATTGGAATAAGTAATTGTATCTCTCTAAATTCAAATGTCACGCACAATTGAAATTGCATAATTCTCAACATAGAGAGTAACCACAACACAGAGAGTAACCACACTGTTACGGTCTAGTTGTTATCTCCAATCGCCATAGTCAAACCGCTACAAATGTCAACGGCGTCCCAGAACACACAAGCCTGATGCTAAACATGCATTCCTCCCTGCAGTCAACAGGGGCAGGCTATAAACAAATTAGGTGAAAAGGACTATCTTTAGGTCATAACCAGTCACTTAAACTTAGGAGCATTACGGGGTCTCTGCAATTGTTGCGCAATAACATCACTTATCGTAATGCTTTGGAGAACGGTTAAAATGGACCGTCTGTGCTAATTAATAAACAGGTTTTGAAATAACAAGCTTGCACTTTGGTCACCAAAGGCCATGGACAAACTTAGGTCTGTCCTATATTAGAACATGTATGGCATTGACTGGCGATGTGAAATGATCTAGGAACATAGGGTAATGTGTGGAACACTACTTAATAACCTTCAGACCCGCAATAACAGTCAATTTTAAGTGCGTCTAAGAGACTGATAGGCAACTGTGTAATTATAAAAGGAGTAATCCCCAGAATAATGGCAGTCTTACAAAAACAAATTGCGTCTCTGGTTACCATTAATTAAGGTGCAACTATAATGATGAATCTAAATGAGTCGGACACCATACGATTGTATAACGGAGATGATAATATGTTATATTTTATAATGAATTTGAAGGCACAAATGATCACGTTTCTTTCCTCTCGTTTTTTCCTTTTTTCTTTCCTCTTCTTTCCTTTGTTTTCTTCTCCTTTTTATCCAATTTCTCAAACAACGAGAGCTCACAAGACATACTGAATACAGAAAGAAACTGGATAATACCATAATAAAATAGGAATTGTTTTAAGCTACTACATACCACAAAGGTATGTAGACTTGTATTTGTATATCGCAATTGTATCCATCTAAGAAGTCGAGAGGATAGACACTCATTTCTTGCACTAGCTGGCAACAATCATTACAGCTATAATGAGAAGAAATAGAATGTGTTCTATGAGAGAACAAATATACTGAATCACTAACATCTAAATGCCATGTGCCATCCAAGACAGTTCGCTGTCGAAATAGAATACAAAAAAATCTTTTAATAAAACTTTTATCTGTATAGAGGTCCAACATATGTACCTAACTGAAACAGGCTAGGTGAGTGAAACTTCTCACTGCCACTGCTTTTCTGTTGCTTCACAGAACGGATAGATGAGAACTAAGCCCTCACAATGAGCAACTCATGTTGGGAGTAGTTACGAAAAAGATAGACGCTTTCCGCATTTTGTTTAGATGGTAAGTGAAGTAAACTTGCCAACATTTATGGAACTTATTTTTTCATATAAATTTATAGGTGTGAACTTATTGGGCTCAGAACTCACAGTCCTGTGATGAAAAACTCTTAGGCGTGAGCCTATTGGGTTCAGTATTTAATATGGTTTGGGTCAGAGAAAATCAATTGTCTTGTTTTTAAATCTCAGATACGCAGTTTCTTGATATGACGAACATGGTGGTATGGGACTGAAAAGATTGGGATGGTAGTCATAAAGAAAACCTAGTATAATGTTGGAAAGGAAACTGCTGGTACATCATTCTGTGTCTGTACTAACTAACATCCATAGTATCCAACAAAACTCTATTCAGGTCAGGAATAGGCTATGTTTGGTTTCAAATTTGGAAATGTTATAAATCTTTGTTGGGCCCTTGTATATAAGCCCCCCGTCTGTGTTTTTTAAACAAACGGTGTGTTTAAACAAAGTAATGGGTGCATGAATGTTATCTAAACTTTATAAAAAAGGAAAAATAGAAAAATTATTGGAAAAAAAATTTGAAACATGGTTACATGATAAATAATATATTACAATATGTATATATTTTTTTCTGTGCACAAATTTTGTTTATCCCATCTCACAATGAATTGATCTATTTAAATAGAGTTAAATGACAATATGCTGAAATCAAATCAATAATGTAAATTATGTTTGTGTATATTGCAGCCCTGAAGAAGCTTGTAACTGGGCGAAACGCGTTGGCTTCGCGAAGTCTTCATATCTTACCTACATAATGAAAATTGAATAAAGAACGAAACTAATCATGGACAACACTTCTCAATTCATCTTTTCACGAATACAAATAGCATTTTGCTGTTACATATTTTTTTCTCAAAGTTGCCTCTCAATTGTGTGTTAAAAAATTGTCTTCAAGGACACTGGTTCAGCACCTGACTTCAAAGGGTCCATCCACAAAGCAAGCATCTGTGGCTGAAGCACATAATTTACTATCACACATATATTACTTCTATGTATGGACCAACTCTTAGCTCTATATGAGAAAGTAGGCTTGCTTGTCACTAACTTAAATTGTGACTTTTTCATCAATCTATTGTTAACAAGTCTGATGAAGTAACAAGGAGATACTGTTCAGGGGGATAGTCATAATATGGGGGCTACACTCTGTGAGATTGTGGACCAGCTTAAAGCACTCTATTGGGTGGTGACGTGGAGATCCATGACGTGTCAGGGGTGAATGTGTCAGTTGTTCTAAGTGGGTGCTCGGAGTAGGATGAGTAGGTAGAGCAGGGGGTGATACTGCAGGCCCAGTTGGTATTGGGGCCTATGAAGTTAATTAAGGAAGGACAGAGTGCAGGCCCAGAAGTGAGGCCTGCTCTTGGAACACCACTGAAATATATTCTCCACATCCTGCTGGTTGTGTCCCATTCTCCCAAGCCTAAAGTGGGCTTCACAGCTTCAGTCCTGAGTCTTTTGGTCGTAGGATGAGATTGTCACTGGGTGGGTCCACTCCTCACTGGTGGTTGAAACTTCTTGTGCCCACCTTGCAGTCGAAGATCCTGTTCTCTACCATGGAACCTGCTCTGTTGTTCATTGGTCAGTTCAGTCCACTGAAAACAAATGGATACCACAAAAATAATGAGAGTATATGTCCATTTCTTCATATACATAACAATACTTTTCATGAAAATTACAACACTAATTATGAGTAACATTGAAATTGTGAAGATTTTGAATACCCTCTGTTGTGGTAATGGCTAAACAAAACCTTCCATTTTTCACACTGTTAAAGTTATGTCCATTCGTTTTTTTTTTTAAATAGTCAGTAATGGTTTCAAAAACTTTAAAACAGGCCTTCTATACAGGACATCTTTCTTGAAATTAGCACATGTAGGTAGGATTGGGTCCTGGCCCACAATGCTGCTCAAGCTACAATTCCCCTAGCATGATTCCTACTAAGGAAATTATTTAGTGGTAGAATTGCCTCTTCAGTGTTGTTAGCATATATTTATTAAATATATACAATTAAAGCATAAATGAAGCTGACAAAAATATTGTAAAAGGTTATTGAATTGAATATATATACAAGTACCAAATGTATGAAGCCAATACAATAATTGTAGAATGCTATTGGCATTTAACAAAAAAAGCACAATGCATGTAGCTGAGAGGCATATGTATGAAGCGTTTTTCCCGATCGCAAACGGGCCGATTCTCAGAATCCACCCGTTTGCGAACGGGAAAAAGCCTTTTGGGATGTGTCATCCCAAAAGGCCCTCGCAAAATAGGGAATCGCAAATTTTGCGATTCCCTATTTTGCGAATGCATTTAAGGAATCGCAAATTGTGATTCGGTCCCGCACTGCTAATTAGGATGCGACCGCCACCCTGGCGGATGCATTCCGCAATTTTGACATTGCGGCGGGTGCTGCTGTAAGCAATGCCAAAGTGCCATGTTGTGCATTGCCATGCACACCGTGGCAGGCACCGCGCGGTGCCTGCCACCTTGTGCATGGCAATGTAGGGGGGTACCATAGGTAACCCCCAGGTGCAGCCCCCCACCCCCCACGGGGGCCCACAACGGGCCCCCAAAGCAATTCCCCGCCAGCCTTTCCATGGCGGCAACGCCGCCATGGAAAGGCCTTTAAAAACTCATACTAATATGGATGCCGGTGCCTGCTAGGCACCGCCACCATATTAAGGCCCCAGTCTGCCCGGCCGGCAATCGGAACAATTGCCGACCGGCGGAAAAGAGGCGGACGCACTTTGCATCCGCCGCGATACCCCCGCCATCATAATATGGCGGGGGAAAATCGGGTTGGGGTGGCGGGCGGATCTTCAACGCCGGGCCGGCGGTGGCGATCTGCCCGCCATCCTAATCACCCCTATGTATTAATAAAACATATTACCATTTCTAAATATATATTGAACATTATATGTGTATTTCTTTTATTATATTAATAAATATTATAATTTTATAATATTTATTATGATAATTTTACATTTTTTATCATATGGTAAACATTTTTTTATGAGTTACAAATATTTTGTAGATATTCAAAAAAAAAGATTGTTATATATTTGTAATACAGAACATTTTTAATAATTATAAAAGTAAATGTTTATTATTTAATGCAAATGCAAAAACAACAGTTGATGGACAGAATGCAGAACAATGTCATACATTCACCCCAGTACAGAGATCTGGGCCTAAATCCATCGTTTTTTTGCTCACCATGCCATTCCAGTTTGAACCCAGCCATATGCAAATCAGTATTGACCCTGTGCCTCATGGGAACAGTCCAGCCCGAACTGCCAAGCCAGTTCCTCCCTGGACTGGAAACAAGCATCCTAGGACCGGTTTCGGGGTTTCACCCTCTTCAACCAGGATAGCTTGATTCCAGTGGCATGGAGAGCACGGGACCCACGTCTGGGCATACCCGTCCCACTCGGGGTGACAAATGCAAAAACAACAGTTGATGGACAGAATGCAGAACAATGTCATACATTCACCCCAGTACAGAGATCTGGGCCTAAATCCATCGTTTTTTTGCTTACCATGCCATTCCAGTTTGAACCCAGCCATATGCAAATCAGTCTTGACCCTGTGCCTCATGGGAACAGTCCAGCCCGAACTGCCAAGCCAGGTCCTCCCTGGACTGGAAACAAGCATCCTAGGACCGGTTTCGGGTTTCACCCTCTTCAGCCAGGATAGCTTGATTCCAGTGGCATGGAGAGCACGGGACCCACGTCTGGGCATACCCGTCCCACTCGGGGTGACAAAGTTGGCAGGGTATGCGCAGACGTGGGTCCCTTGCTCACTTTGCCACTGGATTCAAGCTAGCCTGGCTGATGACAGCTGAATAGCCAGAAACCGGTCCCAGGATGCTTGTTTCCGGTCCAGGGAAGACATGGCTTGGCAGTTCGGGCTGGACTGTTCCCATGAGGCACAGGGTCAGACTGATTTGCATATGGCCATGTCTGAACTGGGGTGGTGGAGTGAGCTAAAGAATGATGATGGATTAAACCCAAATCAGTTGACTGGGGTTGAGTGTTTGATTTGCTCAAGCGCTCCGTCCATCATCCCCTTTGGTATCGCTTTGTTCGCCCTAAGTTGGCAGGGTATGCCCAGACGTGGGTCCCTTGCTCACTTTGCCACTGGATTCAAGCTAGCCTGGCTGATGACAGCTGAATAGCCAGAAACCGGTCCCAGGATGCTTGTTTCCGGTTCCAGGGAAGACATGGCTTGGCAGTTCGGGCTGGACTGTTCCCATGAGGCACAGGGTCAGACTGATTTGCATATGGCAATGTCTGAACTGGGGTGGTGGAGTGAGCTAAAGAATGATGATGGATTAAACCCAGATCAGTTGACTGGCGGTGAGTGTTTGATTTGCTCAAGCGCTCCGTCCATCATCCCCTTTGGTACCGCTTTGTTTGCCCCAAGTTGGCAGGGTATGCCCAGACGTCGGTCCCTTGCTCACTTTGCCACTGGATTCAAGCTAGCCTGGCTGATGACGGCTGAATAGCCAGAAACCGGTCCCAGGATGCTTGTTTCTGGTCCAGGGAAAACATGGCTTGGCAGTTCGGGCTGGACTGTTCCCATGAGGCATAGGGTCAGACTGATTTGCATATGGCCATGTCTAAACTGGGGTGGTGGAGTGAGCTAAAGAATGATGATGGATTAAACCCAGATCAGTTGACTGGGGGTGAGTGTTTGATTTGCTCAATCGCTCCGTCCATCATCCCCTTTGGTATTGCTTTGTTCGCCCCAAGTTGGCAGGGTATGCCCAGACGTGGGTCCCTTGCTCACTTTGCCACTGGATTCAAGCAAGCCTGGCTGATGACGGCTGAATAGCCAGAAACCGGTCCCAGGATGCTTGTTTCCGGTCCAGGGAAGACATGGCTTGGCAGTTCGGGCTGGACTGTTCCCATGAGGCACAGGGTCAGACTGATTTGCATATGGCCATGTCTGAACTGGGGTGGTGGAGTGAGCTAAAGAATGATGATGGATTAAACCCAGATCAGTTGACTGGGGGTGAGTGTTTGATTTGCTCAAGCGCTCCGTCCATCATCCCCTTTGGTATCGCTTTGTTCGCCCTAAGTTGGCAGGGTATGCCCAGACATGGGTCCCTTGCTCACTTTGCCACTGGATTCAAGCTAGCCTGGCTGATGACGGCTGAATAGCCAGAAACCGGTCCCAGGCTGCTTGTTTCCGGTCCAGGGAAGACATGGCTTGGCAGTTCGGGCTGGACTGTTCCCATGAGGCACAGGGTCAGACTGATTTGCATATGGCCATGTCTGAACTGGGGTGGTGGAGTGAGCTAAAGAATGATGATGGATTAAACCCAGATCAGTTGACTGGGGGCGAGTGTTTGATTTGCTCAAGCGCTCCGTCCATCATCCCCTTTGGTATCGCTTTGTTCGCCCCAAGTTGGCAGGGTATGCCCAGACGTGGGTCCCTTGCTCACTTTGCCACTGGATTCAAGATAGCCTGGCTGATGACGGCTGAATAGCCAGAAACCGGTCCCAGGATGCTTGTTTCCGGTCCAGGGAAGACATGGCTTGGCAGTTCGGGCTGGACTGTTCCCATGAGGCACAGGGTCAGACTGATTTGCAAATGGCCATGTCTGAACTGGGGTGGTGGAGTGAGCTAAAGAATGATGATGGATTAAACCCAGATCAGTTGACTGGGGGTGAGTGTTTGATTTGCTCAAGCGCTCCGTCCATCATCCCCTTTGGTACCGCTTTGTTCGCCCTAAGTTGGCAGGGTATGCCCAGACGTGGGTCCCTTGCTCACTTTGCCACTGGATTCAAGCTAGCCTGGCTGATGACGGCTGAATAGCCAGAAACCGGTCCCAGGATGCTAGTTTCCGGTCCAGGGAAGACATGGCTTGGCAGTTCGGGCTGGACTGTTCCCATGAGGCACAGGGTCAGACTGATTTGCATATGGCCATGTTTGAACTGGGGTGGTGGAGTGAGCTAAAGAATGATGATGGATTAAACCCAGATCAGTTGACTGGGGGTGAGTGTTTGATTTGCTCAAGCGCTCCGTCCATCATCCCCTTTGGTATCGCTTTGTTCGCCCTAAGTTGGCAGGGTATGCCCAGACGTGGGTCCCTTGCTCACTTTGCCACTGGATTCAAGCTAGCCTGGCTGATGACGGCTGAATAGCCAGAAACCGGTCCCAGGATGCTTGTTTCCGGTCAAGGGAATACATGGCTTGGCAGTTCGGGCTGGACTGTTCCCATGAGGCACAGGGTCAGACTGATTTGCATATGGCCATGTCTGAACTGGGGTGGTGGAGTGAGCTAAAGAATGATGATGGATTAAATCCAGATCAGTTGACTGGGGGTGAGTGTTTGATTTGCTCAAGCGCTCCGTCCATCATCCCCTTTGGTATCGCTTTGTTCGCCCTAAGTTGGCAGGGTATGCCCAGACGTGGGTCCCTTGCTCACTTTGCCACTGGATTCAAGATAGCCTGGCTGATGACGGCTGAATAGCCAGAAACCGGTCCCAGGTTGCTTGTTTCCGGTCCAGGGAAGACATGGCTTGGCAGTTCGGGCTGGACTGTTCCCATGAGGCACAGGGTCAGACTGATTTGCATATGGCCATGTCTGAACTGGGGTGGTGGAGTGAGCTAAAGAATGATGATGGATTAAACCCAGATCAGTTGACTGGGGGTGAGTGTTTCATTTGCTCAAGCGCTCCGTCCATCATCCCCTTTGGTATCGCTTTGTTCGCCCTAAGTTGGCAGGGTATGCCCAGACGTGGGTCCCTTGCTCACTTTGCCACTGGATTCAATCTAGCCTGGCTGATGATGGCTGAATAGCCAGAAACCAGTCCCAGGATGCTTGTTTCCGGTCCAGCGAAGACATGGCTTGGCAGTTCGGGCTGGACTGTTCCCATGAGGCACAGGGTCAGACTGACTTGCATATGGCCATGTCTGAACTGGGGTGGTGGAGTGAGCTAAGGAATGATGATGGATTAAACCCAGATCAGTTGACTGGGGGTGAGTGTTTGATTTGCTCAAGCGCTCCGTCCATCATCCCCTTTGGTATCGCTTTGTTCGCCCTAATTTGGCAGGGTATGCCCAGACGTGGGTCCCTTGCTCACTTTGCCACTGGATTCAAGCTAGCCTGGCTGATGACGGCTGAATAGCCAGAAACCGGTCCCAGGGCGCTTGTTTCCGGTCCAGGGAAGACATGGCTTGGCAGTTCGGGCTGGACTGTTCCCATGAGGCACAGGGTCAGACTGATTTGCATATGGCCATGTCTGAACTGGGGTGGTGGAGTGAGCTAAAGAATGATGATGGATTAAAACCAGATCAGTTGACTGGGGGTGAGTGTTTGATTTGCTCAAGCGCTCCGTCCATCATCCCCTTTGGTATCGCTTTGTTCGTCCTAAGTTGGCAGAGTATGCCCAGACGTGGGTCCCTTGCTCACTTTGCCACTGGATTCAAGCTAGCCTGGCTGATGACGGCTGAATAGCCAGAAACCGGTCCCAGGATGCTTGTTTCCGGTCCCAGGATGCTTGTTTCCGGTCCAGGGAAGACGTGGCTTGGCAGTTCAGGCTGGACTGTTCCCATGAGGCACAGGGTCAGACTGATTTGCATATGGCCATGTCTGAACTGGGGTGGTGGAGTGAGCTAAAGAATGATGATGGATTAAACCCAGATCAGTTGACTGGGGGTGAGTGTTTGATTTGCTCAAGCGCTCCGTCCATCATCCCCTTTGGTATCGCTTTGTTCGCCCTAAGTTGGCAGGGTATGCCCAGACGTGGGTCCCTTGCTTACTTTGCCACTAGATTCAAGCTAGCCTGGCTGATGACGGCTGAATAGCCAGAAACCGGTCCCAGGATGCTTGTTTCCGGTCCAGGGAAGTCATGGCTTGGGAGTTCGGGCTGGACTGTTCCCATGAGGCACAGGGTCAGACTGATTTGCATATGGCCATGTCTGAACTGGGGTGGTGGAGTGAGCTAAAGAATGATGATGGATTAAACCCAGATCAGTTGACTGGGGGTGAGTGTTTGGTTTGCTCAAGCGCTCCGTCCATCATCCCCTTTGGTATCGCTTTGTTCGCCCTAAGTTGGCAGGGTATGCCCAGACGTGGGTCCCTTGCTCACTTTGCCACTGGATTCAAGCTAGCCTGGCTGATGACGGCTGAATAGCCAGAAACTGGTCCCAGGATGCTTGTTTCCGGTCCAGGGAAGACATGGCTTGGCAGTTCGGGCTGGACTGTTCCCATGAGGCACAGGGTCAGACTGATTTGCATATGGCCATGTCTGAACTGGGGTGGTGGAGTGAGCTAAAGAATGATGATGGATTAAACCCAGATCAGTTGACTGGGGGTGAGTGTTTGATTTGCTCAAGCGCTCCGTCCATCATCCCCTTTGGTATCGCTTTGTTCGCCCTAAGTTGGCAGGGTATGCCCAGACGTGGGTCCCTTGCTCACTTTGCCACTGGATTCAAGCTAGCCTGGCTGATGAAGGCTGAATAGCCAGAAACCGGTCCCAGGATGCTTGTTTCCGGTCCAGGGAAGACATGGCTTGGCAGTTCGGGCTGGACTGTTCCCATGAGGCACAGGGTCAGACTGATTTGCATATGGCCATGTCTGAACTGGGGTGGTGAAGTGAGCTAAAGAATGATGATGGATTAAACCCAGATCAGTTGACTGGGGGTGAGTGTTTGATTTGCTCAAGCGCTCCGTCCATCATCCCCTTTGGTATCGCTTTGTTCGCCCTAAGTTGGCAGGGTATGCCCAGACGTGGGTCCCTTGCTCACTTTGCCACTAGATTCAAGCTACCCTGGCTGATGACGGCTGAATAGCCAGAAACCGGTCCCAGGATGCTTGTTTCCGGTCCAGGGAAGACATGGCTTGGCAGTTCGGGCTGGACTGTTTCCATGAGGCACAGGGTCAGACTGATTTGCATATGGCCATGTCTGAACTGGGGTGGTGGAGTGAGCTAAAGAATGATGATGGATTAAACCCAGATCAGTTGACTGGGGTGAGTGTTTGATTTGCTCAAGCCGCTCCGTCCATCATCCCCTTTGGTATCGCTTTGTTCGCCCTAAGTTGGCAGGGTATGCCCAGACGTGGGTCCCTTGCTCACTTTGCCACTGGATTCAAGCTAGCCTGGCTGATGACGGCTGAATAGCCAGAAACCGGTCCCAGAATGCTTGTTTCCGGTCCAGGGAAGACATGGCTTGGCAGTTCGGGCTGGACTTTTCCCATGAGGCACAGGGTCAGACTGATTTGCATATGGCCATGTCTGTTGGGGTTTGTAGAGCACAGCCATCATAATAGCCCTCATTGAAGAAGTCAGTAAGGGAATGTTTGACCAGGTGTTAACCACAGCAAGGTAAGCTTGACTAAACTGTGATTAATAGGTCAGGTTTATTCTGTGGTGACACCAACCCATTTTTTGTGTGCACTGCCTTATGGTTATTCAAGCTTGCCTTTGTAAACATTTTAGTTCCCTTCTTAGGGGCCGATTCCGATCTCGGTCGGAGGTGCACCTAACACCATTCGGTCGGGAAAAAAGCCATGCGAATGCCTGTTTCCCGACCGATCCGCACATTATTCCGAACGAGCAAGTACGATGCGCACAACAGCATAGATTCCGACCCAGTCGTACTCACCCAATCCAGGTCCTGTTCCCCGACCGAGCCGGATCCGGAAACGCAGAATCGAGTCGCACGGAAGCCAAAATGCAGCCCCGTCCGGCCGGACTAGTACGATGCGCTTCCCGTACGCGCTGAACCCGTCGCTACGCACGGCACGTCAAAGCATCCAGGAGAGGCGCACATAAGCTCCGATTTGCGCCACAACACGATCCACGGCTACGAGACGAACACGCCAGCGACGAGGACGAGGCGAAGCAACGAGAAAGACGAACGAGACGAACCAACCATGAATCCCATCGTTCCGATCCTACCAATATTCTACATCTACTACCGGAACAGGCACGGACGCGTACGGCGCAGAAGGTAAGCCAGACACCAACCACAAAAACAAACTACACGTACCCGACATATCACACACACACAGAGGGATGCAGAAATTACTTACACCAGCAACAGCAGCACCATAGGGGCGGGATGGCCATCACCAATGCCACATATACACATAGGGGCCCGGATGCCTGTCACTACTACCACCCTTACCCAGGGGGTGCCAGATGCCTACCACTACTACCACCTCCACCCATGGGGGGCTGGATGCCTGTCACTACTACCACCCTTACCCAGGGGGTGTCAGATGCCTACCACTACTACCACCTCTACCCAGGGGGTGCCAGATGCCTACCACTACTACCATCTCTACCCAGGGGGTGTCAGATGCCTACCACTACTACCACCTCTACCCAGGGGGTGCCAGATGCCTACCACTACTACCACCTCTATCCATGGGGGGCTGGATGCCTGTCACTACTACCACCCCTACCCAGGGGGTGCCAGATGCCTACCACCACTACCACCTCTACCCATGGGGGGCTGGATGCCTGTCACTACTACCACCTCTACCCAGGGGGTGTCAGATGCCTACCACTACTATCACCTCTACCCAGGGGTGCCAGATGCCTACCACTACTACCATCTCTACCCAGGGGGTGTCAGATGCCTACCACTACTACCACCTCTACCCAGGGGTGCCAGATGCCTACCACTACTACCACGTCTACCCATGGGGGCTGGATGCCTGTCACTACTACCACCCTTACCCAGGGGGTGCCAGATGCCTACCACTACTACCACCCCTACCCAGGGGTGCCAGATGCCTACCCCTACTACCACCTCTACCCATGGGGGGCTGGATGCCTGTCACCACTACCACCCTTACCCAGGGGGTGCCAGATGCCTACCACTACTACCACCCCTACCCATGGGGGGCTGGATGCCTGTCACTACTACCACCCTTACCCAGGGGGTGCCAGATGACTACCACTACTACCACCTCTACCCATGGGGGGCTGGATGCCTGTCACTACTACCACCCTTACCCAGGGGGTGCCAGATGCCTACCACTACTACCACCCCTACCCAGGGGGTGCCAGATGCCTACCACTACTACCACCTCTACCCATGGGGTGCCAGATGCCTACCACTACTACCACCTCCACCCATGGGGGGCTGGATGCCTGTCACTACTACCACCCCTACCCAGGGGGTGCCAGATGCCTACCACTACTACCACCTCTACCCATGGGGGGCTGGATTCCTGTCACTACTACCACCCCTACCCATGGGGGGCTGGATGCCTACCACCAACAACACTCCCACTCACAGGATGGCTAATACATGACACCACAAGCACACACCAACATAAAGAATGCAACATAAAGACATCCCCCCCAACACCATGACAAGCGTGTGTAGACTGTGTCAAATGCCTACAACACTGAACATGACTTTGAACCTACAATGTGACCCCCTATCACATGTGCCACACATAAATGTGTGTGGCCCCCACAATGCAAGCAGGCCATGACCATTGTGGCAATGGGGTCCAAAACCCCATCATCACAGTGACCAAAATGTAAGTGTGGGGCCCATAGCTGAAGCACATCTTGAACATTGTGGCAATGGGGTCCAAACCCCCATCATCACAGTGACCAAAATGTAAGTGTGGGGTCCATAGCTGAAGCACATCTTGAACATTGTGGCAATGGGGTCCAAACCCCCATCATCACAGTGACCAAAATGTAAGTGTGGGGTCCATAGCTGAAGCACATTTTGAACATTGTGGCAATGGGGTCCAAACCCCCATCATCACAGTGACCAAAATGTAAGTGTGGGGTCCATAGCTGAAGCACATCTTGAACATTGTGGCAATGGGGTCCAAACCCCCATCATCACAGTGACCAAAATGTAAGTGTGGGGTCCATAGCTGAAGCACATTTTGAACATTGTGGCAATGGGGTCCAAACCCCCATCATCACAGTGACCAAAATGTAAGTGTGTGGTCCATAGCTGAAGCACATTTTGAACATTGTGGCAATGGGGTCCAAACCCCCATCATCACAGTGACCAAAATGTAAGTGTTGACAAAGAAAAAGCTGCAACTGCCAAACTGCATGGATGATTCCTGGTCACAGAACAACAAACACATCAGTGGCAAAGTAGTGCTTGTGTCCCATAGCAACATAGATTGGGGGAGGCAAACAGTGCAGTGCAAATAAGACATACCTTTGGCCATGTGCAGACAAACATCACCCATGGGGGCTGACACTGTCAACATTCATCAATGACACAATGACAGAAGTGACCATCAGAATGCAGACCCACATATTTGCACCAATGGGCACACAAATGCAGATACCCTGTGGAGACTGTAGATGTGAGGTGAACAGATACCATACCATGGCAGCAATGGGACACACAAACAATGATCATTGTGCAGACTGATGACCTAGGAGTCCCAGGAACAGCAGGGGAAACACACCAAACAACATACAGCCAATGGCACACTAAAGATATGCCAATGCAGTGGTGCAGATGCACAAACACAAACAGGCAGACCCACACTGCACATCAAACACAACAGGTGAGGGGGGGTACCAGTGTCCCCAGGCAACCACACAACACATGAGGAGGCCTGAATACCAATTACACAGATGTGCATACAGTGCCACACAAAGGCAACTCATGGATCCAAATCCCCTATGTGGGCAATCAGGCATTGTCAGATGAGAGGGAGCACAAATCACACGTCACACAAGCATGTAGGAACAGCAACTGACACTGCAAGACACAGAGACACCACAGCTTTACCACCAGGGCCCCCACAATGTGGTGAGCCTGGGCTGCATTACAATCCCACTCTGATGACAAAGCTAGATGTCGTTCACACTGTGAACCACAGTCATGTGTCCTGAGCAACAAACTACCATCACACCTACACAAGCACAAATCAATCAGCACGGCCAGTAAGCCAAGGCCAACATGGAGGCAGGGGACTAGCCGGGCAACAACTCTCATCTGCACACACTCAACACCACACACCTCGACCTCCAACAATGTGCAGCAGTGAAGCTCACATGCACTGGTGACTTTGCACATGCACCCATGACAATCCCAGGGGGGGTGGTGGGAACCAAGGTGCAGAAACACATCACACATGGCCACTCAACAAGACTCCTGAATGTCTGACACACTGCACACTACGCTGTACATGGACATGACGGCAATACCACACAAACCAATGGGATCCCAGCCACAGTCACACACCAATGAAGAAGCCAAGGTCACCCACAAAGAACACACATAGACAACTACCAACATTGCAGCCCTGACCCTGAGGAGTGCCAGCAGTCACACACACAACGTGTCACAACCAATGAAAGCTAACACAAACCGGAAATCACATGACAGGTGTAAACAACAAGTGCCAAGGGGAATCCTGACTGTGACCCATCAGCGTCTGCCCACAAACTCAGCCCTGACAGCAAACACACCTATGGGTGACACCCTGATGACCAGTAATGTGCCATGCACCCACATCACAGAGAACCCAGGGAGAAGACTTTGGGGGAACATAGGTCAACTCAGCAAGCATCACAAACAGGAACATCACTAGGGATCCCAGCATGCACAGCAAAATGGAAGTGAACACACAGACATGCTCATACAACACACACCTTGGGCGCAGGCGATGTCACAGGAGTACACACTGCCATGAGGGGACTCCACTCCTGTGTGAGGAAAGCTGTGCCATATGTCGCATCAGTAGGGCTCCATCATGTCAGCAGAACACTTGGTCACACAGTCAACAATTAGCACCAAATGAAGGCTCCCGTCACATCAGCCTGGTCATGGGAGTGTCAACGAAATCATCAGCACAGATCCAACACACATGTATAGCAAGTTGCACTGACAACACAGATGAGTCCTTCCCCATTGATGCCCAAACCTGCATGTCCAGTGGAGATGGCCACACGGTCAGGGAACTAGAATAATTGAACAATGGCAAGCACAACAGATGTGCAGGGGTGGAAGCCACAGATATGACATTGCTAATGTAAGTAGGAAATCCCATTGCCAAATATTGAAAACATGACACCCTCAGATGCTGCTAAGGATGACATGGATACACCACAGGATAGGACACAGTCCCCCTGGACCACATGGGTTCCGGCACAGTAACACTTCATTTTCATGAGACCAAATATCACCATCACTGCAGCAAGGGCATGGTTAGCATCATCAACATCATGTACATCAGAAGCAAAAGCACTAGAGAACAGAAAGTTGCTTTATTCAGCATATGTGTGTTCGAAACTTGAAGTCATTTAAAAAATAAACAAAGGCCAATGGCCAGTCCACCATGAAAGTCAAAACAGGGTGACAGTGGCAGATGTCACCCTACGCATGCCTGCACTGATAAAAACCAGGGACAATCCCCTAGGAGGGGCATACGGGTGGGGCAGGCCAGGCACCGCAGGGACAGGATCAGGGCTCACCAGGAGGAGGCAGGGAAGGGGTGGTGGTTGCTGGAGAGCCACTGACAACTGCAGTGGAGGTGTCTGACATGGTGTGTGCCGGCACAACTGGGGGGCATGACTCAGATGGTGTGGGTGCCGGCACGACTGCAGTGGACCGTGCAGATGGAGTGGACAGGTTCGCCACTGCAGTGCCCAAGTCAGACAGGGTGGTAGTGGACTCCACTGCAGTGCCTACCTCCAGGGGAGGAGAATGGGGATCAGGTAAGGTGGGCAGGACAGAGGGGGAGGACACCCTCACCACACCAGTGGCACAGACAAGCGCAGCGGGGGTGTGGGGCCGGAAGAGCAAGTGGCAGGGGGAGAAGGCCTGATCCTTTTGGGGATGGTGTATCTGTGGGTGGGGGAACCTGGGGCAGGGTGTGGTGGGGGCACCTGTGGAGTGGGGGCCTGAGGGATGGAGGAAGGAGACTTGGTGCCTGAGCTGCAGGGCGGCGGCGGGGTCTTGCTCTTCTGGGTCCGGGGGACTTGCGGGTGGGGGCGTCAGTCGGTCTGCGCCTGGGGGAGGGTGTCCGTGGGCGAGGGGCACTCCGCTCCGTGTGGGTGGGCTTCCTCTTCCCCCTGAATGCTGTATCAGCTGGATCGGAGGGGAAGAGGCCGAGGTCACTGAGGAAGAGCCGCTGTGTCTTTGGGGTTGCAGGTGAGGCAAGGGAGGGGGCTTTGGAGGGAGAGGCAACTGAGGACTGCGCAGTGCTCGTGGATGCGTGTGTGTGTGCCTGGGCCCCATCCCCTGTGAGTGTGGTTTCAGTCCCCTGACTGTGCGTGCGTGTGCGTCTTGTTTGTGGCGTGTGTGTCTGTGTGCTGCACGTGTCTGTGCTGGTGTGTGTCTGTGCCGGTGTGTGTGTGCTTGGGACAGGTAAGGTGCTGGGGAGTGTGGATGGGGCAGAGGCAGGAGGGGTGAGGGACTGTCGGAGGAGGGACACTGCTGCCGTCAGGGAGGAGTCCATGGACCTATGATGCCCCTCTGTAGGGCAGACATGCCCGATGAGATGCCCTCCATGAACGACACCAGCTGAGTCAACAGAGTGGTGTGTGCATGGAGGACACTCAGCATCGCTGTCTGCCCTACATGGAGCTGGCGAAGGAGGTACACAGACTCCTCACTCAGGGCAGCAGGGGACACAGGGGCAGGGGGTGCGGTGCCTGGCCCGAAGGAGACACGCTCCCGAACATGGGAGCCTCCACGGACCTCGGGAATGGGAGCCGATGGGAGGGCGGTGGTGGTGGTGGTGGTGGCGGGGACAGCAACACTAGCTGGGGTGTGGTGGCTGCTGACACCCGCCTCCATAAGGGAGTCATCCTCCGAGCTGCTGTGGTCCTCAGCTGAGGTGGATGGTGCTGAGGACTCCTCGGTGTGGCTCCCCTCGCCCTCCGTGCCACTGGGTCCCTCCGACCACTCCTCGGCTGCTGACCCAGTCTGGCTCTGCGGCTCCTCCTGGTCCGTGGAGCTGTCCCCTCCTGTGGCCGTGGATGTATCTGCAATCAATAGGGAAACAGACAGACATCAGTCACCTGCACCGAACGCACACACCACAGTAAGTACAGCACATTACAGAGCAAGCCCTGGCATCCTTAGTTGAACATTGCTAAAAGTGCCCAAACAGAACAGGAGAAGCCAATTGTCAGTCTGATGGTCAACCATGGCACTCACATCCCACCTGGCCTTGCACCCATCTGTCTGGTGTCTGTTGGATGGCAATACCCCAGTGTGGACACATGCACCACCTACACAGTAGTTGGACAGTGCAGAGAACCCGGTGAAGCATGTGAACATGCACACATCACAACTCTTGCCACTGAGTCAGTACAGGTGTCCGGATGAAAGGGATGCCCAGAGTCAAATAGGAAATGCATGTGATGCATACCAGCGACAGACACCATGATGCACCCATGTCCTGATAGCCATTGCCACAATGGTGTGCATGTAGCACATGTCACTCCCCTGCAGGATCACTAATAGGAAGTCACATGCCATGGCACAGGCATGCCTGCTAAGTCATACATCACTGTCTCCAGTCACATGGGCAGGGCAGCCAGACAACAACACTCTGCACTGTGTCACAATAGTAGGTCATGGGGAATGCAAGTCCTGGAGCTGAACAAGTGCACATGTACATCCCCCACACACCACATCATCTGAACACTTATCTGTCCAGGTCATACCGATTGGACATATGGGAGACCTGTAACACTACCCTCTGAACCTGAGCACCTCACAATCTGCTGTGAATGGGAAACAGCTGCCTGAACTTCACATTCGCATACCCCAGTCTGCACGGTCAGGTGATCAAACACCTATGTGTCACACAAGTATCGTCTCCTATGGTCACATCTCCGGTGGCATGCTGAGCCCCAACCGAGAAACACCCCAGCAGACCTGACAACGAAGCCACAGCACACTGACACAGAGGCAGACACCTGAGGGGACAAATCACTGAGCACAACGTGTCAGCTGATACACGGGAGTGGGAGTACAGAGTGTATTGTATGGCCTGGAGTAGGCATGACTGTCCTGCCCCACATGAATGAGGGATGAGCCCTGGACAGTAGGCAGCTGGCTAAGTATGTGTGACACACGTAATATACACACTCCTGGGGCCCAAACATTGTTCCCACCCGCAGCATGGGTGTGTGCCAGATACCCCAGGCACATGTGGTGGATCAGCTCTGCAATTGGACCACATATCAAAGTAACACGCAGATTACATGTCAGAACACAGGCATTGTGTAAGCAATGGACCCACCCATGATGCCCACCACAGAGTTAGGGAAACAGATGCTGTCCCCCACCTTGAGTCAAGCAAACTGCAAGGACACAGTACCCAAGTGACACAATTCCCTGACTGTAAGGGCCACACCAGGGTATCAGATGAGGAGTGGGCAGTGCACAATAGAGGGACATGGGTCCTGGACCACATGACTGATGTACTGTGGAAGTTTAACCAGGCCAGAGGAGGGCACATAGCATGGCAGACATAGTTCACAATGCAGTCATGGACTCACCCCCTCCTTGCTGCTCTCTGGCCTTCAGCTGCCCATCCAGATCAGGGAAGACCACCGCCAGGATCCTGAGCATGTGGGGGGTCAGGGTCCGGTGTCCGCCCCTCCTGCGAGGAGGCGACAGCTTCAGCTGGACCCGTGCGATCCTCCGGGTCCAGCCCCGAAGGTCCTGCCACCTCTTCTGGCAGTTGCGGATCCGGCGCTTGTAGACCCCCACGGATCTCACTGCCCGGACGATGGTCAGCCATATCTGCTGCTTCTGGTGGGCATCAACCTGTGAGGATGACAAAGTGAGAATGCCATTACTACACATGCAACATATCCGTGCATTACACAGTTGTATATACATGTCTCAATCACAGGGGCACATGATGTACACAGGCAGTGCAACGATGGCCATGGACAGTATGCCAGCAGTTACTACATGGTATCATTGCCTGGGAAGTAAAACCTTGTTTAAATGCACTGTCACTGCACTATACCTGTCCAGTGCATGTAACTACACACTATGGGGGGTGACAACTACTCAGTGAGCCTGCTAGCCAGTGGCGTGCAGACTGTTAGCCTTGCTAGTCAGACAACATGCACATTTAGAAAGGCAGTGGACAGAACACTCACCTGCTCCCCTGCTTTCCCATACAGCTTGCTGTACTGTGGAAGGAGGTTGTCCAGCAGGGCCTGGTTCTCCTCAGTGCTGAAGGCTGGGGCTCTCTCCACAGTACGTGCCATTGCAGGGTCCAGAGGGTGCAGATACAGCAGCAGTGTAGTGGCAGATGTCGTCCTGGAGCATGTAGTGCAGGCAAGTGAGCTCTCAGGGGAACAGCCAGCATTATATGTGTGCTGCAGAGGCAGATACTGTCCCATGTGTCCAAAGTGATAGGTCCAAGTCGTTTGCATCTTCTGAATCTGGCCAATCCATGGAATTGCACCACTTACACACGCCCCCAGCATCCTTCAAAAGTTCAACTTCATGACACCCATGAATTTGCAACATTGTTGTGGGTGACCAACTGAATTTACAGCATCAGACTCGTTCAAAATTTGAAAACGCGTCCGTTGCCAGGCCAGGCCATAGCCAATGGGTGCGCACCGATCGGGCCATTGCTGTTCAACGCGTACCCAGGATACAACGCGTACCCGCACACATTGGATGCAATGGGCCGGCCAGGCACACCGATCGGTCCATTGCTGTTCAACGCGTACCCAGGATACAACGAGTACCCGCACACATTGGATGCAATGGGCCGGCCGGGCACACCAATCGGTCCATTGCTGTTCAACGCGTACCCAGGATACAACGCGTACCCGCACACATTGAATGCAATGGGCCGGCCGGGCACACCGATCGGTCCATTGCTGTTCAACGCGTACCCAGGATACAACGCGTACCCGCACACATTGAATGCAATGGGCCGGCCGGGCACACCGATCGGTCCATTGCTGTTCAACGCGTACCCAGGATACAACGCGTACCCGCACACATTGAATGCAATGGGCCGGCCGGGCACACCGATCGGTCCATTGCTGTTCAACGCGTACCCAGGATACAACGCGTACCAGCACACATTGAATGCAATGGCCAATGTGTGCGCACTGATCGGTCCATTGCTGTCCAACGCGTATTGCGAATACAACGCGTACCAGCACACATTGAATGCAATGGCCAATGTGTGCGCACCGATCGGTCCATTGCTGTCCAACGCGTATTGCGAATACAACGCGTACCAGCTCACATTGAATGCAATGGCCAATGTGTGCGCACCGATCGGTCCATTGCTGTACAACGCGTATTGCGAATTCAACGCGTACCAGCTCACATTGAATGCAATGGCCAATGTGTGCGCACCGATCGGTCCATTGCTGTCCAACGCGTCCCTGTACAAGTCACTGGCATATGTCACCATGCCTGTCACAGGTGAACATATGCCAGCCACATATACTTCCCAGGGAGTGAGGGGCACACCTACAACACCACAGCCTGTCCAAACTGTATCCTACGGCATGTAAGGCTGCATTACCTATTCCGTGTATGGGGGTGAACATGTTGTTCTGTGGGTGTCACTTGGGGGCAGCCACCCCCAGGCTGTGCACGTGTTCATGGGGACAGAATCCTTGGTGTTTCGTGTACATGACCACTGTGATGTGCAACTGTTCATATCTGAGCATGTGGCATGGTCACATTTCACGGTGGTGTATGTGTATGTCATGTCACATACCCCCTGAGTCCCATGTGGGACGGTATGTTTAACCCAGGGTGACCCATTGGCACAATAGTGATGGTCCTCCACAGTCTGTGTGCATGTTGTGTTTACAATGTCTCTGATTTCATGTGCACAATGGGAGGCAGTCTCCACATCCACGTTGTTTGTGCATGGACTTTGATGTTGTGCGTGTGTGTGTCACAGACGTCCATGTCTGTCCTGCCGAGGCAACAGGGACCACTACCTGTGGGGGTCATGGTTGTTTTGCTGTGGTGTATACATGATACACCATGTCATGCCAGTGTCCATGTGGCAATACAGGGTCCCTGGGAATCTACCTGTCGTTGAGCTGTGATGCCTGGGGCACATCTGTCCTCACATGTCACTGTGGGGTGTGTTTGTAACGTGGCAGCAGGAGATGGGAACTGGGACACGGCCTCATGATATCCAATGGCACAACCTGGGACTTATTGATGCCACTTGTTGAACTGTGATGTTAGATGTTGGCCATGTATGTGCCATACATATCCTTACGGAACTGCACACATCATGTACTTGTGCCTCATAATGATGTATCATGTGATATTGAGTGTGTTCAATGCCACATATGTGGGGTGACTGACAATCTTGCTTTCTTCACCTATGCACTGCAGGGCACCAGCTGTCCTTAGACCATTCCCTGACCTGGCAACGATGGTGGAACGTGACAGCATCCGACGGTACCGCTTCACCAGGCAGCTGATTGAGGATTTGGCAGTGCGCTTGGCACCACATTTGCAACCTGGCCGGCCGTACCCTACAGCGCTGACCCCCAAGGTGAAGGTGATGGCAGCCCTACACTTCTTTGCCACCGGTACCTTTCAACACACTGTGGCGACTGCTGGTGGGATGTCACAGACCATGTTCAGCCGTGTGCTCCGCGATGTTTTGGAGGCTATGTTGATATACCTGAACCAGTACATCTATTTCCCTAGACTCCAACAACTCACTGGCGTGAAGAGTGACTTCTATGCCCTGGGGAGGATGCCGCATGTCATTGGCTCCATTGATGGGACACATGTGGCTTTGGTACCACCACAGGCCCAAGAGCAGGCATACAGGAACCGCAAACACTACCACTCGGTCAATGCACTGGTGGTCTGTCTTGCAGATATGAGCATCTCACACGTGTGTGCCCGTTTCCCTGGTTCTGCACACGATGCCTACGTGATGAGGAGTAGTCGCATCCCGAGGATGATGTCACAGATGCGGAACCAGCGTGCCTGGCTTGTTGGTGTGTACTGACTTTGTACCATTGTGTGTGTTCTGCAATGTAGTGTTCCACCCTCTTTTCCAACTCAGCTAATGTGCAATTGTCTGTATGTAGGTGACTCCGGATACCCCAACATGCCGTGGTTGCTGACGCCCCTCAGGAACCCTGTGACACCAGCCCAGATGCGCTACAATGAGGCACATGGTCGGACCAGGAGAGTGATTGAGCGGACATTTGGTCTCCTGAAGAGCCGCTTCCGCTGCCTGGACAAGACAGGAGGGTCCCTCCCATATGCCCCAGCAAAGGTGTGCAAGATTGTCATCGTCTGCTGCATGCTACACAACCTGGCAGTGCGGAAGGAGTTGCCTCTCATCCTGGATGACGATGACCAACGTCCGCCACCTGTGGAGGATCCTGGCCTGGACCACGATGCCAGTGATGATGATGATGATGATGGTGATGTCCGCACACAGCTCATCACCAACTTCTTCAGCTGAATGTGAGTATCCAGAGATGTCATGTCAATGATGTGAGTTTGCATGATATGTGTTGGTGGTGCTCTGGTGCTGTTTGAGTGTGTCCATGGGCTACATGACTGTATGCGTGTAGCGATGTGTCCTTACAGGTAGTCTGTACTCCCCAACAGTGTTGACATGCTAACTTGGTTCTGGGTGGGTATCTTGTGACATGTATTGGGCATGAGTATTGCAGTTCTGTCCTGTTCTTCAGTGCTTTTGACTGTGTGTCATTTCTGTCCTTCACAGGGTACTTTCAGAGTCGTTTGGTCAACTGTGATCCCCGACACCGTGATTCGACTTCCAGGGTGGTAGCTGTCGTGTCCCTACAGGTGATGTGCGCCACACCCATGGACTTCCTTCCTTCTACACTTGTTGACTGTGTGCCCGCTGCCAGGTGGGATTACCTTGCATCTGTGGTGGTTACAACATGTTGCAAATGTGTAATAAACCTGTGCTTCACTTTGTGATGTGCGTTGTCTGTGGTCACACATCTGACTGACATTTGCTTACTGCACCAGTGGGCTAGTTAACACAGACTGTGAATAGGTGTTGGGTCTGTGCAATGCAACGTATTTCCTGGCAACATCAGTGTAGGCGATGAGTCAGATGGCCCTGGTGTGTATGTGTTGTGTAGCCCTGGTGGTGTGTCTCCCTCATATGTGTCACGTCGCCATGACTCACATGCCGGTGTTGTACTTGCTGTAGCAGTTAGCATGCACAGTGTCATTTCACAGATCATCATCGCCACTTCAGAAACAACGTTGGAATCACAACAGAGGCAAGTATGGTGTATTAGTGAGTTTATTGACATACATGTGTGAGTATAGTGCACAGGATGGTGGGTGCTGTACATTGTGATTGTAATCCAAAGTTCCTAGATGATTTGGAAGTCCTGGTAGCAGAAATGTCCAGAGTAAAGTCCACAGTCATCTGAGACATTGGTCCAACTTGAGCTCCCCATGTCATGTGGGAGAGTTGTGTTGCATTCGACAGGGTGAACAGTTTGGGCACAAAGGTGATTTTCCAGAACAGGTGTTGGCTTCCTGGGGGTTGTGCATGGCCATCAGCCTCTCAGTTGTCCTTCCTCGGACGACCCCTCTTCTTTGGGGGGGACCCTCAAGTGCAGGCTGCTGCGGTGCAGGGGACTCTCCGCCAGAGTCATCCTGCCTCCCTGTGGCAGTTGCAGTTGTTTCAGCACCAGATGTTGTGGGCACACAGGGAGGTGTTGACTGGTTGCTGCTCATCTGGCGGAGGCATTGTAATATGTCCCTATGCACCGCCGTCATCTCTTGCAGTGTGTCCCACTTGGACTCCACGCGGGACATGTGTGAGTCCAAGCGGGCATGATGGGCAGCCTGCTGCTGTTTAATGTCCCTGAGGAGCCCCACTACCTGGCTGAACTCTCCGGTGCTGGACTGGTACGCATCGGCTATGCGTGCCAGTTGTGGGTCATCATGCAGTCCAGACCCCTCTGCGAGCAGCGACCTATGTCTCCCACCCCTCCCACCACCCCTGGCGACACGTGCAGTACCTGAGGTGGCACGCACAGGTGACCCTGGGCCCCCTTGGGGGTTGTTGGTGGTGTTGGTGTCCATGGCCCCACGTTGGTCCAGGGTCCCTGTGCTGGTGGTGGTGGTGCTCCTTGGTCTGTCCATGTCGGCAGGGGTGGTATGTGTGTTGACAGTCGTTGGAGGGGTGGGTGCAGGGGGTGCAGCTGGTGGTCCTGCTGGTGCTGCATGATGACTTGCTCCGGAGGTGCCAGGTGGGTCTTCTTCATCCGAGGAGGGCAGAGGCTGTTCCACACCAGTGAGCTCCGTATCCTCTTGAGCCTGGGACGGGGACTCCTCAGCGTCTGCTGCTGTGTCCCCATCATCACCTGTTTTTGGGAGACACACACAATGTATGTTATGTTTCTGCAGGCATCAATGGTTGACACACCTGACAGTTGTGACTGTGCCTCTGGATGCGGGCCTGTACATTGCATTGTCCTAAGTTGTCACAGTCAGGGGTTGATATTGGTGTAGCACATTGTCCTGCATTATTTGGGCATTTCTATGTGAATGTTGGGGTGTGTACATGGTCTGCATTGGTTGTATTTGGTTGACATCCGGCCCTCCTTCCCACCCAGCCAGATATTCCACCATGGAACGTGCTTCCATTGCAGGGAGTGCAAGTTGTCTTTCAGGATGTCAGTCAGTGGTGTCCTGCTGTTGGTTGGTGCACAGTTGCCAGCAGGGCCTTGTGCTCCCCACAGCAGTAGCCAGTGTCAGCCATCTTGTCAGTTGTTTTCCACTCCCTGTGATGTGCGCATGGTTCAGGGTGGTGTTGATGGGACAGTTGTGGGGGTGACCAATATCTGTGACTACCACTCCCATCATGCTATTGCCTCCACCCCACTTCCCAGCATGCCCATACTTACTTGCTTTTGGGTGGACTTCACTGTGTGTGAGTGTGAGAGCAATGGCAAGATGGCTGACAGTGGTGTCCTGCTGTTGGTTGGTGGCCAGTTCCCAGCATGGCCTTGGGCTCCCCACAACAGAGCACCAGTGTCAGACATCTTTGATGGGGCTGTCCACTCTCTGTGGTGTGTGCATGCTTGAGTGTGAGCTTGCTGGGCCATGTGGGTGAGGGATGTTGAGCTGTGACTACCACTCCCATCATGCTATTGCCTCCACCCCCTTCCCAGCATGCCCATGCTTCCTTCCCTTTGACTCTGCTTCCCTGTGGGGTTGTGTGCCTGTGCTGACAAGATGGCTGACAGTGTTATCCTGGGGTTAGTTCTGCTACAGGTCCCATGTGTGTCCCTGTGCTTCACACAGCATGACCCAGGGTTGTGGTTCTTTGTGGGATATTTGATTGGAGTGTGAGGCAATGCATTCTCCCAGGTGAGTTGTGTGGAGTTTGTGTTAGGGGGTGTGTGGGTGGAGCTGCTGGTGACTATGGTCTGTGCTGTGAGTCCTCCTTCCCACCCAGCCAGATATCCCACCATGGAACGTGCTTCCATTGCAGGGAGTGCAAGTTGTCTTTCAGGATGTCAGTCAGTGGTGTCCTGCTGTTGGTTGGTGCACAGTTGCCAGCAGGGCCTTGTGCTCCCCACAGCAGTAGCCAGTGTCAGCCATCTTGTCAGTTGTTTTCCACTCCCTGTGATGTGCGCATGGTTCAGGGTGGTGTTGATGGGACAGTTGTGGGGGTGACCAATATCTGTGACTACCACTCCCATCATGCTATTGCCTCCACCCCACTTCCCAGCATGCCCATACTTACTTGCTTTTGGGTGGACTTCACTGTGTGTGAGTGTGAGTGCAATGGCAAGATGGCTGGCAGTGGTGTCCTGCTGTTAGTTGGTGGCCAGTTCCCAGCATGGCCTTGTGCTCCCCACAACAGAGCACCAGTGTCAGACATCTTTGATGGGGCTTTCCACTCTCTGTGGGGTGTGCATGCTTGAGTGTGAGCTTGCTGGGCCATGTGGGTGGGGGATGTTGAGCTGTGACTACCACTCCCATCATGCTATTGCCTCCACCCCACTTCCCAGCATGCCCATACTTACTTGCTTTTGGGTGGACTTCACTGTGTGTGAGTGTGAGAGCAATGGCAAGATGGCTGACAGTGGTGTCCTGCTGTTGGTTGGTGGCCAGTTCCCAGCATGGCCTTGTGCTCCCCACAACAGAGCACCAGTGTCAGACATCTTTGATGGGGCTTTCCACTCTCTGTGGTGTGTGCATGCTTGAGTGTGAGCTTGCTGGGCCATGTGGGTGAGGGATGTTGAGCTGTGACTACCACTCCCATCATGCTATTGCCTCCACCCCCTTCCCAGCATGCCCATGCTTCCTTCCCTTTGACTCTGCTTCCCTGTGGGGTTGTGTGCCTGTGCTGACAAGATGGCTGACAGTGTTATCCTGGGGTTAGTTCTGCTACAGGTCCCATGTGTATCCCTGTGCTTCACACAGCATGACCCAGGGTTGTGGTTCTTTGTGGGATATTTGATTGGAGTGTGAGGCAATGCATTCTCCCAGGTGAGTTGTGTGGAGTTTGTGTTAGGGGGTGTGTGGGTGGAGCTGCTGGTGACTATGGTCTGTGCTGTGAGTCCTCCTTCCCACCCAGCCAGATATCCCACCATGGAACGTGCTTCCATTGCAGGGAGTGCAAGTTGTCTTTCAGGATGTCAGTCAGTGGTGTCCTGCTGTTGGTTGGTGCACAGTTGCCAGCAGGGCCTTGTGCTCCCCACAGCAGTAGCCAGTGTCAGCCATCTTGTCAGTTGTTTTCCACTCCCTGTGATGTGAGCATGGTTCATGGTGGTGTTGATGTGCGCATTGTGAGGGTGGGCAATATCTGTGACTACGACTCCTATGATGCTATTGGCTACACTGACTTGCCCAGCATACACAGAATTCCTTTCTTTCAGTGAGCTTCACTGTGTGGTGGTGTTGTAGTGGTGGCTACATGTCTGGATGTGTTTGTTAGTTATATTTGTGCCACTGCCTAGCTGTAGTTGTAGTTGTGTTTGTACATGTGATGAGACAGTTACATGTCACTATGAGATGGCATGTGTTGTGTTTATCTGACTGACATACACATTTTGGGATGATTCTGTTCTGGTTGCTGTGTATTTGCTAAGGGTGCATGGTTTGACTCTCCCCTTGACAGTGATGTGTGTGTATTGTCGCACAATATTGTGTACATTTGTTGTGTACTCACCAGGCTCTGGGATGTTTTCTAGTCCATATACGCTCACTGGTGGTAGGATGGCCCGCACCTTCTCCTCCCAGGGCCTGAGGTATACTGGCTTGGCAGGAGGGCCACTGCCGGTGTGTTGGCTCAAGAGGTAGTCCTTCTTCAACAGCTCCCTGACCCTCCTGCGCACGTCATACCACCTGTTCTGGATGTCTATCTTTGTGCGCAAACATGGTGATTGTGCGTTCACCCTGTCGACGATCCTCTCCCACATCTTGGTTTTCTGCGACATGGGTGTCTGTTGGACCAGTGTACCAAACAGCTGTGGCTCTACCCTGAGGATCTCATCTACCAGGACTTCCAATTCACTATCTAGGAACTTATGATTCTTCTTTGGGGGCATGGTGATGGGTGGTGATGGTGAGTGATGTGTGTGTTGGTGTGCAGGTGAAGGTGTGTGCGTGTGTGTTTTGCTGGGTGTATGTGAGGTTGCTATTTGTTGAGGTGCTGATGGTGTGTGGCTTGTGTGATGGATGAGCTGTGGGTGTATGGTTGCTGTCTGTTGAGTGCTGGCAGGTAATTTGAATTTGCAAAGGATCATGGTAGGGAGTTGTGTCCTTTATATGGGTGGAGTTGTGGGTGTGTCTTTGTTCCCTGCCCCCCCCCAGTATTTATTGGCTTTGTAATTGCTTGTTTGGCCTTTTTTTGTGTATTTTCCCTTTGTACTTTTTGTGCATGTAGGAGACGTTCTTGTGACCGAGTCGGACCCTGCAGTTGTCTCGTACGAGCTTCTCCGATTCGTTCACGCTGTGTTTGTGCTGTTTTCCATGCTGCGTACGCGTCGGTCGCGGTGTTTTGGGTTGCTTCGGCTCGCAGTTTTGTATGCGTGTCGGTCGTACGGCTTGTCCTCCGTGCGACTCGGTCGTGTTTTCCACGCGTTGCATCGTACTTGGCGGATAGGAGTTCGCGGGTACGTTTCGTTCGGGATTGTTCCGGGTGCGTGTCGGTCGGTTAGATTTGCGTGTTTTTCCGGCCGGATTGCTGTTTTCCGCGCGGCTCGGTCGTTCGGCTTGTGTTCCGTATGAGTCGGTCGGGTTTTGCACGCTTCTCATCGTACTTTGCGGGTCGGGCTGCACCGGTACGTGTCGGTCGGAATTAATTCCGGCTCCGAGTCGGTCGGTACGTTTTCCAGCCCGAATCGGAATCGACCCCTAAGTATTAATAGGCTTCCGATTATTATGTTAATATAACAATTATGTTAGCCTGTATTGAATTTCACATTGTTAAAGTTTCCACCAGACTCGTGCAACAAGAACAGGTGCAAGACCTCGTGCGCACGTTGCTTTCTGTTAACTGACAAACATGTCTAGCAACGTGAAAAGCAACCCCACCCTTCCTCAGCTATAAAAGACTGCCGCTCCCGCTTACTCGCGCTTGTGTTCGTTACCGCTATCCAGCATCTCCACTTACCTGAAATCTTCTGACGAAACAGCAGCGCTCTGGTCCCGTCTCTTGACTTCCGGTTTTCGTCCTTCTTCCGCTGCGCTTCTCTGCATCGAAGAATCAGTTCCTGTTCCGTCCCCCATTATTCTTCCGGCGCATACTTCCTGGTCCGGTTTTCTTCATCTTCCAACCTGCAACAAAATCAAAGAGAAAAGAAACACTAGACAAGTAAGAACGTTCCGCTTGCGGAGCTGCGCGCGCACGCATGCATGCAGACAATTAAAAGGTAAAGAAAAACTTATTTTTGATCTTTCTGGCTGAATGAAGGCTTCCTGCCACAATCTTCTGGCAAGAGCTAAAAAGATAAAATACGCATAGATTACAACGGAGTTCTGCGAGAAGAAGACTCTGTGATTTCAATCATTGCTAAAGAACAGTTTTCATTTCTTTTATTTATTTTTTGGGGCATTATTGTGAAGTGTCACAAGGACCTGACATTAAGTAAGTGGCCCAATGTAAGAGGCTCATTTGTTTAATGTACACCACGAATGTTTGTGGGCTAATTTGTTCTTATTTTACAGAAAAAAGGAGTGGCACATTAAAGTCATCTATTAATGTCAATAAGAGGCATACAGTAAAAGCAAAGGTACTAATAGTGCAAAGAACAGTATTAATGTAAAGCAAGTTATGAACATTTATGTTTAGAGAAGTAAGCAGTGCTGCACTCATTGTTGTTTATTTTCTTGTAGGGAATGATCCACTAAAAGCTTTGCAGTCCGACGCACTTTGACAGAAGTGAAGAGTGTGGCGTGTGTGTCCTTTTATTTGCCTTTTGGTTATTTTGTCCCTTTTTTCCCCTTCCCCCAAGGACCTACGAATCCAGGCTGTGTATTTACAAGCAGTTTAGGAGGAACTAGGTGTTAGGGGGCATTGGGAAAAAATCTTCACATCTCTCAACTGGAACGGCCTGGATTTCAGGTGAGTGAAGGTTAACAATGTCTGAACTGGGGTGGTGGAATGAGCTAAAGAATGATGATGGATTAAACCCAGATCAGTTGACTGGGGGTGAGTGTTTGATTTGCTCAAGCGCTCCGTCCATCATCCCCTTTGGTTTCGTATTATTTAATGCAGCCATTTTAAAAGTAAAGTTGTATTTTGTAAGCGATCGGTTTTGTTTTGGGTCATTTCTAAGGGGAGAGGCTCGCGGTCAGAAGCTGCGTCGCATCGGTAAAGGTAAGATTAATTTTCTTTATTTTAACTTTAATTTAAGTGTAATTTGGAGGTAGTGTAGGCCTATATAGTGTATATAGTGTTAGGTTTTGTAAGTTTAGGTTAGGTGTATGTTTAAATTCGATGTATTTGAAATGTCGTTAGTTTGTTCTATCGTGTGTGTTAGAGTTTTGTAACTATGTGTAGTTTTCTTTACAGTGTCGTATTAGTAATGTATTTATTGGAAATATGTAATGTTTTATATGTATTTTTGCGCGGGAGGGATTGCTTTATTTTCTAACAGGTTTTTGTCGACCGGAAGGTATCCTGTGGAGAAGATTGCCTTTTTTTTTTTAAGGAAGTGTGTATTAGTTTCAGTAAACTAATCATTATTTAACACTTCCTTCATTTTTCTCGTTTTCCAGGAGCGTTTCTTTCTTTTAAACCATTTTTTGGGATTTTTATGGTTATCGTTGGTGGACCTATTCCTGCTGGATTATATTTTCTACAGTTGTATTTTTACATTTTTTGGGGTGATTATTTTTGGAAATCTTCTTTTTCAACAAAAGTTTGGATTATTAAATGGAGCTTTGGACTACTCTTCTTCAGCAACTAAAATTGTAAGTAAGTTTATTTTATTTATATTGGGTGGGAATTCTTTATTATGTCATTGTTATCTTTATTTGTATAATATAAAATATATTTATTATGTCAATTTAATTTTAGTGTCTTAATTAAAATTATTGACATCATAAATATTTTTTTTTCTGTAAAAAAAGTGTTTAATTGACTGTTTTTATATGTGTGATTTAGGAATTTTAAAGTTGGATTTAGTTTATAGTAGGCTTTTAGCAATTGTTTCTAGGTATTCTAAGCCTTTAGTTGTTGGGTAGAGTCTTACTTTGAATTGTAAGTACTCAAACATTTGTGTAGTTTGCTTAGTTAGTTTAAGGCCTATTTGAGTTATAGATTGTTCCATTCTTAGTTGTTGGTAGCGTTGTTCTTTTTGGATATATTGTAATAGTTTTAGTAGGGTTGGTGTAGATCTGTCTGTTTTGCTTGGAAGGCGTTATGCTATCCTTCCACAGCATTGTTAGTTTTGGCATCTTTATTTAGGGTGCTGTTATATACATTCCACCATGGAATGTGATATTTAGGCTGTCTTCTGTGGCCAGATCTGTGTAGCCTTCCCACCCAGGTATCCTCAAAGTAGTCAAGTAGGGGACTTCATTTTTGTTCATTTTGTTGGTAGTAGGGACTTTTAATTAATAAATTGTAGTGCTCAGCTACATCAGTAACAGGTACGTATGCTAGTGCTATTAATTTTTTTATTTGATATGCAAAGCTGCTGTTTGTTGCATATTCTACACTTAGGGCCCGATTCCGATCTTGCTCGGAAAGCCCTCCGTATGACTCGGATCCGGAGGGCTTTCCGAGCGAGACGTGCTCCGGGAGTCCGAACGAGCGAGTACGATACAGCCGTATGCTCACGGACTCGGTTCGCACGGACTCCCATTGAACTCTATGGGAGCCTGTGTACAGACGCATACACAGGCTCCCATAGCAGAAAAGGGCTGGGTGGGGAAAAGCGTACACCCTGTGGCGGGCATCCCATGGTGCCCGCCACACTGTGCATGCTTGGATCGGGAGGACCCATGGGCACCCCACTGTGATAGTTTCGGAGGTCCCCGGGTGAAGGGGGGTCTGGTACGGCCCCCCGAAGTAGGCTTTCGACAGCCATTTCATCTCGCTGAGACCGACGCGAAGCGGCTGTCCGAATCGTGCATCGTACTCGCTCGGTCGGAAATCGTCTCCATTGCGCGGCACGATTCGTCTACAAACGAGGCGTACGGAGCGGTTCGGGCCCGGAAACGATTTGGTCGGCGCGTACGCGATCTTCGCATCGTACTTGATCGTTCGGACCTGTGTACGATTCGGTCGTAAAAAAGGGCTACAAATCGGATCCGGTAAAGCCAAATCCGATTCGGAGGCCTTCGGAGCGAGATCGGAATCGGGCCCGTAATGTAAATTTTTGGAGGTGCCTCCAAATGCATTGGTTGAAGTGATAGTAGCAACTTTGAATTGCTGTGTGAGGGTATGTTTTAAGTATTGCTTGTATCATAGATTGCTCAAAGTCTACTATTATTTTTTGTGGAAAATAATTGTTAGTTTCTTGCTTTACTTTGTTTAAAACTTCTAAATATGTTGTTGTTTGTTTGTTAGTTAGTAAAGCATATATGAAGGGGATGTTTGTGTATTGAAATAGTCCATGTATTGTGTACAGCTGGTAAAATGGTTTGGGACATATTTTAAAAGTCCCGTCCATCATCCAGGTTTCACAGTTTTGTAATTTTAATAAATTTGTAGGAGTCCCAAACATTATAATTCTTTTGTCAGGGGATTTATTGTTGTACAGAAGAAATTGTTCTTCTGTGTGTGTTAATGTGAGTTCAGGTGGGATTTCTACCACTGCAAATGTTTTGGGAATAGGTCCAGTGGTAGCTGTAGCTTTTTTCGTTCTAGCTATAGTTCTTTTTAATGATGATATTGAGGGCATTTGGCCAGTTGCGTGCTCTGGGACTCCGGGAAGCATGTGTTTAAGGATCTCTGTTGTGGTCTTTTGAGATGCAGCACTAATTTCTTTGATATTTTCTATTGCATGTCTAACTTCAATTTCTGCTACGTTAGGGGGGTGGTTATGTTCCCTAACATATAAGACAGTTGTTTCCTTTGTATCAGCCCTCCCATAACATTTGTTAGAGTAGTATTTGCTACATTTCCAGTTTACTTTATCCCCAGTTTGCTTTTCTTGCGTGTTAACATACCCCATATAACATAATTTTAATTTTCCTTTCTGGGAGGTTGTAAATTGGGCCCCTTCAGTCATGGTGGTGTTTCAAATGCTAAGAGAAATGTATTTAAAAATTAATAAAAAATATCTGACATGTTTTAATGTATAACAATTGCGTTTGTCAAATTTATACTTACATTGTTGAATTTGAAGCCTTGTTTAGATGTCGAAAATTATTCTTTGATGTTTTATTTCTTTTTTCTGTCAAGTTTGCTGTGGAAAAAAAAAGCAAAATTAATTAATGTGTTTATGCCCTTTTTTAGCTGGGGGGAGTTGTTGTTAAGTTCTACTTGGGTTTGGTTTTTTAAACAAGTTTGAAAGTTTATTTGAAAATTATACTTGCCTTATTTTGAAATGAAGTTTTAACACTGTTTGCAGGTCCTGGAGTTGTTTCAGATTTTTCTGTACAGGAGATATAATTAAAAAAATATATGTTAATTATTTTGTTGAAAGAAAATATTATTTGTAAGCAGTTGTAGTATTAGAAGTTTTAAAATGCTATTTTACTTACTTTTTTGAGATGTAGTTCAGGCTTGAGTCAGCAATCCGGCAGAGTTTCTCCTTATTGTTGTAGTTTTCTTTGGAAAGTAAATTAATGTGTAATTTGTGTGTGTTTATATAGTGTGTTATAAATTACTTTTACAATCTTATTGGTTTATTTTAATTATTTGTGTATTCCATTGGTTGCTACTCTTAGTTTTAATTTTTTTGACAGTTGTTTTCCATATTATATATATTATCAGTTACATTTTTTTAAGTGGGAAGAAATGGTGTACTCTGTTATTTCGTATTTATAACGTTTAAAATCTTTAAGAGTTTCATTTTATTTTATATATTATGTTTGCATTATGATATATTTTTAGTGTATTTATAAATGTTTATGGAATTGTATTGATATTTTTATAAAATAATTGTTTATTCATTTATAATATATTTAGTGTGTGTTATTGCAATTTTTAAGTTATTTACGTTATGTTTCTAGTTAATTTGTAGTATTTACAATGTCGATATTTTTTTTTACGATAATTCAGTAGTCTATATTTTTGTGATTGATATTTTTGTCATTTTGTATGTTTATTTAATGTGTTCGATATTATTGAAAACGAGAATTTTGTTTTTGATAATGGTGTAAACGATTGTAATGTTATACAATATTGTGAAGTCGATATATTTTTTTAAATTAAGTATAGGATGTCGATATTAGTGTTCTCGATATTTGTGTTCCGATATTTTGGTAAGTCGATATTATGTCAGTCGATATTATGCCAGTGATCCCCCAAAAACACGTTAAATTTCAAAAGCACAGCTGGACTGGTATTTTGAATTAAGCAAGTTTGATTTTGATAACAAAAAAATTGCAGTTCAGATAAAA
The DNA here is from genome assembly GCA_963921515.1 of Calotriton arnoldi. Classification (NCBI taxonomy): domain Eukaryota; kingdom Metazoa; phylum Chordata; class Amphibia; order Caudata; family Salamandridae; genus Calotriton; species Calotriton arnoldi. The sequence goes on from CAWUFW010012198.1 coordinate 257,158, forward strand.
CATTTTTTTTAAATGTAAGCGACAGTGTGGTGATTTACATCACAACTAATTTTTATTAGAAGAGTTCGAATTGTTTAGTCATTGGGAAAACACGAAGGAGCTTAACCTAAAAATAATGAGGGCTGAGCATATTTTTTCTTATTATGCAAGCTTTTGTTTGTACAAATTCCAGGCTCTGGTTTATGAGCATCACACGTAATTTCTGTTTTCCTTTATGGTTAAGCTGATCTTAATTTTCTCTCGCGGCAGCTGTGAAAATACGTGTTCCACGGCCTCATGTGCTGAACAAGGAGCGTTCGACTCATGACTTTACAAACTCAATGGACAATACATTGGAGCTGTTATCTCAGCGACTCTTGCTTACGTAAGACCTCAACTCGTGAATGATGATCACTCAGACGACCGCCAACTCATACGTGTAAAATCGAATTATGTGTATTTTGCGTGGAAAGCGAAAACATTACCCAGTTTCTCCAACCCCTAAAAATAGTTGCAAAATAGTTAAATAGTAACATTCTAGATCACTTCTCGAAGCCGGGTGAGAGAATATTAGAATTTGGGGGCCCATTACGATGGCGAGCGGACAAAGTCCGCCTGCCACCGTAACGGTAAACGGGACCGCCCGCCAGAGGTGCGGTGGTCCCGCTGTGCCCATTAGGATGCGACCGCCACCGTGGCGGTCGCATCCCGCATTGTTTACATTGCGGCGGGCGGTGCTGTCAGCAGCTCCCGCCGCAATGTAAAAAATGCATGCAATGCATTGGCATGCACAACGTGACAGGCACCGCGCGGTACCTGCCACCTTGTGCATGCCAATGTAGGGGGGTACCATAGGTACCCCCCAAGTGCAGCCACCCACCCCCCTGGGGGCCCGCAACAGGGCCCCCAAAGCAATTCCCGCATGCCTTTCCATGGCGGCGATGCCGCCATGGAAAGGCCTTCACCGCCAGGCATCCTAATATGGATGGCGGTGTCTTCCAGACACCACCACCATATTAGGCCCGAGTTCTGCCCGGCAGGCAATCGGAACCATTGCCTGCCTGCGGAAATGCGGCGGACGGTCTTTCGTCCGCCGCTGTCCCCCCGCCATTGTAAAATGGCGGGGGGATTAATGGAGGGCGAGCGGGGAAAAATGTCGGGCGGATCACCACCGCCGGTCGGGCGGTGGCGATCCGCCCGACATCATAATGACCCCCTTAGTCACATAACTTTTATTTTGCTTGAGACTCGAGAAGTTCTGCAAAAAAAATGGTGCAATTATATGCACTTTTTGCATTCGTATCAGTAAAACATGGATAGCTCGTGGGTGCACTTATGTTAATAAGATTTAGAGGTATTTATCTCTACCAAAAGCTGTGCCAAGGTACCGAGCCTTCCTTTTATCAGATCTGCTGTCTTACCTCCTCTGACCTACACACAATCACTGATAACAGCACTCTAAATTGTATATCGTTCATAAACTGCGGTGCTTTGACCTGAGGCACATCTGGGGACAGGATGTGGCCTAACTGCTAGAGCGGTAGACCTCGAAGCTGTTATCTGAAATGTCGACTATGACTGAGGCTCCTCCAAATAGCTGGCAATTAAGTGATGATACGGCATAAGATGTCTAAACCAGCTGGCCACACAATTTGGGGGAGACTTACTAACATTTGCAAAGGTGCGCGCATGGCCAGCAAAATTGTGCGCAGCACTTTTGGGCCTTTATATTGTATAGTAGAGATGGACGAGCAGTTGAAAGTTCGAGGCTGACTGGAACCAAATGCCTGGTTCAGTGTTAGATCAGAGTATCAAGTGCAAAATATTGCTCGGCAAAAATATCCAGAACCAAAATATTGGGAAGATTAGTAAGTACATGTTGGTAGTATATGTTTACTTTACTTAACTTCACATATAAGTACTTTCAGCATTATATATATCTTCCAGGTACATAGATGTGGAGCTACGAATAACTGAAAGCTAAATCAGATACCTGGCTTGGTATCCCATGAGCACTCCACATGAGCAACTGTACAAGACTATAGTAAATGTGTGTTTGGCCTGGAGTGTTCTGAGCTGCTGCTGCTTCTAGCCAGTAACTGCTGCCGTGAAGCCACGCCTCCTCTATGAAGTGCTGACTGGTGCAGGCAACAGTAAGTGGCCTAATCTGCTCTAGGTTGATCATCTCTCCTGCTGGCCTATAATAGGCTTAAGTGCGGTAATATCTCTGGAGCTGCTGCCTGTGGTTGGCAAACATATGTGACTATAATGCCAGAGATTTTCTCATTTGGTGATTGATCAGGGTGTGTGGCCTGGAACAATTTGGTAAATGCTTAAGACTTGGCAATAAAAGATCATACAATTTGCTTACAAAGATGGTAATGTTTGTACTCTATCAGTGACAATCGACAGCACAGGTTCTGGCTTGTTGTTCAAATCCGGTGCCTTTCCCAATTCTGCTTTATATATGATGAAACAACCAAGCATGCCCTTTACTTGTACCAGGATAGATCATATTTACAGCAGTGCTTTTGTTGAACGAATAGCACTCCTCATGCATGAGTGTGTGAGGAGCGTGGGGGAAGCCAGGCATTTGCCCTTGGTACTTGCACAGGTTGCATTTTACTGAAAGCCCGGTGTAGCTTGAAGGATACTGTGTAGTTTGGGCCTGGCTCCCCCTTTTTAGAAATATTTCTGGAGGTACCTGTCGTGTCGCCATGCCTGACTCTGTCCGCGACTTCTGAGTCAGGCATGGCAGGAAGCAGAAGGGAGGGGCGAGGCGCAGGGGCGCCAGTCGGAGTGAGGCGAGATAAAAATAAAGATGTGTATAACTCCAGCTCGTGTCCGCATATCATTTTAGCGCAGGACACGAAACCTGGCGACGAGGGTGGGATGAGAGGACACCCCCAGAACCACACGGAGAAAAGAAACGCTGCCCGTGAGGTGCTGCAGCCACTAAACAGAGAGCGTTACCATCAGAGTGAGCGCGCATGGTAATTCGGCTCACATTCCGGCCCACAACGAGTGCGCCCTGCGGAACAAACCCCCGGAGCCCAACTACATGAACAGTGCACAGAATTGGGGTAAGAACATTGATTCCCCACCAGCAAAGTTGGCATGCAGAGAGGTCGCATTCGGCGGCCATTTTGAGGTCAGGCGTACCTCATAGGGAAGCAGTGCCACCAGCCCGGCGGCCATCTTAAGGTCAGGCAAAGAACAGAAAGCACCCCTGGGCCTGCCAAAAATATATTTTGAAGCCTCGTAGACGCTGCTGCGGTTGTCAGGGCGGGCAGTGAAGCCAACAGTACTTCATAATGACCACTCAGCCTGATTCCTCACAAGACGCACTGCCAGGTCCAGCTCAAGCCATGCCACACGGACCTATATTAATGGGGGTATCATTCCTGCGTCCCCCCGAACCTCTGATGCTGACCTCTGGAAACAGCATGGGTCCTAAGTGGAAGAGCTGGTTAGAAGACTTTGAAGACTTCATCAAGGGCTCACAAGTCAGTGACCCTGACCATCAACTCATAGCGCTACGGAACCTGGTGGGTAAAGACATAGGACAAATTATCAAAGAACTACCTCCAGCAAATGCCGCGTCGTACACGGACGTGAGAGAAGCCTTGAACAGGAAATTCCTTCACAAGCGCAACTTGGATTACGAACGCTACACGTTCAACCTCGCGTCTCAAGAACGAGACGAGTCCATGGGCGATTTCATTTCTCGGCTAAAGCGTCTAGCACGATATTGTGAATTTGATAATTTCAACACCGAAGATGTGCTTAGTCTACGAATCATCGAAGGGTGCCAATCAGAGTCACTACGATGTCGGCTGTTAAAGAAACACTACTCACTCGACGACATCGAGGAACTCACAAGGATAAACAATCAAGCTGAGGAACACGCAAAAAAGATGGAAGCCAGCAAGACAGAGAAACGAGAACAAGCCCTCCGAATACAATCAAAAACAGAAGTGAGGCGTCGACCGGACCATCGGAGACCTGGAAAATCCACAAGTTTGTCCCGTGGTGGGACCAGAAGCGGCAACACACAGAAACAACCGCCACAATGTTATCGCTGTGGTTTAGACTACCCTCACACAGGCCCCTGCCCAGCCATGGGACAACAATGTCACCGATGCGGAAGGGACAATCATTTTGAAGCGATGTGCCAAACTCGTCGTAAAGAAGCAGGACCGACCAAGCGAAGTACTGGACCACATCACCATGTGAGGGCAGTGCAAGGAAGAAGGGACCGCTCAACGAGCTCGTCCAGATCCAGCACCCAGTCACAAACTTCATATCGATCCCGACGATCAACGTCAAGAGAATTGTCCGCCCTCACTCCCATATCTCAAGACAATGACGAATATGTGTGCATGGTGGCAGACCCGGACCGGCTAAAGAAATAGAATAGAATAGAATAGAATGATTTTTATAGAGCGCATGGCTACCCGGAAGCATCCCAGCGCTAAGAATCACTAAGGGAGGACCAGTCCTCTAAGGAAAGAGCCAGGTCTTAAGCTGTTTACGGAAGGCTAAATAGTTACATTGACTGCGAAGCTGCAGTGGGAGGCCATTCCACAGCTTGGAGGCATTATATGAGAAGCGTCTGCCTCCACTTCTGGCCTTCTTAACCCTTGGTACCACTGCAAGGTGTAATTCATCCGAGCGGAGGTTTCTCCTGGCTTTATAGGGGCGGATCAATGATTCAATAATGCGAGGACCATTTCCTCTCAAGGATTTATGGGCGATGCACAAGGACTTAAAAACAATTCTTTCCTTCACTGGCAGCCAGTGGAGCATCTGTAGTGCCGGTTTTGCAGAGCTGTCTTTCCGTGTGCCCATCAGGAGCCTAGCTGCAGAATTCTGCACAGTTTGCAGTTTGGATATAACATTTTTGGGGGCTCCAAGATAAAGAGCATTGCCGTAGTCTATTCTTGACAAGATGAGGGCTTGCACCAATATTCTTCTAGCCTGGTCTGGTAATAACGGCAGAACTTTACGGATCATCCTTAGCAAGCTGAAGCAAAGTGCGGTGGTTTTCCTGGCTTGCACTTTAAACGAAAGCTCTTGGTCAAGCCAGATGCCCAGACTTTTTATTTCTGTTTTGGGGATGGGAGCTGGGCCCATACAGGCTGGCCACATAGTATTAGCTTTAAAATTTATCTGATTACCCAGGAGCATAAGCTCGGTTTTGTCGCCATTGAGCTTTAGATGGGAAAGGCTCATCCACTTGGTGACTTCCTCCAGGCAGTGGTAAAGATCCGGGAGCAGATGGTTAGTCTGAGTCAGAGCCACCACCAGCTGGGTGTCATCAGCATACATGATTAATTGGATCCCAAAGGGGAGCACAATCTCCGCTAGTGGATGCATATAAACATTAAAAAGGGTTGAACTCAGAGACGAGCCCTGTGGGACTCCACATCTAAGAGGAACCGGTTTAGATCGAACATCGCCTAAAAACACGTGAAAGCACCTATCATCCAGAAAGGATTGAAGCCAAGATAGCACTTTCCCGGACACGCCTAGATTCCTAAGCCGGTGAGCCAATATCTGGTGGTTCACCGTATCAAAGGCTGCGCTTAGATCGAGGAGTATTATTGCGGCTGTGCCTCCTTGATCAAGAATCTTCCTTGCTTCTTCCACGACCACCACTAAGGCGGTCTCAGTGCCTTGGCCTGGGCGAAAGCCCGTTTGGGAAGGGTGGAGCAGGTTACTAAGTTCCAAGAAGGAAGAGAGGGTCTGGTTAACTATTTTCTCTGTGATTTTGCCCATAGTAGGAAGCAGTGAGATGGGGCGATAGTTGCCCAAATCTGCCGGATCCAGGTTAGGTTTTTTTAACAAGGTTACACATTCAAATGGGAAATCATTCCGTCAAATTTGTTCTAGACACAGGAGCATCGCTCAACTACATCTGCACGACTGAATACGAGAGGATGTGTCCGAAGCCGAAGCTAGAACCAGCCGCAGTGCGCGTCTACACATGGATGTCCAAAGAACCACTGCCGTGCTTAGGACGATTCCCCACATCATTGACCTACAAAGACAGAACAATTCAGGCTCAAATTCACGTAATAGAAGGCCCTGAAGCTGCTGACTGCCTTCTCAGCTTACCTACAGCAGAACGTCTGAAGCTTGTAGAGATCCTATTCAAAGTTGACGACTCGCCCGACATAATAAACAAGTTCCCGAAACTATTCTCCGGCCTAGGAAAACTAGCCCATGTCAAAGTCAAACTACACATCACCGAACAAGTCACGCCCGTGGCTCAGCATCACAGGAAAGTACCATTCCATATCCAACAAGCAGTTGATGACGAACTCCAAGACCTGCTGAGAGCGGACATCATAGAAAGGTCAACCGGACCTACTCCATGGGTGTCTCCAGTAGTAGTTGTACCCAAACGAGGACAAGAGAACAAAGTACGCCTGTGTGTGGACATGTGAGCCCCGAACACAGCCATTGAACGAGAGAGGCATCCAGGACCTCACATCAGTGACATGATCACTCGTTTGAATGGAGCGACAGTTTTCTCGAAACTGGATCTCAATAAAGGGTATCACCAGCTCGAACTCCATGAAAAATCCAGGTACATCACCACGTTTACCACACGCCAAGGCCTCTTCAGGTACAAGCACCTCAATTTTGGTATTTCTTCAGCGGCGGAGATCTTTCAAGAGGCGGTCCGGCGAGTAATCCATCACATCCCAAACTCATTCAACTACAATGACGACATCCTTGTATTTGGTGCAACACGCGAGGACCATGACAAAGCCCTGGATCGCGTGTGCCATGCTCTTCTCAATGCCAAACTCACACTCAACCGAGACAAATGTGAATTCCATAAGTCAACTCTCAAGTTCTATGGTCACATTTTCTCCGAAGACGGCATGAGACCTGATCCTGAAAAAGTCTCAGCATTGGCCGACACTCCGCAACCCCATGACGTCAGCAACGTTCGATCTTTCCTGGGCATGGCCAGTTACTGCGCCCGATATATCAAGGACTATGCGACCATCAGCTACCCGTTGCGAGAACTCACGAGACAAGGCCAAAGTTTCCACTGGTCCAATGCATGCGAGCGTGCTTTCAATAAGATCAAAAAGGCTGTGAGCTCTGCCGTCCACCTGGCGTACTTCAACCCGAGACGAAAGACCTAGATTTCAGTTGACGCCAGCCCCGTCGGACTTGGTGCCATTCTAGCTCAGTATGATGACGAAAGAGATCAGCGTCACATTGTGGCCTATGCCAGCCGCAGCCTCACCGACACGGAGAAAGCATACTCGCAGCCTGAAAAGGAAAGCCTGGCGGTTGTGTGGGCCTGTGAGCACTTCTATCTGTTCGTATATGGGAAACACTTCACGCTCATCACTGACCATCAGGCCCTAATCACCATATTCGGCAACCCTCGTGCGAAGATGCCTCCACGGATCGAGAGGTGGGGGATCCGCCTGCAAGACTATACGTACACCATCATTCACAAACCAGGGAAGGCAGAGAACCCGGCGGACTACATATCACGCCATCCCCAAGCGCTGACGCAGACACGTGACTCGCTAGCCGAAGAATACCTTCATTTTGTCATTGATCAAGCACGTCCACCTGCCGTCCCACTGGAAGCCATCATAGAGGCCACTGCCAAGGACGCCACACTTCAAGACGTCATGCAACGTATCCGCACAGATTCCTGGAGACATTTGGACGATCCACACACCAATGTCGCCATCAATATGCAATAACTATCATCTTTCAGACACGTCAAGGATGATCTCACGATCAGTGCAGACGGGTTACTGTTGAGAGACAGAAGGATCGTCATTCCTCACCAACTAAGATAAGGGACCGTCAATCTAGCACACGATGGTCACAGAGGTGTAGTGGCCACGAAGAAAGCACTGCGAGAGAGAGTCTGGTTCTCATCCCTTGACCAGATGGTAGAAGCCACACTTCAAGATTGCCCACTTTGTCAACTGGTAGGGCAAGAAGAACCACACGCCCCACTGCAGATGTCTGACCTCCCAGACAGTGTGTGGCAGCAAGTGGCTGACGACTTCTTCGGCCCGCTGAAATCCGGAAAATATGTCATCGTCATCATGGACGAATATTCCCGATTTCCTATCGCACACCAGATTTCATCCACAAAAGAATCCGCCGTCATACCTGTCATCGATGAAGCATTCGCAGCATGGGGAATCCCCAAGGCGGTGAAGACAGACTATGGGCCACCCTTCAACGGGCATGAGTTCACAGAATTCGCAAACCACCTGAATTTCAAACACCGGAAAATCACTCCCTTGTGGCCCCAAGCCAATGGGATGGTTGAGCGTTTCATGGCCACCCTAAAGAAAACGATACAACAAGCTGAACTGACTCAACGTGACATCCAGCCAGCACTCAATGAAGTATTGCGAGCATATAGGACCACACCGCACAGCTCTACCAACAGATGTCCTGCCACCCTGATGCTCGGAAGAACCCAGCGCACCAGGATACCGACCTCGGACGCAGTCACACAGTCCAAACTCCCGACCTCGGACCATGAGACACTGATGAATCTCGACAAGACCAAGAAAGCAAAAATGAAGGAATATGCTGACAACCGCTGACATGCCAAGGTGTCCGACATCCGAGAAGCAGACTGGGTACTGGTGAAGCAAGAGCGAAAAACCAAGGCTGACAGTCGCTATTATGCCCACCCGCTCCGAGTAATGAAGAAAAAAGGGACTATGATCACAGCTGCCTCCGGAACCAAGAGGACCACGAGAAATGTGTTGCACTTCAAGAAGTGCAATCCAGCGGCATACGCTCGAGAAGACAAAGCTGACTGGGACACAGACATATCGAGCCCAGAAACAGACAATCAAGAAGAACACCGTTGTGTGACTGACACAAACGAAGTGAGAGAGAGGCGTCTCTCTCGCCGACCGCAGAGAATCATCCGGAGACCAGCTCAGCTCATTGAGGAACTCTAAGAAGGACCATGGGACAGTTGACAAATCAAAAAAAGGGGGAGATGTCGTGTCGCCATGACTGACTCTGTCCATGACTTCCGAGTCAGGCATGGCAGGAAGCGGAAGGGAGGGGCGTGGCGCAGGGGCGCCAGTCGGAGTGAGGCGAGATAAAAATAAAGAAGTGTATAACTCCAGCTCGTGTCCGCGTATCATTTTAGCGCGGGACACGAAAGTACCCATGGCCTTAAGAGGTGTTGCATCCAATCCTGTTGCAAACAAAGCACAATAAACATTGTCGGGCTTTTTTATAAATAATGAACTTAATCCTGTTGTTTAATGCTTCATAGCGTGGTCACTCAAAACTCATACATACGTGCGTGGCATATTGGCATTGCAAGCCTTCACCCCAATCATGCTTCCATTATGCTACCTCTGGAGGTATGCATCCTCGCTGGTTCATGCTAGGGAACATTCTGCAGTTGTGCTGCCCTTTTGCATTGGATTTGGGTTTGTACCTTTTGGGTGCAACTCTCACCGGACTGCTTGTGTCTCAAGAAGTGCTCCCAGCTGAGAGGAGTGATCCGCCATCTCCTAGTGGAGACTTTGGGAGGGCTGGAGGATGATGCAGGGCATATGGCCCCCGCCTCCCTGGTACTGTGCACATGCATGAAGAGTGAGGGACCAAGGCCCTCATCGAGGCAGGAAGAGGTGAAGGGCACATCAGAGACCTCGCGGAGGGTCAGATGAGCCGGCCATGAGAGCGTCAGGCAAACCATACAGGGTGGTGGGCGAGCAGTAATGGTGTATGCTGGCTATCGAGTGTCAGTGAAAGGACAAAGGATGATAAAGCCACGGAGAAGAGTAGGAGAGACGGACAGAACATGAGTACTGAACAAGATAGATGGAAGGCAGAGACAGATAACACTACAAGATTACCCTGCATGGGCCAGGCTGCTCCTTTGTGGGGCCCGCTGTAGGCTAGCATGAAGGAGAAAATCTGGGTTTGTGATGTGGTGTAATTAACAAGTATGGGCTTCACGAGTTCAGCACAAAGCGGTTTCTAGGATTGGAGTGACTGAGATAGGCTGAGTATTTCAAAGTTAGGAGAGTAGTGGACCCCACAACATCATGGACGAAATAACAATAAGTTGTGACTGCAGTACACGATCCTGACCAGACTTATACCAGCAGTGCACACTGTAAACAGGCTGCAGTTACAGCATGTGCCCCTTCAGGCCTGACCCAACCTGGGGAAGAAGGAAGTGTTCAAGAACAAGGCTGGTCATGGTGGAACATGCTGGAATTTCAACAAGGGTGCATTTTTCAGCTCTTCCTGCAGGTTCAGACGCAAGGCCAGCACCCAAATTAAAAGGCAGACGTTGGTGTCGTGGTTGGAAAGGTACGCAAACACAGTGGCCAAGGGCAAAATGAGTAGTGGTTTGAAGAGGGTTTTTGAATTCCATACTCAAGGCTGCATCAAAGATGCTGAGATGACAACCAATAGTGTGTAAACGGGCTAAAGGAGCTGGTATGGCCAAAACTGATGAAAGAGGGAAGGAGACCCAGGATGTCTGGACCCTTTGTGGGACTGCCTATTCCAACATTGATGGACTCCCCATAGGAACTGTACCATAAAATACATCCAGGGAGTACAGGCTGATTCACCACCTGTCTTGGCTGAAATAGGGAGCAGTCAACCAATATATTGCCCAGGAGGGATGTGCAGTTTGTTACACTGTTATCGAAGATGCATTGGCACTGCTTTGAAATTGCAGAAAGGGGACCAAAACGGGGGAGGGCTTATCGCGCACTGCTGGTACATCCAAAATATTTCCCCTGTTGTGGATGCAATTCAGAGGCACGATGTTTGTGGAAAAAATGACACCCCGTGTTGTTCAGTGGCTTGCACATTTCTTTAAACTTTCAGCACCTTCTTAGACTGGGTGCTGAAGTTGATGGTCTAGTTTGTGCAGAGTATACACTATCTGCATGATTTCCTTTTTATAGGGAGGTGGGTGGTCAGAGAAGGTATGCAGGACTGATGAAAGTGATGAAAAAGTGTTGCAAACCTTTGGAGATAGAGCTGTAGTCAGTGGTGATGGTGTCTAATGTACCAAATAAGCTTGCAACATTGAGGCATATGTTGCAAAATGAGATGAGTAGGCGAACGTGTGAATTGAGGACGCTGCAGCAAGTCCGGGGCCACCTCAACTTAGGGCTCAAAGTAGTGGTGCAGGAAAGTCACATCACAGAGTGAGGATTATGGACGGAATATGACAGAACACGAGGAAGTGGATAAGATTCTTTCATGACTACAATGGTGTCACAATGTGGATGGTCGCATACCTTTATACACGGACAATTGAAAAATTGCAGGATACTTCTGGATTAGGCAGCATTGGCCTATATTGGAAAATATGATGGTGCGCTGAAAGGTGGCAAGATGACTGGAAAAGGCTCAGCTAATGTATTGCCTGGCTGGAATTGTTTCCTGTGGTTTTGGCAATGTAATTGTGGGGATATGAGCTTACCTTAATGATAGACAACAAGGTAGCAGAAAGTGTGATCAACAAATTGCTTGCAAATTGTATTGGATTGACAATGGAGGAAATGACTCATAGGCACTTTAACCAAACTGACAGTGTATCAAACTTGCCAAATTCTTATGATATTGACTCATATATCTACGAGAGAACCTAAAGAACTTCATTTTCATTCCCTGGATATTTCTAAGAACAACACTGGCCTATTTTGGTTTTACTATGGATCCTTGTGATTTGGTTGTCACCCCTGTCTTCACTGATGGTGGTATCTCCTTGTCACCTCACACAAAACAAAGGTGTGTGATTGCATTTCATATTTTGCCTCCTTTTCTCTTTAGTATCACTGTACAATCGTTAAAATACTTTTATGTATCATTGGATTAAATACACTCTTGCTCATAAATTGCTCATACCTGTGGTATGAGGAGGTACTTGAATTAGGATTGTGATCAAATAGGTCTCTTCGTGTTTTCCTTTTCTGCTGTAACACCCAACCCGTGGACCTTTACGTGGGACCAACACCCTTTTGTTTAATACATAAATAAACAGCACACCTGACAAGCTCACTCTTCCTGGCTGATCCTTGATACAATGACTCCTCCCCAGTCTGTGAAAATAAACATTGTAAATACAGATTACTGGAAGCAAAAAGTTAATTAAACTGCCTCACACTGCACATTATTTTCCCAAATTTAGTTTTGGTAAAGATACTCTATTTTGTCAATGTACTACAAAAGAAAAAACATATTGTAGGACATGTTTTTTTTTTTTAATAACACATTTTATTAGGTTATTTCGTAATATGTAGGGGTCGCAGCCCCACATTGGCCACAGCGATGTAGGTTTAATTTGTAACAATAACCATATTTCTGACATATAACAATACCCACCAAACACGTAGGTGTCATAAACGATAAACTTACAGACAGGTTCCGGTCTCCGAGTTCGTACAAGCGGTGCAATCATCATAGTGTGCCACATTAATATACTACTTACACATATTTTAAAAACTCTCATTGGGGATATACCGATACATAACAACATAACGAAACAATTTTCAGGGGTCCGACTCAGGCAGGGGGGGAAGGTCGATACCGCGATAATCCGCCCATCTAGTCCATATTTTGCGGTGTTTAGCGGGGCATCCACGGGCCTCGAAAACAGCAATCTCAGCCCCCATACATTTGTCTAGTTCAGCTTTCCATTTGCCCAGGGTTGGGGGTGATGTTGCCTTCCACATTTGGGCTATATCTCTTTTGGCCACAGCGAGAGCTAAAAACAAGAGGTGCTGCTTATACCTATTCCCCCCTATATCTTCTGTGGAGTGTAACAAGAAAAGGCGAGGGTCGAGCGGGAGATCCCAGGACAGCACCTCATGGAGACACGAGCGAATTCGGCGCCAAAACGGTTGTAACGCCGAGCAGCTCCAAACCGTGTGTAAGAAGGACCCCTCCTCCCCACCACACCTCAGGCATACAGGGGACTGAATAACTCCCATCCGCCATAGACGTATCCTAGTGTAATATGCGCAGTGTAGATATTTAAATTGGATAAGCCGAAAGCGCATGGACACCGCCGCACCCCTAGGGCTGGCGATGGCTTCGGCCCAATCATCGTCGGTGAGTTCAGGTATATCTGCTTGCCATGCAAGCCTTGTCTTGTCCAGTGTGGTGGGTGAATGAGTTGTCAGTGTCTGATAGACCTGTTTGATCTTGTGAGGTCCTAGATCCCCTGTAAGCAGTCGCCCCTCCAATGGTTGAAACTCAGGGAGGGATTCTAATGTGTGGATCTGGGGTCGCAGTGCGTGTCGGAGCTGAAGGAACTTATAGAATTGTGTTTTATGTAGATCAAACTCGGTCTGTAATTGCTGAAAAGATTTCATGGTGGTGCTGCGCATTACATCGCCAAGAGTCGAAATCCCGACACGGTCCCACCCTTTGAACCCCGGTAATGCTGATACGGAGCGGAGATATGTGCCCTGCCATAAGGGGGTCATTTGAGTAAGCGTCCCCTTCCAGCCCATCTGTCGGGTCTTAGCCCGCCAGAGCTGTATCACCACTCTGCCGGCCGGTGGTAGGTGATCGAGGCGAACCGTGCTGTACAATAAATGAAGGAGCGGGACCTGATCCATAGCAGCATGTTCCGCCGAATATGCTGGATCCGTGGGGGAGCAGTACCACCATTCGTTTATTACCATCACATGGGACGCTACATAATAGGCATAAACATCCGCTGCGGCGATCTCGCCGCAATATGTGGATTGTGTACATGTGCGGAGCGCCACTCTGACCGCCCCACCGTTCCACATGAATTTATTTTGTATGGCTGCTACTTGAGCAAACCATGTAAGCGGAATGGGGTATGGGTAATTCTGGAGACGATATAAAATACGGGGCAATGATACCATTTTAAAAATGGCTGAGTGCCCATACAGGGAGAGAGGGAGAGAGTACCACACGGTGGTTTCGTTGTGAAGGCTAGCCATTAAGGGGAGATATTGCGAGCCCAGGAGACTTTCGGACAAGGGGAAATATATATGCCAAGATATTTGAAGCCCTCTGTCGCCCGGGAAAGCTGCGATGCCCAGGTGTTGCGTCCCTGATGTCCGCACACTGGAAATAAAATAGATTTGGTGGGGTTGGCATGGAGGCCCGAGGTATCCCCAAAAACCCTGAGGATTTCAAGTATACAAGGACCCGAATTCCAGGGATCGGTTATGAAAAAGAGGACATCGTCCGCATACAAAGCTATGCGGTCCGAACGCGACTGAGACCAGTCGAACCCCCGAAGGACCGGATCACTCCGAACCCACGCCGCCAGAGGCTCTATCGCAAGAGCAAATAACAGGGGGCAACCCTGTCTGGTGCCCCGCTGGATAAAAAAGGGCTGTGAATGGTGTCCCGCAACTCGGACCGACGCCGTCAGCTCCGTATATAACAATTGCACGTAGGCCAAGAAACGAGGCCCCAAGTTTATTGCCTCAAGGAGCTGGAATAGATACACCCAACTCAGGGAGTCAAACGCCTTATCTATGTCGGCGAAAATCAAGGCAGCTGGCCGACCCAACGTCGGGGCTGCCGCCATGGCATTGTGTACCCGTCTGATATTATGTTGAGTAGCCCTATGTGGCATAAAGCCTGATTGATCTGGGTGGATCAAGTCACTGATGCAGCTGCGCAGGCGATCGGCCAACACCTTCCCCAGCAATTTTGGTTCAAAATTTATGAGGGAAATGGGGCGGTATGAGGAAGGGTCCTCCGGAGGCCGGCCCGGCTTATGAAACAGTACAATTTCCGCGTGCCGCCAGTCACTAGGCAAAATGGCAGACTCCACAGCCTCTTGGATTGTTGCCAATAGATGGGGCCCCAACGTGTGTATGTTCGGCCTGAGGAATTCCATTGGGAACCCGTTGGGCCCGGGAGCGCGGCCAGGATGAAGGGCATTGAGGGCCCCCGTGAGTTCTTCCGTGGTAATGGGAGCGTCCAGTTGTTCCCGGAGGTGATCGGGAAGTCGACGGGGAGGGTTATCCACCAAGAATTCAGCGATCAGCTCCGGTGAAATTTGTTCATGCCTAGTGTAGAGGGCAGTAAAGTATCTGGCGAATTCCACAGCGACACCCTGCGGTGTGGTGTGGAGGGAACCATCGGTACCGCGAATGGTGGGGACAACTGCCGGAGACGCATCCGCCCTGCAAAGTCTATGGAGCATCTTACTGGACTTATCGCCCCATTGATAAATTCGATGTTGAGAAGCCTCCCATATCTCTTTCGCTTCAACCATGAGGTGCTGCCGAAGGTCCTGCGGCGAATAACTGGACTAGGGTCCGCATTGAGTTGTAAAGCCAGTGACGCTTGACGTGTCTCCAGAGCCTCCAACTGCTCCCGCCGCGCCCGCTTTTCATTCGTGCGATAACTGATCTCGACCCCGCGAACCGTCGGTTTTAGGGCTTCCCATAGAGTAGTCCGAGAGGGAGCTGTGGGGCCGTTCTCCTCCACATATGTATTAACTGCGGTGTGCAGCATATCCTGGTATGCCGGGTCCCGGAGGTGCCATGGTGACATCCGCCACCGGAAGGGGGGTTTACGGGAGAGAGTATGAAAATGTAATCGAAGCGGAGAGTGATCAGAAAGTCCCCGGGGCCTATGAGTTATATGAGAGAATCTGTGCAGGTGTATCCGTGGAGCGAAGAAATAGTCTAGCCGCGATTGTGAGCCATGTACCGTGGAGAGATAGATAAAATTAAGTTCGGAGGGATGATATTCGCGCCATATGTCAGCCCACCCCAAGGTACTGACCAGGGTATGTAACTTTGTCTGGCCTTGTAGGGGTGCACTGACCGGGCTGCGCTGATGATCCAGTGGACCCATGGTGTCATTCCAGTCGCCCCCCAACAATGTCAAATTCTCGTGTACCTCGCCCCATGTTGCGACTAGTTTGTCAATAAATGTATGTAATCCCTAGTGGAGGGGGCACATATATACTGCCTACGGTGACCCGCTCCCTTGATAACGTGCATGTGACGAAAAGGAATCTGCCACCCAAGTCCGCCTGATGTGTAATGTATTGGAATGGGACCCTACGATGGATGAGAATAGCCACCCCTCTGGATCCCCGGGCAAACCCAGCGTGATACACATGATAAAAGCCCAATCGAGCTAGACAGGGCGCCTTGGTGCCTAATAAATGGGTTTCTTGTAATAATAGGATATCGGCCCCATACCTTTTGGCCTGGCGTAAGATTGCACCCCGTTTCACCTTGTTGAGAAGGCCCCTGACGTTCCAAGATACCACGGTTAGATCCCCACCCGAAGTAGCCTCACCTGACACTAACACCCCTTAGGATAACAATCACATCAAAAGGAGGACAGAGAGCATTACCTGTCTGTGGAAAAAAACATATTACTACAAACACAACAAAACCAAATTCCCTTAAAACACCCCCACCCACCACCCGACACTGCCAAGAAATAGGAGTATCTGTCACAGTGTGTGACCTAGGAGACCCCCAACTGGGGGGCCCCCCGCACCCACACCAATGGATCCCTTCCCTCCCTATAAACATACCCAACAAGGGGGGGCAATGAGTCTGTGGCCTTGCAGCACCATGGCCATGCCCCACGCCTGCCCAGCAGAGACTGAGAGTAAAAAGGTACTATATAGCCCAGCCCCCAAGTCAACTTGCAGTTAAGAGGAGAAAATCGCCCTTCCGGATCATCAAGGTGGCCGCTCCGAACTTGCTGATCTTCTGCTGGACCCAGAGCCACGCCGTTTCTTGGATTTATTGCGCCTCGGACGTTGAATGCGTGAGCTGCGAGAGGAGTCCGAGTCCAAGGCAGGCGGAGAGTTAGGTCTTAGTTGTGGGCGCTCATCAGTCCATGCAAAGAAGGCCTCAGGGGTATCAAAGAAAAAGGACTTTGAGTTATAGATCACCCGCATTCTGGCTGGATATAGCAACATGTATTGCAAGTTCAGCTCGCGTAGCCTGCGCTTCGCAGCCGTAAAGGACTGGCGCTGTTGCTGAACCAGGCGCGTGTAATCCGGGAACACCATGATGGTGTGAGAGTCATACTGAAGGCCATCTTTGTGAGTTCTGACAAACCGCAAGATCGCATCGCGGTCAGCGTAGTTCAGAATCTTGGCGATGACCGGCCTTGGGGCCGCCCCCAGTGGAGGTTTCTGCGTCAGGGCTCGGTGGGCCCACTCAACTACAAAGGACGATGATAGAAGATCCTGTGGCAAGATATCCGTGAGCCATTTGGTAATGAAGGCGGTCATTGATCCACCCTCGCATCCCTCCCGCAGGCCCACGAAGCGTAGATTTTTGCGCCGTGCGCGTCCCTCCGCATCCTCCACTCTGGAGGCCAGCTCCTGCGACACCACGGTGAGCTTGTTCACTTTTTTTTGGAGGGAGGAAACAGTGTCCTCCACCGTCGAGACCCGGGTTTCGGCTTCAGTAATCCGGTCCACTGCTTTGCGGAGATCTTGACGTAGAAAGGAGACCTCAGACCCTACCGCCCCTATCTTGGCATCGAGAGTGTCCCTTGCATGGTTGATAGCTGCCAGGAGGGCCGCATTGTTGGGTGCAGCAGCGCCACCATCCCCCCGCGGCCCCCCAGCGGGCATCGTGAATTGGTCGATAGTGCCCTGCTTGGGGCCACCGCCCCGGGCCCCCCCTTGCCCATCTCCGAGCGACCTGGACGCGGGGGACACGGTAACACGGCAGAGAGTCTGGCCCAGATCGGTAGCCCAGCAGTGTCAAATAACAATATGTCTCTACATAGCTCCCAAGGCACCTGCGTTGGTCAAGTGATGATGTTGGCACACCCCGTTGAGTACGCTATGGTGGCACACGCACTCCGATCTGCTCGCCACTGGGCGACGCCTCCAGCTGTAGAGACAGGCACCTTGCGGACCGCACCAATCAGGGAGACGCCGGGCTCACTCACCGAAAAGGGAAAGGAGGACCAGCACGCCAGTCACCGTGCCACGATCAACTCCAGGCCCACCCGCAGTACCTCGGGGCCCCACTCACAGCTCCCCCGGTGCCTCAATGATATCCAGGCCCGCCGGATCTTAAGGCTTGGCCAGTGCGTCTGGGGCAGGTCCAGCCGGGCCCAAGATTCCAAAGGGCACCAGCCTGAACTCCGCAGTACTCACAGAGGGGGTCGGAGGCCACGGCGCGTATCACAGGTTGGCCCATCCGTGCCTCCGATCATGCAGGCAAATATCCAGGCAGAGTCCCGTAGCAACGGGGGGGAGGAAGGGCCGCAACGCCTCCACTCCAACCCAGGGTCTATTCCTTGTGTGGGGGCTCGATGTAAGCCGGCGATCACCCTCGGCACCCCCCCAACAGACACACAGTCCGGCCACTATGGGAAGGGCCCAGCCCACGTCCCTCTCTCCGGGACGGCGTCGGCCAAACTCCAGCTCGGCCGCGTCGCGCAGATCGTCCTCCACAGGTGCCTACACACGGGCCCGGTCACAAAACAGGACAGCCAGTGGGGCCCCGCAGATCATCACAGCCACACTCGCATCAGGTCACTCTCCCCACTGCAATTACAATTTGGGCGATCCGGGGCAGTCTTTGATGCGTTCCGGGGCACCGGTGTTCACCTCACTAACCTCATATCAGGGCGATGATGCCAAATGGTCGGAATAGGAGGGGGGGGAGGGAGGGCCAGGAACAGCAGTCATCCAGGCAGCGCCGAACACGGGTGCGGGCCTCCCGCTCACCGCCCGAGGCCGCAGCCCGGCCCCAGCGCCGCCAACCACCAGCCGTGCGTGGTCCGATTCTCCAGGACCCAGTCACGCCGTCAGGATCTGCAACACTGCACCCCGATGTCCTAGGGGGTGCCAGCCAGCCCACGAGTTCCCCCGGAAGGTCTCTGGCCTCCAGGACCTGAGTGGTGTCAATGGAGCTGCTCCACCACAAATGCAGCCATACGCGGGAAAGATGGCGGCTGTGGAAAGAAGGGGGAGGGGCGGCGGCACCTCTTCGCCGGATCGAGCCCTCCGGCGCTAATCCCCCTGGGGGGGCACCAAGCGCACAGCAGCAGACCCTGGCGCTATCTCCTCCGGCCTCGGCGGGGGCAACCTCCCCGCAGCTGTGTCATGCAGGCTCGGGTCGGGCCGCCACGGCGAGATCCGATCCTAGGCTGCCGGGCGGGGTCGTCCGGGATCCGCAGCTACGGCACAGCCACAGCCGTATCTGGAAAGTTTCGCACCACCGGGATGTAGAGGGAGCCGCTGCGACAAAGTAAGACGTCTCTGGGCAGGATTAAGGTAGGATTAATGACGGATTATGGTGTGTATGGACGGAGCTCGCTCAGGCTACGTCCACCATGTTGGCTTGCCAAGCCACGCCCCGGACATGTTTTTAATGTCCTTTCAATACTGCTTTACATTTAAAATTTGAATTACAGTAACACAGATTGTTGCATGGAAATACATTTATATCATACGCACATTATCCATTCCCCAATAACAAACACACATCAATCAAAACATTGAAAGACATATCTGCAGCCTCACGTAAACAATGAATATTGAAAAGGAAACTGAGGATGATGCTCAAATGCTCCAAATGTTCATAAAGAGCACTAAATAAATTACTAAATCATGTAATATACAAAACATCAGGAGTAGCGTGTAACATGGCCCTATATTGCCAACTTGGTGTTCAGGTGACTTATAAACTACTTGACTTTTATCTTTCTGTCTATCGCTGTTGGGCCCCAGGGGTGGAGTCCATGGGGAGATTATATGGCTCAGGGAGGTGGGTCTCCGTCCTCAAAATAAATAGACATCAGACCCAGGCGATGGGATCCCCGGAGCCTTTAAAAGGTTTGGTGGAAGGAGCTGCGCACCTCCTCCCTATTAAAAATATATTGGCTCTAGGAGATGGGATCCCCGGGGTCTTCAAAAGGGTTGGAGATGGGGGGCCCACACCCCTTCCCCATCTAAAAAAAAGGTTGTTTCCCAGGGGATGGGGTCCCCAGTGCAGTTAAATGGTTCTGAGGGGGGCATGTGCCCTGTTAGAAATGGGGGTCTCTAGTTGGCAATGGCTGGCCACTGTCCAAGTAGGGACCCTTCTTCCTAAGTCAGAGTGAGAGGGCTACCCTCTTTAATACCCCTGCTCAACCCTGTGGTAACGTAGCACGAGCAGGTAGGCTTATCTCAGAGGCAGGGTGTGAAGCATTTATGATCATACACAGTAACACAATGAGGAACACTACAAAGGGACACCACACAAGTAGTTATTATAAAAAATAAGTATCTTTATATAAAGGCAGATTTATCACAAGACCAATAACTGTAAAAGCCACAATACTGTCAAAAATAGGATAGCTGTTGAAGGGCTGTCAAAAATAGTTCAAAGGTTGCAAAAATAAGGTTCAAGTTCAAAGCAGTGGTCTCTGCGACCCTTTCTTTCACAAAGTACCTGGGTTTAGTAGCAAAACCAACAAAGTGTCGCAAATAAGCTGTAGCGATGATTCTCGGCACGCGAGGCCGGCGATGCGTTGAAATCCTTGCCGCAAGGGAGGATGATGCGCCGATCTGCGGGATGCGTGCGGAGACGATGCGACAAACTTCTGCACGCTGGACCGCCGATGCGATGACTTTCTTGCCGCGTGGGAGAAGTCGATGCGGTGATCCTGTTGCGCTGTGCGATCGTGTGGTGATGCGAAGACAAGACGCTCCGCGAGGGAGCGACGAAATTCGGTGCGATGCGATCAAAGTGGCGAACGCACGGCGTCCGCACTGCGATGTCTCGAAGCGATGATTTCTTTAAGGGTTGCGAGTGCGCGGCGACAGCAGCGCGATGATCTTTCCAGCGCGTCTCGGCTGCAGCGGCTCGCAAAGGGGCGTCAGCGATGGTTTCGGGTTGCGGGCCCTCGGCGGCAGTAGCGCGATGATTTTCCCAGCGCTCTCGACTGCAGCGGCCCGCAAAGATGCGTTAGCGTCAATTTCTTACCCTCTTCTCTCTGATGCAAACTAGAGGCCCTGGAACTCACAGGAGCCTCCTCAGCAGATAGCAGTCCTCGCAGGGAGGAAGCAGGAGGTTGGTGGTGGAGTCTGTTGTGCCTGAGACTCCAGCAGGAGGCTAGCTCTTTTCCTAGCCCTTGGGTGATTGCTGTACAAAAATAAAAGTTCTCTCAAGAGTTCCTTTTCCTCTTCTTCAAGGTCCAGTGGTCACTGCTGCAGGCCAGTGCAAGAAACAACACACAGCACAGGGACAGTCACTTCCTGCAGATTCCTCCAGTGGCACGGACAGAGTTTCCTCTCCAGATCCAAAAGCAATACAAAAATAGGGGGTTTGAGCACAGATATTTATACCCCAAAAACCTTTGATCCTTGAAGCTACCAGTCCCTGAACCTAGCCAGAACCAGTTCTGCTCAGGCCTGGAGCACTTTGTTTACCAGGCTGCATCCTTCCTTTCAGAAAGAGGGGTCTGCTAGCAGACACACAGTGGGAGGTGGAGCCAGCATTCACCTTGCCAGGCACAGCCCTATTCAGATCAAAGAGCCACCCCTCCCCACACTCTAAATGCAGATCTCTCTATTCCACCAAGGTCTGACTCAGCCTGTCCTGCCCCTCTAAAACCAGACAGCCAATACACATAACGGCAGAGCACACTGGAAGGCTTAGGCAAGAAAATACCTACTTTCTAAAAGTGGTATTTTCAAACACAGAATATAAAAATAAACTCCACTAAAAGGTGTATTTTAATATTCTGAGCTCAGGCATACTAAATTCGTTTTTCTACCATGTTCCTGGGGTCAGTTAGGACTATAGCATGTAATAGTCAAACTGCCCATTCTAGCCTATGAGGAACAGGTAGCCTTACAGTAGTGAAAAACGAAATGGTGCATAATTCACTACCAGGACATGCTACACACACCAAGGCATGTCCTGCCTTACACATACAAGGCACCCTACCATAGGGGTGACTTACAGGATGCTAAGGGAAGGTTCAGGGGCTGGGAAGTGAGTGCACTTCACAGCCAGGATGGCAGTTCTGGACTGCACACAGACACGGCAGTGGCAGGTCTGAGACACACTTTACAAGCTGCTTCTGTGGGTGGCACACATCAGTGCTGCAGGCCCACCAGCAGCATTTGGTTTACCAGCCCTGGGCACACATCGGCCACACTACTAGGGACTAACAGGTAAACCAAATAAGCCAATCAGGGATATACCAATTCACATAGACATATTTATACAGGGAGCATTCACGCTGTGACACTGAATGGCAGTGGCACAGCGCCCAGAGCATCTAACACCAGTAAAACAGAGGAGACAACAGCGAAAAATGGAAGGGAGACCCACGCCAATGGTGCCAGGTCTAACACACGTCCCCTCCAGCTGAAATGTGGGGAGAACTACCCATCCCCTTGGAAGTTCTCATCGCTAAGGCGGAAAAATCTGGACAGACCATCAGCATTGGCGTGTTCTGTACCAGGGCGGTGTTCCACCGTGAAGTCCATACCCTGTAGGGAAATGGACCACCTCAACAACTTGGGATTCTCACCCCTCATCTGCATCAGCCATCTGAGGGGCCTGTGGTCTGTCTGAACCCGGAAGTGAGTCCCAAACAGGTATGGTCTCAGCTTCTTCAGTGCCCAGACCACAGCAAATGCCTCACGCTCAATTGCACTCCACCTCTGTTCCCGTGGAAGTAACCTCCTACTGATGAAGGCTACAGGTTGGTCTAGTCCCTCCTCATTTATCTGTGACAGAACGGCCCCCACCCCATGCTCTGAAGCGTCTGTATGGACAACAAATTCCTTAGCAAAATTGGGCGCCTGGAGTACGGGTGCTGTACACATAGCAGTTTTGAGGGCATCAAAGGCTTTCTGACAGGTGTCAGTCCAGTTCACAATCTTTGGCCGCTTCTTGGAAGTCAGCTCAGTCAAGGGTGCAACAATGTTGCCATACCCCTTGACAAACCTCCTGTAATAACCTGTGAGTCCTAAGAAGGCCCTCACCTGGGTCTGGGTCCTTGGGGGCTCCCAAGTCAGGATGGTTTCAATCTTGGGCTGCAGGGGCGCCACCTGGCCGCTCCCCACCTGGTGTCCCAAGTACACCACAGAACCCTGCCCAATCTGGCACTTACTGGCCTTGATTGTGAGGCCTGCTCTGCGCAGCGCCATCAACACTTCCCAGAGGTGGCGCAAGTGGTCCTCCCAGGAGGAACTAAACACTGCAATGTCATCCAGGTAGGCGGCACTGAAAGCCTCCAGCCCAACCAACACCTGGTTGACCAATCTCTGGAAGGTGGCAGGGGCATTCTTCATCCCAAAGGGCATCACACGGAACTGGTAGTGCCCATCTGGTGTGGAGAATGCTGACCTCTCCTTTGCCCCATCCGTTAAGGCGATCTGCCAGTACCCAGACGTCAGATCAAACGTGCTGAGGTACCGGGCAGCCCCTAACCGGACTATGAGCTCATCAGCTCTGGGGATGGGGTGCGCGTCGGTCTTGGTGACCGAATTGAGACCTCGGTAGTCCACACAGAACCTAAGTTCAGGAGTGGCACCAGGCGTCGCAGCTTTTGGTACCAAGACCACGGGGCTGGACCAGGGGCTGCTAGAGGACTCAACCACCCCTAAGGCGAACATTTTGGAGACCTCCTCCTTAATGCAAGCCCTGACCCTGTCAGTTACCCTGTAAGCCTTGTGCTTGACAGGAGAACTGTCCCCGGTATCCACCTCATGGACGCACCAATCAGTGACACCAGGTACCAGGGAGAACAAATCAGAAAATTGCCCCAACAGGTGGTGACAATCTCTCTGCTGCTCAGGGGTCAGTGTGGTGGAGAGGATCACACCCTCCACTGACCCATCCTTCTCTTCTGCACACAGGAGGTCAGGGAGAGGCTCACTCTCCTCCTCAACCCCATCATCTGTGGCAAGAAGCATGCCCACTTCAGACCTCTCAAAGTGGGGCTTTAGGCGGTTCACATGCAGGACCCGCAAGGGGTTCCTGGGAGACTGAAAGTCCACCAAGTAGGTAACTGGACTTTTGCGCTCCACCACCTCAAAGGGACCGGTCCACTTATCTTGGAGCGCACAAGGCTCCACTGGGGCCAGCACCCAAACCTTCTGACCAGGTTGAAATTCGACCAGAGTGGCATTCTGGTCGTGCCAACGTTTCATTTCTTCTTGGCTGGCTTCCAGATTTGCCTCAGCAATTTTTCTGAAACGCCGAGTCTGGTTCCTGAAGGCCAACATGTAGCTAAATACATCTTGGGAGGTTTCCTGGGAGATTGCTCCCAGCCTTCCTTGACCAGACTCAGAGGTCCTCTAACCGGGTGGCCATAGAGGAGTTCAAAGGGACTGAACCCTAAGGACTTCTGTGGCACCTCCCGGTAGGCAAACAACAGGCATGGCAAGAGGACGTCCCACTTACGCCTCAGGGGCTCTTCTAGGCCCATGATCATGCCCTTCAAGGTCCGGTTGAACCTTTCAACCAGACCATTACCTTGGGGGTGGTAAGGAGTGGTGAACTTATACGTTACCCCACACTCCTTCCACAGAGACTTCATGTACTGGGAGATGAAGTTGGTCCCCCTGTTAGACACCACCTCTCTGGGGAATCCCACACGGGAGAAAATCCCCATCAGTGCACGTCCCACCACGGGGGCCGTCACTGTCCTGAGCGGGATGGCTTCAGGGTACCGGGTGGCATGGTCCACCAAGACCAGGATGAACCTGTTGCCCATGGCTGTCTTGGGGTCCAGAGGCCCCACAATGTCAATGCCCACTCGCTCGAATGGGGTACTCACAACTGGAAAGGGCTGGAGTGGGGCCTTGATCTTCCCCCCACTCTTCCCACTTGCCTGGCAAGTCTCACAGGTCCTGCAATGAGAGTCTGAACTCTTGTGCATCTGGGGCCAATAAAAGTGGGCAGCCAGCCTCTCAAAGGTCTTGGTCTGCCCCAGATGTCCTGCCAATGGAATGTCATGAGCCAACCCCAGTAGGAAGGTTCTGAAGCACTCGGGTACCACCAGCACACGGGCTGACCCTGGCTCAGCAACCTTAGGCTCACTATACAGGAGACTGTTCTCCCAATAAATCAGATGTGAACCAGACATGTCACCTTCTGCCTGGGCTGCAGCCTGTCGCCGCATACCCTCAAGAGAGGGGCAAACTCTCTGCTGCTCACAAAATTCCTCCCTGGTGGGTCCCCCTTCCTGCTGCCAATGGGTCAGCTCAGGCAGGTCCCCCAGTTCGGTGATCTGCTCCCCGGTAGGCTCCAGGGCATCCCCCTCAGGGTCTGCTCCTTCCTGGGCCGTGGGAACCAAGGGGGCTGGCTTCCCGCGCCCCATGCCCCTTCTCTCTAAGGCAGGGATCTGGGCCCTACTCTCAGGCTCCAGATCCTTTTCAACACCCTCCTTGGCTGCCATGGACCGAGTGGTAGCACACGCCCACTCAGGCAGACCCAACATCTCTAAGTGAGCCTTCCTCTCCACCGTAGCCCACGGGGAGTCCTCTAAATCATTGCCCAGCAGACAGTCTACAGGCATGGCGGGCCTCACAGCTACCTGAAGAGTTCCTGAGACCCCCCACTCAAAGGGAACCTGAGCCACCTCACATTGGCTCTCTGAGTTGTCGGCGGACACTACTGGGTAGAATGCATGGGGGACAACCTGCTCTTTGGACACCAACCGGGAGCTGACAGCAGTTACACTGGCCCCTGTGTCTCTTAGAGCCTCCACCCTATGGCCATTGATGGTCACCCACTGCCTGTATTTTTAGTGTTAGCAGGCAGTGCAGGCTTGGGGACCATCTCAAAGTCCCCTAATGAGACAAGGGTCAATTCTACGGGATCCCACCCCTCTTGGGCACCCATCTCCTCCTCTCCCAGGGCTACACTAGCAATCTGGCGGGGTGGTGCACGGGGGGGTGCACTGGCCCCCTTTGGGGGCACTGGGGATCAAAATATCTGTGGCCCACTTGACCACAGTTGTAACACGTGGGGGCCCCCTGGGAACAGGCCTACCTGTTGGGGGCCCGGTCCTCCTTTCTTGGGGGGCTGGGACACCACTGCTTGGTTCCCTGGGGGATTACTTTGGGGCCCTCGGTGGAACTCCCTCTGCTGACCCTTGTCCCCCCACTCCTCTGCTGGGGACCCTGCCCACCTTTGGCGACGTCTCCCACTGGACCCTTGCGGACCCGGGTGCTCACCCAGCGGTCCGCCTCCTCAGCAAGCTTTCTAGGGTTAGTCAGCTTGCAATCAATTAGGTGCTGGCGTAGCTCAGGAAAACAATTACTAGATAAATGCTCCCATGCAATCAAATCATAAAACTGTGCAAAAGTTTCTACTTTGCTACCTCTTACCCAGCGTTCCATGGCTCTGCAAAAAAAGGACACATATTCAACCCACGTGGTACCCTCTAGCTTCTTACAGACCCTAAACCTCTGTCTATACATCTCAGGGGTCAAACCATAGCGGGTCACCAACGCTTCCTTCATGTGGGCATAAACCATCCTACTTTCTGGGGGCAGGTCCAACAAGGTATCCCTCCCCTCAATCACAAAGCGTCCCCACAACCCCGCTCCCCAATCCTTCTCAGGGACCCGGTGGGACACCATGGCTACTTCATAAGCGGCAAACCATTGCCCAATATCTTCACTTTTGTGGAAATCTTTAATAACCTCCTTGGGTATATACACCCTACTCTCAGGGTGCACTACAGGTACGCTGCCACCAGAGGGGAGATTTCCATGCTCTTAGCTTTAATCTCCAACTCCCTCAATACTCTCTCATGCTCAAGCTTCATCCTCATAATCTCAATTTCTAACTTCTTGTTCTCTAGGTCCCGGTGACCATCCATTTTAAGCTTAGCCATCTCCATATTATGCCGCCTATCTCTCTCCCTGTCCTCCAGCTCTTCTGGGGACAGACCCTTAGCGGACACACTAGAGCCCGGGTTGGAAAGGGCTGGGTCTCCTACTAAGTCTACTACATCGCCCTGCTGCTCTCCTCCCTCCACAAGCTCTCCTAGATCCTTAGGGGCATCCCTGGCTTCTAGCCAGGCCTTCAGCGCCTTGTAGTACTCCTCCCTCCTAGTGAGACCTGTGATAGGGACTGTGAATTGCTTGCAAAAATATTTGAGCTGCTTGGCATTGTAGGTTTCTATTTTCTCTTCTTCCCAGGAGAGATCTTCTGAGGCATTGGATCTGGGCTTGCCCATGGTAGAAATAACTGGCAATATCAATAAAGGACAGAAGAAAACTTCTCAAAAAATGTAAGCGGGTGAAAAATCACCGGCAATATCAATCACAATATAGGATCCTAAAAACTCTCAGAAATGTGCGTGGGTGAAAAATCACCAGCAATATCAATCACAATAGGGGATCAAAAACTTTCAATAAATGGGCGCGGGTGAAAAATCACCGGCAATATCAATCACAATATAGGATCCCAAAAACTCTCAGAAATGTGCGTGGGTGAAAAATCACCAGCAATATCAATCACAATAGGGGATCAAAAAACTTTCAATAAATGGGCGCGGGTGAAAAATCACCGGTAATATCAATCACAATATAGGATCCCAAAAACTCTCAGAAAATGTGCGCGGGTGAAAAATCACCGGCAATATCAATCACAATATAGGAGCAAAAATGTATGCGGTACGTTATGGTCTGCACTCACTAGTAGTGTACACTATAATTACTGTATGCGATCATAAATGCAAGTCCAGATCCTCACCGCTGACCACCAATGTTAGAAATGGGGGTCTCTAGTTGGCAATGGCTGGCCACTGTCCAAGTAGGGACCCTTCTTCCTAAGTCAGAGTGAGAGGGCTACCCTCTTTAATACCCCTGCTCAACCCTGTGGTAACGTAGCACGAGCAGGTAGGCTTATCTCAGAGGCAGGGTGTGAAGCATTTATGATCATACACAGTAACACAATGAGGAACACTACAAAGGGACACCACACAAGTAGTTATTATAAAAAATAAGTATCTTTATATAAAGGCAGATTTATCACAAGACCAATAACTGTAAAAGCCACAATACTGTCAAAAATAGGATAGCTGTTGAAGGGCTGTCAAAAATAGTTCAAAGGTTGCAAAAATAAGGTTCAAGTTCAAAGCAGTGGTCTCTGCGACCCTTTCTTTCACAAAGTACCTGGGTTTAGTAGCAAAACCAACAAAGTGTCGCAAATAAGCTGTAGCGATGATTCTCGGCACGCGAGGCCGGCGATGCGTTGAAATCCTTGCCGCAAGGGAGGATGATGCGCCGATCTGCGGGATGCGTGCGGAGACGATGCGACAAACTTCTGCACGCTGGACCGCCGATGCGATGACTTTCTTGCCGCGTGGGAGAAGTCGATGCGGTGATCCTGTTGCGCTGTGCGATCGTGTGGCGATGCGAAGACAAGACGCTCCGCGAGGAGCGACGAAATTCGGTGCGATGCGATCAAAGTGGCGAACGCACGGCGTCCGCACTGCGATGTCTCGAAGCGATGATTTCTTTAAGGGTTGCGAGTGCGCGGCAACAGCAGCGCGATGATCTTTCCAGCGCGTCTCGGCTGCAGCGGCTCGCAAAGGGGCGTCAGCGATGGTTTCGGGTTGCGGGCCCTCGGCGGCAGTAGCGCGATGATTTTCCCAGCGCTCTCGACTGCAGCGGCCCGCAAAGATGCGTTAGCGTCGATTTCTT
Source organism: Calotriton arnoldi (assembly GCA_963921515.1). NCBI lineage: Eukaryota > Metazoa > Chordata > Amphibia > Caudata > Salamandridae > Calotriton > Calotriton arnoldi. Next base: position 285,809 of record CAWUFW010012198.1, read on the forward strand.
ACCCTCTTCTCTCTGATGCAAACTAGAGGCCCTGGAACTCACAGGAGCCTCCTCAGCAGATAGCAGTCCTCGCAGGGAGGAAGCAGGAGGTTGGTGGTGGAGTCTGTTGTGCCTGAGACTCCAGCAGGAGGCTAGCTCTTTTCCTAGCCCTTGGGTGATTGCTGTACAAAAATAAAAGTTCTCTCAAGAGTTCCTTTTCCTCTTCTTCAAGGTCCAGTGGTCACTGCTGCAGGCCAGTGCAAGAAACAACACACAGCACAGGGACAGTCACTTCCTGCAGATTCCTCCAGTGGCACGGACAGAGTTTCCTCTCCAGATCCAAAAGCAATACAAAAATAGGGGTTTGAGCACAGATATTTATACCCCAAAAACCTTTGATCCTTGAAGCTACCAGTCCCTGAACCTAGCCAGAACCAGTTCTGCTCAGGCCTGGAGCACTTTGTTTACCAGGCTGCATCCTTCCTTTCAGAAAGAGGGGTCTGCTAGCAGACACACAGTGGGAGGTGGAGCCAGCATTCACCTTGCCAGGCACAGCCCTATTCAGATCAAAGAGCCACCCCTCCCCACACTCTAAATGCAGATCTCTCTATTCCACCAAGGTCTGACTCAGCCTGTCCTGCCCCTCTAAAACCAGACAGCCAATACACATAACGGCAGAGCACACTGGAAGGCTTAGGCAAGAAAATACCTACTTTCTAAAAGTGGTATTTTCAAACACAGAATATAAAAATAAACTCCACTAAAAGGTGTATTTTAATATTCTGAGCTCAGGCATACTAAATTCGTTTTTCTACCATGTTCCTGGGGTCAGTTAGGACTATAGCATGTAATAGTCAAACTGCCCATTCTAGCCTATGAGGAACAGGTAGCCTTACAGTAGTGAAAAACGAAATGGTGCATAATTCACTACCAGGACATGCTACACACACCAAGGCATGTCCTGCCTTACACATACAAGGCACCCTACCATAGGGGTGACTTACAGGATGCTAAGGGAAGGTTCAGGGGCTGGGAAGTGAGTGCACTTCACAGCCAGGATGGCAGTTCTGGACTGCACACAGACACGGCAGTGGCAGGTCTGAGACACACTTTACAAGCTGCTTCTGTGGGTGGCACACATCAGTGCTGCAGGCCCACCAGCAGCATTTGGTTTACCAGCCCTGGGCACACATCGGCCACACTACTAGGGACTAACAGGTAAACCAAATAAGCCAATCAGGGATATACCAATTCACATAGACATATTTATACAGGGAGCATTCGCGCTGTGACACTGAATGGCAGTGGCACAGCGCCCAGAGCATCTAACACCAGTAAAATAGAGGAGACAACAGCGAAAAATGGAAGGGAGACCCACGCCAATGGTGCCAGGTCTAACACGCCCCCTTCCCAAATCATAAAAAATATTATTAAAGCACGAATGTGAAATGAGTGGAGTAGCTGCTCATTTCACATTCACTGCTCCAGCTGGGGAGAGCCCCATTATGTCCTGCAAGTTCTTTTTAAAAACGTTTTTGATGCTTGTGGTGCCCTTAAAAGGGGCAGGGCCACCAACAAGCTTTTGTTTTGTTTAAAAAATGTCGTGGGAGGCTGCAGAGACTGCAGCGCTCCTCCTAGGAACATAGAAAAAAAAGTTGCAGTAAGTCCAGGCTGTCATTGGATTCATGACTTCAGGAAAGCTTACCATATTTTTTTAAAGTACTCTGATCTGGAGCTGAATGTTCTTCAGCTGGAGTGCAGGACCCCTTTCGGTTAATTCTATGGCTGCAATTTGTGGCTTTGAGAATGATAAGAGAAAGACATAATACATTTTTATGGTTGTTTTATAGAAAAATGCTATATTTAAAAAAATTGTGACAGTGATTATTAGTAATCATTGCAATGTATATACATTGGATTATAGTTAATGATAAGTTATTGTGTAGATTTATTGACCAAGCCAATAAGTCAGCTTTTTTATGTTGATGTTCTAATCCCTTGATAAAGCCAATAGGCCCTATACTTTTTTGGCGTTCTGACCCTTTAACAAAGCCTTAACTAAAATGACACCCATTATATTGTTACATGACATAATTGGCTGTATGCAGCATGGGGGTTGCTGTCTACGTGAAGTTGAGCACAGGGCCTAGCCTCGCACAGCAATGAAGAATGGAAATTCACAGAAAAAACAAAGTTAAAGTGATGTTATAGAAAGGGATTGCTATAGTATTTTACTTTACATAAAAAAAAGAAATTCACTGAAAAAACGAAGGTTAAAGGACATTAAAGTTAGGTGAAAATGTTAGCTAAAACATATCATTTTAAACTAACAAAAGCACTTAAATTCACCAGTAGTAGTATCTCAAGTAAGTATAACTCGTGCCCTAAAGTAATTATGACTCGCTCCCTCGCATGCACTGCCTATATATCCTCGCATATTATATCAGTCATGACATAGTCAATGACTACATTGATAACATACCTAATGACATTATTGATAACAAAACTTTGAAGAAAACAAAGATAAAGTACCGTTATAGTAAGGCGACAATGTCATTTCTAATGTTTTAAACAAATCAAAAAACACAAAAATGTGCCGGTTATAGTTCAGCAACCTAACTAGAACTTGCGCCCCCACCATGCACTGCTTATAACCTCACATATTACATCACTCCTGACATGTTCACTGACATTATTGATGACATCACTGATGACATCATCCAAACTACTGCTTTTCAAATTACTGAATAAACCAGTACAGAATTTCAGATATGGCAGTAAGTACTAAGTGGGACAGAATCATGTAAAGAATACATTACCCTTCAGATACACAACCCCCTTATGTGAACCAAGCTCCTTCTACACACAGCATTCACCCTGTACCAAACACTCTTGTGGATAGTTAAACTCATGTGGGGAGTCAACCAGGGATGAGCGGACAAGCCACCGCTGCAATTAGCTTTACTTTTTTAACAACTCTTCAATGCGAACCTATTTCCTTCAGACAACCATGCCCCACTAGGTATCCAAGCCTATAATATGTACAGAGTTTGGCCTGTACTGAAACCGTTCTAAGGGAGCTAGCCCCTTGAGGGCAATGAACGAAGAAAGTAGCATCTATGAAGTCTCCGCCCTGTGCAGAAACCCTTCAAGGAGAGCCACTCCCTCTAGACACACAAGAACAGTAAGGCTTTGAAGGCTTTACTATGCATAGTGTTCACCCTGTGCCAAGAACTTTGGAGATAGTCAACCTCTTGTGGAAAATCAAGCACACATGGTGTCTCGTGCGTACTCTCTGCACTCCTATGCACTTTTCATGCAGAACCCACTCTCAGTAGACACTCAAGGCTCCTTAGGAGAGTTTTCAGATACGTTTGCCTAGCAGAAAAGCGTTAAAGCTCTTACCGATACCTGACCTCTTGTGGGTAATCAACTAAATATGGGTTGATACGTCTCTGCTACGCATGGTCTTTGGGGCAGTGCACAACTAATCATGGAGAGCTGACCCCTCCACACACCTAAGACCCATTCGAGGCCAAGAATGTTGCAAAAGTTTACACTCTGTAGCAGTAACAAGCTATAGAAAATTAGGTCAAGACGAACCTTGCAGTATGATAAGCGAATATCAAACTGTCACCCTCATTAGTGGATGTCATCAGTGATGTCATTTAACATGCTATACGTGATGTGATATGTGAGGTCATAAGCAGTGCATGGTGAGGGTGCAAGCTATAGTTAGCTTGCTGAATTATAATTGGTGGTTTTTGGTTTTTTTAGCGTTCGTTTTTCATTCATTTCAACACCCATCTATAACATTACTTTAACCTTTGTTTTCAATGTATTTCTAGGCTTTGTTAATGTAAGCTAAGATAGTATTACCATACCTAATTATAAGGCACTTTAACCTTTGTTTTTTTAATGAATATCTGTCTTTTCCCATTTTCCAGAAGATAATATTATCATACCTACCTAGCGTTTGTTTTTTTTCAGTGAATTTCTAGGGGTTTTGGAACATATTCTGCCAACACCTCTGCTGCGCACAGTCTTCGTCCATTCACAACCGGGGGTTGGCACAGTCTGGTGGCCAACCCACCACAGCTTGCTCTTCGTGGTCAGCTTGCTGATCTTGCCCTGCTCCCCTTCTGCTTGCCCACCATTTTCCATCTGCATGCCCTTGTCCCAACCTACTGTCCTCTATGGTCAGCTTGCTGCCTCTGCCCACCTCTTGCTTGCCCTCTGTTTTCCCTTTTAGTGTCCCAGATGCTCCTGCCTGGCATCAACGGTCAACTTGCTGCCCATGCCTCTTCACACTGCTTTCCGTGTTTCAGTGTGCTGCCCCTACCCATGCGGGCCTACCCTCCATGGTCAGTTTACTACCCAAAATCCATGAGTCCTGTACCGGCTGCCACATCATACAGTTCAGAAATGGCACTGAAGCAAACACAATCCAGTTTTATTTCCTTAGTTCTTGTCTTGTTAAATCCCCAATTAATAGTAGATCATTCCAGTCCAATAGTGTACGGTACACAGTCCTCCTTTAATTCATGAACATTTCCAAGTACATCATTGTTCAACAAAGCAGCAGCAGACATGTGCTTTGTCCTCCTGGACTTTTTCAAGGCTATATTGGTGTCCGAACGCTCCGCGGGGCTTTGCCAGAGGGACTGACTGAAGGTTGTGACCACGGGGATTAGGTACATGACAGGTAAATTGGGTACATAGTAAAAAAGCAAAAATGTTATGAAATACCACTGTAAAACAATTGCTATGGTTCAGCAAACACAAACGAGAAAAAAAGCACTGAATTTTGCAGCTTAGGGCATGCAACACACAACATACACCATAGTTCACACGACCTACCATGCTCAGTATACGAATTTGCTGCTCAATATAAGAATTTGCTGATGTAAAAAATATCTGCCGACCAAGAGAAAAACATAGTGAGCTGCTGAGTTATGGTCTGCATTGTGTGTAATTGAAGAATTTCAGGGCTATTTTGGGTCAGTGTGTTCACTGACCCATAACTAACTTTTAACTGCTTTTTTTAGTGAATATTAATGTGCCTCAATAACATAAATTACTTAGAGCAACTGCATACACTAAAAAACACACATTCTTACACATTTATTACGATAATGCAAAGGTGAAATTCCATGTTATCATCATAGTATTGCGCGATTGCCACTGTTTTATTGTCTTGCAGATTGCATTTAAAAAATCCATTTGCACAAGGAAACAAGTCCGCTAAGAGTGACAACATTTTCTATAATGCAAATTGGCTTCATTGCATGAATGTAACCATTTTCATTCTATTTTGGTTTCTTGGTTTTGGCTAAATACAGTGACTTAAAAAATATATGGCTAAAAGATGCCATGGTATAAACCATATATGCAAAAGTGCATAGTGTAATCAGCTTTTTCAATACCATTGTTGAGGGAGTGGAGGAAAGTCGCCCTCCTCCCCCCATTGAAAAATGGTAATAAATGGCTTTTACATTCTGAACATTTGTAAATACACAAATGTTGTGCATAGCGGGGTGGGTGCATTATAGGAAGGATGCTGATGTCGCTAAAGGCAAAGTCCAGCGGTGAAAACTGCTGGCTGTGGCTGTAGGCCCTGTGTAGCAGGGGGATGCAGACTACAGAAGGATGTGCTGTATATCATCAAGAAACCCCAAATTGTCTTTGAAAAAAATATGTTAATGATAAATAATGGGTTTTTTGGATCATAAAGACCCTATGAAATTCTGTGACGGTAGCACAGTTAAGGGGATGTTGTGGCTAGTAAACCACACTGAAAACTGCTAACCAGTTTTGGTTAGCTAAGCAAACTATAATTTGAGTATAATGTGGTATTGTTGTGTTCTTTTACTTCCTGGCAAGGCTTTAAGTGGGATGAAAAAACTAGGGGGTCTCTCAAAGGGGCGTGGCCAATGTAATAAATGGCGTGGCTTAAAAACTCATAAGCTTAAAATCTGTGCTTAGCATAGTGTGCTGCCCGACTTGTATTTTGCTGTTTCTGTCATTGCATCCAGATATATGATACAACAAGTAACATCAGACCTACAACAAGTCAGGACTATTGGCTTTGTCAATGGTTGTTAGTTGCATAAGATAAATAAGCAGCAACTACGGCTTGTATATAATATTGAAAAAGCTTCCACTTAAAGCCCTGGTGGCACCACGTCAGTGTTGCTGCTCCTGAGTTTCAAAAAGAGAAGGGAAATCCAGAGAGAAAATGACTCTCTTTAAAGGATTTCCCTCCCCTACAATGCTCACCTGGAATGATGTCATGCCATAACTTCTCCACCAGTGAGAAGTGAGCAGTGTGAGCATGCACACATCGATGTGCCTGCTGTCACTGCAGTCCGGAAAAAAACGGACCGCCTGGGCCAGGGCACAAAACAGAGCCCGATAGAGACCCGTTTCGAGGCCCCCTTTAAAAAAACTGCTGGTGCTCAGCACCGGTGAGACCCGGCCCACTTAAAGCCCTGCTTACTGGTATAAACAGTGCAGAGGATTTTGAAAATTAGAGGCGATAATACATTGCATTTAGCTAGGCCTGTTACAATCAGGAATGATATATTGAAATGCAAGTGTCGTACTTTGCTTTTATCATGGTAATTAAAAGGCGTAATATCAAAAAAGAATCGGATTGCGTGAGATACGAAATCTAATGCCTGCGTGATGATGAAATATGTTAAAGAATTAAAAGTGTCGTGTGCTGCTTAGCTGAAAATTATTCATGACAGCGTTTAAATTTGAATCACTTTTTGAGCCGAGCTGATTTAATCAGTGTTCGACAATTCTGTGTACAATAAATCCTGAACCTTCAAAAAAGACCTAGAATTCGATATTCGGGAAATGAAGAGGAGAGGAGCTAAAAATCACCGTCTAAATGACCTTTAAGACATTAAAGGCAAACTATGTGCTGAGATTGCCCTTCATGTGTAGAGGAGTGGGATGGGAAAGACAAAATTGTGGCCTTCAGTATGCCACTGACAAGTCTTTATTTCCCAAAAGGAAAATGTACACCTTTGTTAAATAAATAGTTACGTAATTAGCTAGATAGGACATCGTTAATAAGTCTCGCAAGGCACGCTTTGGTGCTAGCACTCCTACGGTGGCAGCATTATCAGGGTGTCAAGATGTAAGAAGGCCCCTCTGCAGTTCTTTCTCTTAAGGTCACAGCACTAAGTCGTCAAATCAGGGGTACGTTCAAACCCCCCACACACTGTTCATCCTGTAGTGCCTCTAGAAGTGAAGCAAGCACATCTACCGCTTCTTCATAGCACTTGGGTGGATTTACATTGCAATGAGAGTAAACATCGAGAGGACAAAGAAAATGAACTTGGGAAAACAACCATTAAGTGGTTTATTGTATGTGATATTGTAGAGTTTGTTAAATGGTATTCGTGGCTAAGTACACTGCTTACTTGTTCAGTAATTTGTCAATCATGTCTTTGTAAAGTCAAAGGGAAAATGCAATCTGCCTTGAATGACTGAAAAATTACTTTGAAGTATTGTGGTTAATCTTGGGACACATAAATGAAAGCCTAAAATGTAAAAAAAAAAAGCAAATATTATATAGCAATAATGGTTGCTGTAAATAGAAAATTAATGATCAAAGCAATGAGTGAGTAACACTATGAACATAAGACAAACTACTACACCAGGATTGTTATTTATGAAGATTTTTATAGCGCGCTAATCACCCATGAGGGTATCCAGGCACTCAGCAGGTGTGTAGGCAAAGGTGTTCCTGGGTTCTAGTCGAAGAGCCAGGCCTTCAGCCACTTGACGATCTCAAGCAGAGAGGAGGAGGCTCTGATGTGGTGAGAAAGGTCGTTCCATGCCTTAGGGATGGTGCATGAGAAGGCGCAACCTCCAGCTCTGCATTTGTGTATGCTTGGTATTTGTGTGAGTGAGAGTTTGGCTGAGCGGAGGTGTCTGGTGGGCTAGTGAAAGTGTATGCATGTGTTGCTTTGTGGAATGCTTTGTAGGTGTGGGTGAAGAGTTTAAAGTGAACGCGTTTGTGGATTGAGAACAAGTGGAGCTCCCTGAGGTGTGGGGTGGTGTGAGTGCAGCGGAGGAGGTTAAGGACGAGTCTTGCAGCGGTGTTGTGGAATGGTTTGGAGTCTGTTCAAGAGCTGCTTGTTGATCACAGCATACAGTGTGTTGCTGTAGTCAAGCCTGTTGGTGATGAGGGCTTGTGTGACCGTTTTTACTCGTGTATTTTGGTAGCCATTTGAAGATATTTCACAGCATCTTCAGCCGGTGAACACATGAGGTGGTCACTGTGTTGACCTGTGCAGCCATGCAGAGTTTTTTATCCAGGATGATTACCAGGTTCTTGGCATGTGCCTTGGGCATTGGGGCAGGTCTTAGGTCTGCCTACCACTAGGTGGAGTCCCACAGGGAGGACTTGCTTCCGAAGATAACTATTTCAGTTTTGTCAGAGTTGAGCTTGAAGGTGTTGTCCTTCATCCATGTGGCTACTGAGGTTATGCAGGGGTTGAAGCTGGTTTTTGTTGCTGGGGCCTTGTCTGACTGGGAGAGTATGAGCTGGGTGTCTTCTGAGTAGGTGAGGGTGTTGATGCAGTGGGCTCTGATTACATTCTCCAGAGGTGCCATGTGGATGTTGAACAAGGTGGAGCTGAGCGAGTGCAAACAGGCAGCCAACGCGTTTTGCTCATACACCACCTTTTATCAGGGCTTATGGTCAAAAACCAGTCTCCAAATAAATTTGGCTGCATGTCACTTCCTGGTAGTAACTACTAGATGCAGTCTTGATAATGAGTCCTCCATTTTAATAAATGTGAGGGCAATGTACAGTGTGTAGACAGTGAACCCTTGTACCAAACCACCAAAAGTAGGGAGATTGGTCTGTAGTTAGCCAGTTGAGTCGGGCCTGCTATTGTTTATTTCAGTAGGGTGTTGACTGTTGCGTGCTTCCAGGCATCCAGGAATGCGGCGGTGCAGATGGAGGTGTTCATTTTGTGGGTGAGAGTCTTGCTGATGGATGTTGAGTCCAGATTGTAGATGTGGTGAGGGCATGGGTCCGTTGGGGCCCCTAGAGTGAACCATTCTCATGGTTTTGGTAGTTTCTTCAGAGGTGATATTGTTCCATGTGGGTATAGTCTTCTCGTTGTTGTTGGTAGGTAGACTGACATCGAGGTTGGAGAGGCCTGGTTGGGGGTCGAAGTTGGTGTAGATGGTCCTGATTTTGTCGATGAAGTAATCCGGTAGTCTGTTGCAGAGGTCCTGTGAGGGGGTGATGTTGCTGGAGGTGGAGGCTGGTGTCGTGAAGTCTTTACCGATAGCGGATTCAAGGTCTGCTTGCCGTTTGGTGGGCAGGGGAAACTTGGGAAAGGATTGGGAATTTTTTTTAAAAACATTTGATTAATTTTAACTGATTGTGGGAATCTAAAATTCTGTTCTTGCTTGTTTGCACATTTGCACTTTTATCGGGCCTAAATTGCTTTTCCAGCGTTTCCGGTCCGTCACGGCTTCTTGTGCCGCTTGCACGGAGAAACGCTGTAGGCCACACCCCCTTCATACCTCCTCCACCCCCACTTCCGGCTGGCTGTCGGGCTGGTGGCGGGAACCGAGAAGGGATTTAAACAAGATGCTCCCCCGGACGCGCAGCGGACGCGCCGCCGGCCCGCCATAGGCGCGCCAAAGGCAGGCCCGTCTGCGCCCGTCCGCGCCCGAACGGGACCGGGGGCCGCTCCTTATGCCCATTTCTTTCAATATTCTACCAGGGAGCTGATTTCATATCAGAATAACTATTGTATTAATGACACTACCCGCTCTTCCCTAGAGAAAGCGAATATTTTAGTCTTTAGACACACTTTCCCTGAAATTGACGTCACAATTTTTCCCACGCTCAGTACACCCTCACAACCTGCCTCTGTTACCCAATTAATCCAGGAGTCTAAGGACCTTAAAATTGACTACTTGAATACTCGATATATGGTGAGACACCAGCTGGAAATTTTTCAGCTCTTAGACTCCGACAATCCTGACATTCTTCTTCTCACAGAAACGTGTTTGACTGAGGAATCTGCCCCCGACATTTTGGTTGCAGTACCGGATAAGTACTATATTCTGCAGGCCAACCGCCCTCCAGGAAAAGCTGGCGGAGGGGTGGCAGCTATAATCCACCATGATTAGCAGTTTACCTCCTTAGCGATAATGGGCCCACCCTCAGTTGACAGCTTAGTCTTAAAATTTGAATCTCCCCAATTTCCTTTCATCTGTGCCCTCTTTTATAGACCGCCTCACCATATGCCTACATTTCCCCAGGCACTGGGCGAAATTATACCTCACCTTGCCATCAACAATGCCAGAATCCTGATAATTGGGGACTTTAATTACTGGCCTAATGATGCAAGAGAGGGCCTTAGCTCGAAAGAACTGACTGATCTTCTAACCGGGATGAATTGCACCCAGCACGTCAAGACTGCAACACATATAAAGGGCCATGTCCTTGGCCAAATATGGACATCCAATCTGGAGATCTCTACTCTATCGACTTCCCCCTGTATTTGGTCCGATCATTTTCTAATAACCTTCTCTCTTACTAATGCCTACCCCTTGAAACCTCAATATTCAAGGAACGTGTTGTCAAGAAATTGGCGACGTATGAATACTGATCAATTTAGATCTTTACTAACTGACACGGCTCCATCTGCACAGGAGGCATTTCCAACCCAGGCAGAGAGCATCAAGACTTGGCTCGAGTGGGTCAGTGATCGCATTGCTCCTCTTAAGAAAATTACTATTTTAAGACCTCATGATGCTCAACGATGGTTTTCTGATGATTTAAAAAACAAGAAACTTATTTTAAGACAGGCCGAACGCAGTTGGAGACATCACTATCTCCCTGATAAGAGGGCTATATATCTAGCTCTCCAGAAAGAATACAAAAAGGAGATCCTCCGAACCAAGGAAGATTATTTTTCAAATAAAATTCTTAATTCATCTAATAAACCCAAAGAAATCTTCTCTATTGTGAACGAGCTCTCAAAACCATACAGGATCATGCCAAAGCCAGTTCCTACACAAAGTCTCTGTGACTCCCTTAACTCCTTTTTTCTTGAGAAAATCGCAGTCATTAAAGCCAGCATTCCCTCATCTAGTCTCCCTTTATCTGACTCAAACATCTGTCAGAATGAACACCAGTTGGATCAAATTCCTTTGATCTCGAAGGAGACCTTTCTTGATTTACTTAAAAAGGTTGATTCTGGTTCCCCCACTGACTGTTGCCCCCCTTACATTCTTCGAGAAGCTTTCTCCATTTGTCCTGACCCCCCTCTTTCGTTCCTTAACAACTCACTTAAACACGGCGTTGTCCCTGACATATTCAAAAGTGCGGAAATCGTCCCTATTCTGAAGAAACCGGGTGCGGATCCGTTAGTTTTAAGTAATTATCGCCCCATTTCCCTTCTGCCCTATTTAGGCAAAGTCCTCGAGGCATATGTCGCCAACTGTCTCAGTTCATTTATTGAACACCACCAGATCTTGGACTCTCATCAGGCAGGATTTAGACCTGTCCATTCCACTGAATCGGTTATACTCACTGTTATGGATGAACTAAGAAGAGGAGCCGATAACGGCATCCCCCAGGCCCTGGTCCTCCTGGATTTGTCAGCAGCCTTCGACACGGTCGATCACAATATCTTGGTTGACCGTGTCAGAAGTGCAGGGATCTAGGGTCTGGCGTTGAGATGGCTCTCCTCTTTCCTTAGTAACTGCTGTCAAGCAGTTCGGTTGGCTAATTTTTCGTCCAACAAGAGGGAACTACCTGTGGGGTCCCTCAGGGCTCCTCTCTCTCCCCCCTCCTTTTTAATCTGTATCTTCTCCCTCTAATTCGATCTTTGAGAGAAAAAAGGGTTGGGACATTCAACTATGCTGACGACCTCCAATTGGTGTTCGAAATCAATTAGTCAGTATCGTCAGTTACTCACTTTCAATCTACTATGATCTTTATTAGTGATTGGATGAATTTCAACCAACTCAAGTTGAACCCCGACAAAACTGAGCTGATTCTCACAGGTGGCCCCTCCAATCCATGGCATTCCAATTTTTGGCCATCTTCTCTAGGTAACCCCCCGAAGCCTGCAGACTCTGCCACAAGCTTAGGCATCGTGATCTCTAGCGATCTATCAATGAATGCCCAAATAAGCTCAGTAGTTTCCGCAAGTTTCTTCCAATTACGGAGAATAAGGAAGATCAGCAGATTTCTGTCCAGGGAAGCTCTGACCTTGGTCATCTTAGCCTTGGTGATCTCCCGTTTGGATTATGCCAACTCCTTATACTGTGGCATTCCTTCTTACCAACTAAGACGTCTTCAGCTGGTTCAAAACCAAGCTGCCAGACTCATCTTTAATCAACCCAAATGGCAGCATGTGACTCCCATAATGAAAAATTTACACTGGCTTCCCGTGGCCAAAAGGTGTGCTTTCAAGCTGGGATGCACCATTTTTAAAGCTCTTCACGGTTGCAGCCCTGCTTTTATCTCGTCTAGGATCTTAAGATACATCCCCTCCCGGGATCTGCGTTCTTCTCACCAAAACTTGTTGACCATTCCCTCTTTTAAACGTAAAAAGCTTGTAGGCCTTAGATTTGCTGTCCTAGGCCCACAGTTTTGGAACTCTCTCCCCGCGGAGATTAGACTGACTCCTTCCTACGCACAGTTCAGAAAAATGCTTAAGACCCGTTTGTTTGTTCAATCATTTAACATCTAACCTCAGTTTTCTGTAACCTTCTTTCTGCCTTTTCAGCGCCATGAAACTGCATGGTGTACGTGCGCTATACAAAAGCTTTTAACATAACATAACATAACAGCAAAGATTTCTTTGGTGCAGTTGGAGCCGTTTCCTATGCGTGCCACTAGTGCTCTTTTTTTGGTTTTCATGATCTACTGGTGGTATCATCTGAGGGAAGCTTTGAAGGTATCCTTGTCTCCACTGGTTCTCCATTTCCTTTCCAGTTGTTTCCAGTGATGTTTTACTGCTTGGAGGTCCTCGGTGTACCAGTCGGCCTACGTTCTGGAGCTTTTTTGTCAGCTGTGTTTGAGAAGTGCAAGGGAGTCGGTGCAGACAGTTATCCACTTGTTGAATTGTATTATGTTGCTGTGGAGGTTGTTGGTGGTGGCTGGTGAAGACTTGTGTAAAGCGTGGGCTCAGTCAGCTTCTGTGATGTTGCTCCAGGGACGTTGGGGGTGGTTGAGGGTTTCCTTTGGTCTGGGATTTTTATCCGGAAGAGCACGATGTTGTGGTCGGTCCAGGTGAGGGATGGCTGTGAACTTGACCCTGTTGGGGGTGGCGAATATGGGGTGTCCTGTGCCGTGGGTGGGTTCGATGACATGTTGTGTGAGTCCGAGGTTGCCTAGGCTCACTAGGAGGGCTGGGGAGTTGGAGTCGGTCAGGTCTTTTATGTGAAATTTGAGGTCTCCTAGGAGGATGTAATCCTTGGCTTCGATGGCGAGAGGGGTGATGAAGTTTGTGATGCTGTGTGTGAAGTTGGCTTTTGGTCCAGGGAGCCTATAGACGAGGATTCCTTTCAGGGTGTGGTTTGCTTTGACACGGAGTTGGAAGGGAGGTGTTATATAAAGGGGCTTGCGCTGTCAGCTGAGATGGTGTAGTCAAGTAATTCTTTGTAGATGATCGCTATCCCTCCTCCCGGTTTGTGTTGTCGGTCTTGCCGGTCGAACTTGTATCCTGCCGGGAAAGAGGTGGCGTTGTCCTTTGCCAACGTGAAGGTCACCCAGGTCTCTGTGAGAGGATGTCTAGGGTGTCATGCTGAGAAGATCCCAGATCTCACTCACGTGTTTGCGGAGCGAGCGACTATAGAGTATCAAGCATACCATTGTTTCTAGGGGGTGCCTGTTTGCAGAAGGGGGAGGTTGGCGTGAGGTCGATGTGCATATTGGTGTTGATTGCGGGTCTGGAAGCATGTTGCAAGTGAAGAGGCAGTGTGTGCATGCGAAGGGCCCCTCCGTGGTGTGCAGTGTGGCGACAGCGGGGTGACAGTCACCCTGGATTGAGGACATGGAGAAGCACCAAGGGGAACTGCAGGGATGTGTTTGGACCATGGTTTCTGGTGCTGGGCCGGTCCACGAGGCGACGGGTGCAGACATTTGGCATGTCCACCATTGAGTAGGTCCTGGGAGGGGAGGATCATGGGGGGCGGTGGCAGGGCTACTGGGAGCACAGGAAGGGCCTAGAGGGGGGCTGGCAGGAATAGAAAAAGGAGCACCAGAAAAAGGCAAAAAAAGGAGAAAGAAATGCACAGAAAATGGTGAAAGAGTCACAGAAAAGGCAGAAATAGAAGTAAGGCACCGAAAATGTTGAAGTTTGGGTGCTCTCAAGTTACTCAGAGACCGCTGTTCCACCTCCTGCTCAGACTTTGACCCCCGTAGCAATAGGTATTTCACACTTATCATTAACCCCGAATGTTTTCCCCATTACAACTGCTGGTAACATTTCCCAGAGTCAGACCCTTATGAGCGTCCCTCAGGACATTACAGTGGTGTCCAGTGTGATACATCAGGCCCATCCCAGGGAGAGGCTTTGACACCCCCTGTGGCTGGAGGTCACATGACCACTGAGACTCTATCAGTCAATCCACAGAGTAAGGGACAGACTCCACAAAAACTAAATATCGCCCAATTGAAAAACAAATTTGATGAAATTGTTAAGAGTAATGTGAGGATGGGCTTCTTAGGGCACTATGATTAGAGCGAGTTACTTTACATGAGCAAGGAGGCTGCGGGGGTAATGCGAGAAGCATATGCGAAGATGGACAGAGTGGCAGACAAATGTGGATTTAAAGAAGAAGTTGTGAAAGAATTTCAGGATGACAATGGGAAACAAGGAGTTGAAGCTGCTAAAGTCGGGAGGGTTAAGAACGCATGTAAGGTAGTTGAGTGAGAACATCAGGGACTGGAGTGAGACTAAAAAGTTCAGGGAGTTGTGGTCCAAGAAGGAGATGGTCAAAGTAAAATGGAAAAAGGAAGTTACTAAGGAGGATGAGGGAGACGTTGCAGGAGAACTAGTGAAGTAATACCCTTTAAGGGAAGTTCAGGGAGGCGCATTTGTGTCCCATGGTCTTGGACAATTGTTTCCATTTCATAAAATCTGTCCCCAGGTGGAGGGAAAATCCTGATAAGTGGTAAACCCAGCTAGAACAGATAGTTACCATTTCAAAGGTCTTATGGGAGGATTTGGACATGCTATTTGAAGTGACGATCCCGAAGGACCTATTGGTGGAATGTAAGCGAGCTGTGGAATGGCTGATTCAGGAACCCCCGAGGGTAGCAGGTGCAAATGTACCTTACCCTTTCGTCAAGACCAAATACGATGCAGTCATAAACCACCAAAAGACTGAGGTCCGCCAAAAGGAGATGAATTGGCCCAAAATCATTCGAACATCCCATGAACCCAAGGAATCTATGAAAGCTTACTTTGAAAAGCTAATGCAGGTGTACAGAGAGCATACCAGTCTAAACGGCCCACTCAGGGATAACGTTTTTTCGCCTCCTTCATGCAAAGACTGCAACCTGAAATTAGCAATCAGATCAAACTGGGTGTTCTTTGCTGGTAGAGTAAATCCATAGATGAGATCTTGCAATATGCAAAATATTGCAGTGATATGTTAGAGGCTAAACGTAAGGTTCATATTTGCACAGACACAGTAGGCACAGAAAGGAAGTGAAAAGGTACCTAAATTGCACTTTCAAGAACTTGACTTTGGCCCCAGTACAGGGATAAATATGCAGGGAGTCTCGATGACATACAGAGGGAACACCCAAGGAATGGGAAGAGGTTGAGGAAGTGCACCAGGAAAAAGTATTAGTGCTTTAAAGAAGGTTACCCCATGTCACAGCTGTGACAAGATTGGGCATTGGAAGTGGGAATGTCGCTACAAGCCTGATCAAGCAATGATTGATGCCAAATCCCCAAACCTCACAGTACAGGGAGAACTTCCCACACTACCCAGACCCCTTTACAGACTTCAAAGCTCCCAACGTCAGGCATGCTGCAGAATCTTCTTGGGCCCATACAGATGCAGGGAGGAAATTCCAACTTCCAAATGAGCCACAGAGTTCCCCATAACCCATTCATGTCTCAGACCGCCCTGATTCCCATTATGTTCTAGAATTCCACAGACTTTGAACAGTCCCAATTATGGTGCCTTAGGGGGAGGAGGAGTGTGTACTTGGCGCAGTCCTGGAAGTGGATCAAAGTGGCCCATATGTAGATGAGGAGGCCAACGGACATCCTGTGTCCTTCTTGATAGGAACCAGAGCCACTCGCTTGACTGTTAGGACAGTTGAGGTCCCAAACCTACCCCTCTCTGGAAAAGATGTCCAACTCATTGGGATTGCAAATCAGCAGCGTACGAATCAGATCAATGACCCAGTTCTAGTAAATATCAGAGACTTCAAAGAGCAGCACCAATTTGTTGTGTGCGATTGAGTCCCTGTGGAGTTGCTAGGGAGAGATCTCCTCTGCAAGCTCAATTGTGTATTCTACTGTACGCAAGAATGAGTAGGGTTTGAGACCAAAGCAGCAGATGCAGGATTTAAATGAAAGACCTCGGAATCTGCATTCTAGCCCATAAAAATAACCCTTTGGTCTAACACGGTATTCCCTCAAACACGTTCTTACAAGTTGACCCTAGAAGTCATTGCAGGAAAAACGTTTGTCATTGAGCACATGGCATTTCGAAGGAAGTCATCGGGAGTCCATCTAAGTCTTGGATTATGGCTTTACAAAAAGCAAATAAAGTGTGGAAAATAGTGCAGTATCACTGAAAAATTAACCAAATTGTTGTTCCATACTATCCTTTGGTACTGACCCCTGCCCAGATCCTGTTCCAAATTCCTCCAGAAGCTGAATGGTTCGCCGTCATTGACCTTTGCTAGGCGTTCTTTTCGGTTCCCCTTCACAGAGAGAACCAGTTTCTTTCCGTGCTTCGATTCCAAGAGAAGACTCTTATATGATGGTATCCTCCACAAGGCTATACAGAAAGCCTGTCCTGTTTCTTAAATATTACCTAGAAAGTCTGCAACTACTGTTTAGCTTGACCCTGATTGAGCACATCACTGACTTACTCTTTGCTTTGATGACAAACGAAGTTTGTAGGTAAGACACTATTGCTCTGCTCAGTCACTTGGTTGAGAACAGGCACAAGGTTTCCACAGAAAAGTCAGAAGGAGATCATGTACCTGGGACGTCAGATCAAGAAGGGAATCTGGCAAGACCCATGAACGCATTGAAACAGTCCTTAAATTGAAATTTATGACCACACAGTGAGGAATGCGAATATTCCTGGGCATGGTTGGGTACTGCCGACAGTGGATCCCAAACTTTCTTTTGTGGCAAAGCCTATACTGAAGCTGATGCACACTGATGTCAATGACCCAGTACCAAAGGATGATGAAAGCATGGAAGCCTTCCAGGAGCTTAATAATCTACTTTGCAGTGCACCTGTTCTTGAAATGCCAGACTACACCAAAGAATGTATACTCTTTCTTTTGCCATGAGTGAGATGGGCGTGCTTTATCTGCGTTAACACAGGCCCATGGGGAGAAAAAGTGCCCTATCAGGTATTTTTAAACTATTTTTGATCCCGTAGCCACAGCATTACCTGGTTGTCTCAATGTGGTTGCAGCAGTAAGTCTTAGCATTCAGCAAACCGAAGGAATAGTGATGGGTTATCCATTCATTGTATGGTCCCACATTAACCAGCTATGAGATGATCATTTTGGCTGCTAACAATGTTTCTATTAGAAGATATAATACCTTAAACTGCGCCTCTCAGTTACCAACCCCAATGGGAAACGAAGAGGGAGATTTTTTGTTGTTTGCTGATGGGTCTTGTTTGAGTGACAGACATGACCTGTTTTCAGACCCGCATATGCTGAGAGCACCCTGAGCGGGGTCGTGGAAGCCTCTTACTTATGCCATGTAACGTCCGCACAGTAAGCAGAATTAATTACCCTCACTCGAGCCTGTTGCACATCCAAAGGTTTGTGAGTTACTAATTACACTGACAACCAGTATTGATTTGGCGTTGTGCATGACTTCGGGCAGTTATGGTCGCAGAGAGGATTTATGACTTCTGCCAGCTCACCCATTAGAAGTGGATTGTAAATCTCCAACTTATTGGAAGCCCTTCAGTTACCAAAATAAATTACTGTGGTGAAATGTGCTGCACATAAGAGTGGCAATGACTTTGTCACCAGAGGCAACTGCTATGCAGATGAGATTGCCCAATATTGTGCTCTTGAGTCCAGCACCTTTAACATGGATAAGCCTTGCAATGCTGAGGGAGACACCAAGTCCAATTTATTGTTGAATACTGTACAGACTTTCAGTGAGTTGAGGGAGTTACAACACACTGCCACGGAAATTGAAAAGGCCAGGTGGCAAATGATGGGATGTGTAAAAGATGCTAGTAACATTTGGATATTGTTAGATCTGGCATCCTTGGTGTGGTTTTCCCCCTAACCCTTTGCCTTCAACCCTCCTGTTTTGCTGACTTTGTTTTTGCTGGCTTTAGGACTCTGCACACTTTACCCGTGCTAAAGAAGTTGTGCTCTCTCCTTAAAACCTGGTAGAATTGGCTGAAACCCAATTGGCATATTTAATTTACTTGTAAGTCCTTGGTAAAGTGGTACTACATTTGCCCAGGGCCTGTAAATTAACTGCTACTAATGGGCCTGCAGCACCGATTTTGCCACCTACTTAAGTAACCTTTTAGGAAATGTTCCAGGCCTGCCATTGCAGCCTGTGTTTGCAGGTGTAAACTGCCATTTTGACCTGGCAAAAGAAACTTTTTGCCAGGCCAAACCTTCCTTTTTAATACATATATGTCACCCCTCATGTAGACCCTGGACAGCCCAGAGGGCAGGGTACAGTCTATTTAAAAAGTTGGACATGTGCTTTTATGATTTACATGTTCTAGTAGTGGAAAGTTCTTAAATTTGCTTTTCACTACTGCAAGGCCTACCTCTTATATAGGATAACATTGGAGTTACCAGATTACAATTCAATAAGCTGTAACTTCTATTTAGGAGCATGTAACTAGTGCATGTTTGGTGTCTTTGGAATTATAAGTAAAAATACTCTCTTATGGTGACGTCAGATTTGAAATTGCAATTTTGAAAATGCCACTTTTAGAAAGTTGACATTTTCCTGCATTCACAATTTAGTGTCTGCAGCTTGTCACTGGCTCACAAGACTGGGTGGAGTTGGCAGTTGGGCTTTGTGTATTCCTCCTAGACAGAACCACAAAATAGAGAGCTTAGGTGTGCCTAGACAGGCCATCACTGGCTGGATGGGAGGGCGTAGCTGGACACAGCTTCACTTACCCTTGAATAGGTGTGTCCTGCCTCCATTTCTGCTGAAATTCTGACTTTGGAGCAAGAAATAAAGGATAGTCAAACGATTACGGACGCAAAAACTTTACTGGCAAAAGTCGAAAAGGAGATAGCTGAATTTAAGGACTTTACAAACCAAATAGGGACAAAATTTGAGAAAGACAAGAAGAACTTTTCATTGGAAACAACGTATCCGTATCTACAAACGGATTTCTATACGCGGCCTGATTCATGAAGATTTCTCTCTGACTTTCAAGGGAGATCAAGGAATAAATTTATTTAATTTTCAGATACATCTTCGTCATCTGGGGGTGACTCTGACGCCACAGAGGGTAACCAGCAGCCAAATAATCAACAGCAACAATCTTTTTTAGGCAGAGGTCAACAGCGGCCACGGGGAAGAAACAAGTATCAAAACCAGTCATGGGAAATGACAACCAGACGACAGTACTACAAGACCTAATGCCGTCGGCGATTTTCAATCTATCTGGTCGTTCCCTTTCAGAGGCAGAAAAAGGAAAAAGGACTTACATTTGTCCCGACTAAACAAACCAATTTTGTAAAAATGAAAACAGAGGTCATTGAATTCTGCAGAAAAGTGAGACTCAAGTCCTTCTTTCTGGAAAATGAATTTTCTCCCTAATATTGAAACCACTGGCCTTAGAGAGAAATCTACCTTTTGCCCCCAAGCGAACAAAGTCCCAAAGGATATAATTACATTCGAACAGACGGTTTTATCTGCCATCTCACATGTAGAAGGAAAAAGAGACTTTGTGAAGTACAACATTTCGAAAGTTGAAAGAGAAGCTATATCCGCACTTAAGTCTGATAATTCAATAATAATAAAACCAGCGGACAAGGGGGGCTCTATAGTGGTAATGAGCACCGCCAATTACCAAACTGAGGTGTTAAGACAACTACAAGACACACAGTGTTATCGAAAAATCGAGAAGGATCCAACCCTGGAAATTCAAGGCAAACTGATGTCGCTTCTCAAAGAGGCCTTTGAACAAGGCATAATTGGACCAAAGGAGTTTGGTTTTCTAAATAAAAACATCCTAGGATTCCTCTCCTATATGTTCTCCCCAAAATCCATAAAAGTGAATCCAACCCTCCCGGCCGACGGATTGTATCCGGCTGTGGATCCATATTAGAGCCTATATCCAAGTATGTTGATTTCTTTTAAAACCCTTTTTACAAGATGTCCCTTCCTATCTCCAGGACACTACTGATTTCATAAATAAAATGGAAACCCAAGAATTATCACCAAGCAACCAACTCTTGGTTACCCTTGATGTAGTATTTTTATACACTCAGATACCCCAAGAGGATGGGTTAAGTGCCATTGAAACATTTCTGGAACTCAGGCCAAGACCAGTCAGGGTTTCCAGTAAGTTCATATTGCAATTAGCAAGCTTTGCACTCGGGAAGAACTATTTGAAGTTTGACAATGACTACTATTTCCAGACAAAAGGGACCGCCATGGGCTGTCCCTTTGCGCCAGAATTGGCAGTGCTCTACATGGCAAAATTTGAGGAAAGATTTGTTTACAACAACAACCCTTTCTCTGCCCAAATTACCAACTGGGTACGGTTTATTGACGATGTTTTTCTAATATGGAACGGAGCAGCGACTGACCTAGTGGCATTTCATGCCTGGTTGAATGATTGCACACCGGACATCAAATTCAGTTTAAACTACAGTCCCAGTAGGATGACCTTTTGGATGTAGAGATTTATGTCTCACATGGCACACTCATAACAACATTACACAAAAAACCAACAGATAGAAACCGAGCTTTGCATTACAAGAGTCAACATCCACGCAGTTTGCGTGACAACCTTCCTTATGGACAGTTCCTTAGGATTAAGCGCAACTGTACATTAAAAAATGAATATATGAACCATGCTAACAACCTGCTGGAAAAACTAAAAGCGCGAGGATATCCGAGGAAACTCCTAAAACATGCAATGAAGCGGGCGTGGTGGACACCCAGAGAAACCCTGTTACAGAGAAGAGAAAAAAAGAACATGGAACGCCTCGTATGCGTGACCACGTTCAGTCCTCGAACTAACTTTCTGAAGAAGGTGATCAATCAAAACTGGCATCTGGTCCAGAATGTACACAAATCCTTTAGCAAACCTTTGTTTGCTCTGAAAAAGGATAAAAGCGTGGGCAATTTAATCATCCGCGCAGCAATACCAAAAACAGTAGAAAGAAGTACGCTAAGAGCACAACTTAGTCTACCACTTATTGTTGGACACCATAAATGTGGGACCTGTGTGTGTTGCCCCCAAACAATTGAAGGATCATTGTTCTCTTTCAAAAATATCAAATGGAAACATGATGTATTTTCTAACTGCAAGACAAAATATGTAGTTTACGGCATTTTATGCCCATGCATGAAGTTGTATATTGGTAAGACTAATCAGGAAGCTCGCCAAAGAATTATACAACATATGTCCTGGATCCGTGAAAAAACAGCGAATGCACCTTTGGTGAACCATTGGATACTTAATAAACACACCGTCAATGAACTGAAATGGATTGTACTATCAAAAATTGAGAAGGACCCACGAGGTGGAGATATGGATAGACAGTTGTTACAAAGAGAAGCAATGTAGATTGTGAAATTCAACTCAGCTGTGGATGGGTTAAATGAACTGTCTGAAATCTACAACCTGTGATGATGCCACATAATGGTTTTTCCATGTGGTTCAATTCGGAATAGATGGAGACATACAATGTCTCAACTTTGTTTATTCAAACTTCACGACCTTGTTAGATCTGTTCCTCAAACCAATTTTTTAAACCTCATTAACAATTTCCTTTGGTTTAAATACATTGAGTGTCAATCGTGATATCGACAAAGTTGGCCACTTGCATTTGAAAAACTGTGATCTCAATAAAGTTTCCAGCTGGCTTTTCAAAAAAACCAGGACCACGTGACACGCGCATGTTGCTGCCGTCACATTTAAGCGGCAGCCATACAAACTATCAAACAGCTTCCGACGTGCTGGGTGAAAGAAATTGAAGGCGTTAGAGAAACAGGCAATCAGGTATGTGAACTCGAGCGAGGTGGTTTGTCGACCTCACTTGAAGAGCTGTGGACCCCCCCTTTTTATGAAACGTTTATGTTTCATTCCCTTTAGAGCACAAGAAAGTTATCTACTGAACACAGCCGGTCCGTACTCGTGGACGATCCAAATTATTCAAAGGGATCCACACCCACAGGTACCAATACATTGCGTCCCCAGTTCAAAACAATTCGAATTTCAGTTCTCTTCCGGGGCACTCATGGCGTTTGTTCACCACGCTCGTTTTATTTATTTTTTGTAGCCACGCATGTCAACAGCCCTGTCCGCACTCGCGGAAACACTCCACGAGTGGGGATGAGTCATATGAGCCACGGTGTTTCAAATTTGCATCAAGGCCAAGTAAGTGCCTCAAGCTTTCATCCTCGTATCGCAAAGTCATAAATTTGTATCCTCATAAGACTGACAGAGTCCTTTCCCTGCTTTCTCTTTCTTCTTTTTCTGTCTACAGTATTTTTGGTTTTAGCTGGTCTAGAGTGAAAGTGGCAGACACCTTGTGGTGAAAAGAAACTTCGCACAAGGTAAATTATAAATAGAAGAAAACATCTTTGGAGTGTTTGCTTAAACGAGTGAATAAGTGGTAACACAATAACCTTTTTCTTTTTTCTTTTGTCTAACTCGCTCCAGGTCCTGAGGAGAACCCCACTTAAAAAGAGTCTAATGGGGTTCGAAACGCGTAGACCTTTTTGTCCAAACAAATGCATACTGAAATGATAATCAGGCTAACCTCTGTTCATGAACCAAACTGAAATAATTAATGTTGATCAATCTTGGTTACCTGAATTGTACATTGTTTGGCAAGTGCCCATAGTGGGTTGGTGTTGTTTGTTCAAAAAACTTGAAAACGGTGTAAAACAACTTTCGAACCCTCCTTTCCCCATTCTGGGCTTCTGTTCTTTCTTCTTCCCTTTTGTCTTTAATTGTGTTGTTATTTTTTGTGGAACCAGAGCTTGCTCATCAATTTTATATATTTTTTGGTATATGTGAAATGTATTGTTATGTCATTGACGTGAGTATTGATTTGTTTGTTATATATGTGTGAAATATTTTTATGTGGTTCATGTGAGATCATGTTGAAATGTTCATTGAAATAATAACATAAATAAGTCAAAGTTTTGATGAAACTGAGCTTCAAAAAGACTATTGAGAAATTAAAAATAAAAAAAATGTTTTTTTACAGTCACTATGAGTGTCACGTGTGATTGAAAAAAGATTTATCAAGCAACTATCAGTATTGGCAATTGTGTTGGTATTTGGGGACTTTTAGAAAGTTGGCATTTTCCTGCATTCACAATTTAGTGTCTGCAGCTTGTCA
The DNA here is from genome assembly GCA_963921515.1 of Calotriton arnoldi. Classification (NCBI taxonomy): domain Eukaryota; kingdom Metazoa; phylum Chordata; class Amphibia; order Caudata; family Salamandridae; genus Calotriton; species Calotriton arnoldi. The sequence goes on from CAWUFW010012198.1 coordinate 309,594, forward strand.
CTGGGTCACAAGACTGGGTGGAGTTGGCAGTTGGGCTTTGTGTATTCGTCCTAGACAGAACCACAAAATAGAGAGCCTAGGTGTGCCTAGACAGGCCATCACTGGCTGGATGGGAGGGCTTAGCTGGACACAGCTTCACTTACCCATGAATAGGTGTGTCCTGCCTCCACACATATAACTGCATACCCCTTTAGGTAGTCAGGAGACATTGCAGGGAAAACAGGAAACCTGTGCACTTCAAAGATAAACCTCTAGAAGCTTCTCCCACTTCAAAGAAGGCACCTGGTATAAATATTGGACCTCAGACACCAACTCTTCAGTACACTTCTGGACCTGTGGAGACTCTGCCAGGAAGAAGGACTGGTGTGCTGCTGAAAGTTCTGCCATTCTGCTGGACTGTTGCCCTGTTGGACTACTGTCTTGCATGACTGCTGTCTTGCTGGATTGCTTCACTGCTGTCTGAGACAGGGGGATTGGACCTGCATCTGAACCCAGGACTCCCAGAGTGACTCCAAGGGCTAGTCCGCTGGCCTCCAGCTCCTGACCAGTGCCACAGGGACATAACAGGCTCCCAACACCTGAACCAGCACCCAGATCCAAGTGGAGCAAGCCCCTGATCCCCAAGAGGTGTCCCTTAGGTCCTGGACGCTTGGTGTGGCCTCAGTGCAGTCAAATCTAAGTTTTTGGGCTCTTTGTGACCATGGACGGGCCAGTTGGTGCCAAAACCTTGTCACTCCCACTGTCTGCCAATGCAAAGTGCCTCACCATGTGTGACGACAACAGGGTCTTCGCGCTACAGCAACGGCCATCAGTGATGGCAGGCCTGCCCTTTGTGCTACATCGACGACCATCTGTGACCCTTCCCTGCTCCTCATGGCCCCCTCCATCGCGAATGGGACTCCTTGCGCTGAAATGAGAAGGTAACTTTAAAGGTGGACTGTATCGGAACTACGCTCCATCGTGGTCGACCTGAACTTGTGACTTTCTCCTGGTCTTGCACGACCAGATTGGCACAAATGGTGCTTTGGGCTTTTTGGCCCTATTCCCATGTAAATCTTCAAAACTGCATATCTCCAGTTATTTTTTATATTTTAATTTTTATTTAGTGTTTTAAATAGCGTGAACAAGACCCAGAAATGGGTATCAGAGCGCTTCACATATATATAGCATTGTAGTTTTAAACAGTGCAATTGAAACCTATAAATGGTTGTAGTTGTCTAAATAAAAATGTAAGACGAGGAGAAAAAAAGAAAAACATTTGTACAATCACTAATACAATTAGAAATAGCCTAGGTTATAGCTTATAATACATTTGAGCTTGTTCTGGGCATTTTCAGTGGTGACAGTAGGGGTAGCAGTCTTCAAGCAGAAGTCTCAGTGCGAGAAAGAACCAGCGGGATGCGCCTAGTAAAAGAGTGAAGAGCTCCATCTAGAGTCTGGTAACGGATGAGCTTACAGAGAGAGATACTAAGCAGGCTTGGGTGGGTAGAGTGATTGTCTGAATGAGGCTTCTAGAGCATGGAGTGAACGGGCTGCTGCGGATTAAGGGAGGAATTTGCTCATTAGGAAGGACTTAGCTTCTTTTTTGAATGTAGAAGTAGATGAGATTTTTCTGATGACTGGTGGGAGCGAGTTCCACATTCGTGGTGCAGCTCCAGAGAAGGCTCTGTCGTATGTTTTTTTCTTACGGAAGAGTGGAGGTTTTAGAAGAAGAGTACCGGCGCTCCGTGAGAGTCTGCTTCCTTCAGAAATCGAAATTTTCTGTGCTAGGTACAGTGGGGTTTTGTGATAGATTGCCTTATGAGTTATGCGGACCATCTTTAGTTGGATTCTTGCTTCATGAGGATTTGAACTGATTGGATTTGTGCCAGGTTGGTCTCAGTGTATTTATAAAATTTTATCCTATTTTCCTAAATTGGTGTTGGATTTTTCTTGTGTTGTGTTTTCACTTTATTACTGTTTGAATTGCTGCATAAATAAGTTAACCCTGACTGCTCTATGCCAAGACACCAGAGGAATGAGCACAAGTTAATTTGGGGTTTGCTTGCACTTCACCCTGACAAGGATTGTGGTTGCTGGTTGAGTAGGGTTTCACCCCCCCAACCAGAAACCCAATTTCTCACAGCTGTCCAGTGATGGAAAGCCAGTTCTCCCCGATTCTATGCTATCTGATATGGTAAGAGATTGTGTCAGCGCTGTGTAATCTGTCAGAAGCAAATGTGGGCAAAAAAGTTGTAATGAATATGAGCCACATAGGGAAGTCCGATGGTCTCTTCAACCATCTCCAGATTGATTTTGTGGAGATGCCCCAATGTAATCAGCTAAGGTACATCCTGTCATACGGTTCATACATCCTCAGTAAAACTGTGCATTTGTTGGACAACATAAACGTCAAAACTGCACAAGACTAAGTCCACGCACACCATTGGGATATTTTGGCCTGAGTCCTGGCTAGCTCACAGTGCACCATCTGTACCCCTAACCTAGCAAGGTAACAGGTGGTATGTGCAACCTCAGAACGTGACAACCCTGACTTCCCAAGGAAATTGTGGAAATAGATCTAAATCCCTTCCGTTTGGTAACTCATGCATGCCCAAAGGGAAACACAAGAAATACTCAAATTGGCATTTCAAATATTTATTGAAGCAATGAGATTATTGTGTAAAACATGTGTGCTGCAATTTTCAATAGAAGGAAACAAAACGGAGTAATCAGCATCACAAGAATTTTAAAGAAAATGAACAGTTCAACCATTATGCTGTTACATAGAATATATGCTTACATACGAGTATAGTTATAATTATGCTCTTTCCTAGTGCTCTCTATCTTAGTGTGCCTAGGGTGAGTGAGTCTGCCAGAATCCCTGCAGGTGATCTAACTCCCTAATTACCTGTGAGTATGTTTCTTCTGGGAGGTAAACAGGATTAATCTGGACTGGAATTCCAGCATGGGGCAACATCGACAGTGTCAGTGAAATGCTCCCCTAACTAAACAAAGAAGTGATGTCATTTACATAATAAATGTTACCCTTGTTGTCATGCCGAAGTCCCAGTCAGGCTGTCATTATTGATTCTATCTTGACAAAGCTGTTGCAGAGAAGAACAATAACAAACAACACCATTTTGCGCAGTGAACTTCATCTTTAGTACAGAATGTTGAAGGCTCTGATAATATGCCTACGAAGATGAGTAAATGTAAGCAAAGTTATTTCATGGAATATTATCCCAGACAGGCACACAAGCAAATGTGTGTCAAGTGTCAACGTTCAAGAAAAGATGTCAACTTTAAATGTGAGAATGTAAAATGGTGGTGTTCTCGCCCGGGCCTAATGTGACCACATAACACTCACTTCTTGGACGTGAGGTGATTAAAGGCTTCCTAAAAACAATGCTAAAAGTATATATTTAACCTTTTATGAGATCCTAAAATCATAAAAGCATTGTGCTTCTTTAATAGCAAAAGCATAGAGAAAGCCTCATTGTATTAAAAGTCAATAGAAAAAGGAGAATAAAAAACAATGTAATTTAAAAGCAATTTAACAAGTAAAAAATTTCTGAATTAAAAAAAAAATCTTCACTGCTCGAAACTGCCAGATTGTTTAAATGTTCCGAGGAGTAGATAAAACATTGCTGTTCCCAGCTATTGCAGACGACATTTCCATCAGCACCCCTCTCACCAATTCCAAGGAACAAACATGTTCAACTCCAACCCCCTCAGCAGCTGTTGAAGGTGTGAAGGCCAGTAGAGCATCTGCAGAGGATGAGTCAGAATCCAAAATACCAAGAGCTGAAACATCCCAGCAAGGCTTATACTATCCATTTTGAAGCAACAGCAATCACGCAGTGCATCTGTGCAAGTGAGCTTTTAAGAGACCTACCAGCAGCTCTATGTCGGTAGATTGACCGGTTGCATTCCCAAACATACATCCATGGCACACTCGAAAGTGCACAGCTGACATTGGAATACGGTCTGCATGCAGTGTAGCTAGACTGGCTGAAAGGACAAGAACCATTCTCATTTAGTTTCTGAAGCAAGGGTGCGCCAAAAGACTGCATCGTTCTCTCATGACACAGTAGCACATGTGGTAGTGCCATCCTCATTTGGCCGCATGATGGAACATCCATTGCTGAACAGAAAAAATAAAACCAGTGCCCCGACAACCAGGAATAGTACAAGTGGTAAGCCTCCAAAAATGCTTCCGAGCATGAGTTTATGAAAGATGGAATAACTCCGAAGACCGTCTGGAAGGTACTAACCAACCCAAAGCCAATTATTTTTAAAAAGTACGCTACCACTGTGGTATTTGATATGTTAAAAATGCAGTGCACTAGCCCCTCAAAATGGTGTGGGAGATTGGTGCAAAGTAATGACTGTATTTTAGAGGAAGACCAGATTTTAAGGCTACTTCCTTCTGAAACAATAATGCTTTCAGTCTGCTCAACTCATCAAAGTTCATATTCAAGGTTTTAATCAAAAGCCAAATTGTTGCATCCCTAACTGTATAGGAAGGTGGAAAAAGCACTTGTGTACAACAAATCACGACTGCAGAAACCTTTTCCAGATATGGTATTCCCGATTTCATCCCGCTGCAGCCTTGATCATTCAACATCAAATAGCTCCCGTTGGAAAGCAATTTGAATGCTAGACAATTTACAGCAGCTTTGGAACCTTTCAGATAACATGATAAGTTCACCTTGGACGCATTGCATGTGCCGTGGAGTGTAACCTCCCTGCAAATTATAGAATGGCCTAAAGTATTCTCGCAGTCTGTACCACTAAGAAAAATTTCAATCGCACCATTCCTACAAAGATAAGTGAAAGGTAGGATCCATTCCTCATGTACAAACCCTTCTACTAGTGCTTCATATCTGCCTACTTGATGATGTTGCAAGCAGTATTTGAAGTGAAAAGTTGAAATCGGCAAAAAATAAACCCATGTATTATCCAATCTGCTGATGGTACCTCTGCAACAGTAAATGGTAATTTTTCTAACTTTTCTATGTGCAACATAGTGTATGTCACGTCCTTTCTGGCCTTGCTTTTCTGTTCTTTTGTTAGATTGTACGGCAAAAAGAAACTAGTGGTATTTATGTGCTTCCAAGTAACACAACCATTTTGTAAAGTCTGTAGAGCCCAAAAAAGTTGAAGCGATGCAAAGTGAACACTACGGTACTATGGAAGATTTAGGAGAATCAAAAGAAAAGAACCCAAAGCTGATGAAAGCTGTGTTGTAATAAAGATGTAGATGTGATGATTTAGAAATAAGAGAGGGTCGTTGTGAAAGTTGTTTTACCTTTTCTAAGCTTTCAATGTGTTTGAAATTGAGCTTGCACTTACAAACCAAAAGTGTTCTGTCTTTTATTTTGAAATGATGCCACACTACACCACATGATCATTGTTGCCATCATTGTTTTTGCTCTAACTGAGAATTGTGAGCTTTCCCAGTCTTTTGGATTGCGATGCACCTAACAAAGGACAACCTAGCTGTCTCAGACTGCTCTGTATACAATGTTGCAATTCATGTCACCTGTATCGACTCTGGAAACGTCTGAATCCAATGTAATTGTATTATGAGAGAATCTTTGAATGTATTCTGTAGCAAAATGTTCTTATTGCCTGTTCCTAATTAGTGCATATCCTGAGAACTGTGTGTTCGTGTAGTAATGTGTGAAATCATGTGTCTAAAGAATTATAAAATGACTTGCATTTTCCACGTGGAGGAAACCCCCATTTTTCCACTCTTAGAAGGATAATCTATGCTGGATTTACTATTGCACTTTACTGAGTTCTTGCGCTTATGATATGTATTCTTGCTGTTAACCTATTCGATAATATTTTATATATTTTGCCTAATGATTTTCTATTTAAAGCCTTGAAACTTTGACCAATGTGTGTCGTTCATAATGAAAATGTCCCAGCCCTAATTTATTACTGGGTCATATAGAGAGCTAATCAGGGAGCACCACTCTCAGACCAAGCCATTGGAGGCAGCAGATCAGGCACAAGGCACGCAACAGGAGATCAGCAGAGAAGAAGGTGGCGAATCGAGGCACGTGGCAGAGAGGTCCTTAGGTAAGTCCAGGGGGTTCTGGCCTTTTCACCTGCTTAAAAATGATTAGAAACAATATATAGTCATTTAAAAATGTTTTAATATCACTTTAATAATATAATTCTCTCAAAATCATCAATGTAAAGTATAAAGAACTATAAATGCAAAACAATATTTTTACAGAAAAAACTTTTGATCCACTCAAATCTTCCATTTCCAAAAATGGATTGATTAGTCTCAAAGGAAAAAAATCTCACGGATGTTTACTCAATGACTTTGTGTTATTTTTCTGTAAGTTTAAAACCACCATCACTGCCATAACTACAGCCCACCAATGCACTTGCGCCCAACATGTGTTTTGCAATGCTAAACCGCTTCTTCAGGGTTTTAGTACATATGTATATTGCTGAATATTAACAATGCATAGCCAATTATTACATACTAAAAACATTCCTTTTTATATGTAAATACACAGTTGTGTATTTCATGATCCATCCCACACACCAGTAAATATTAAATGTGAGACATGCATTATTTATTTACAATACATTCAAAAAGACAAAAGATATAGTCTAGCCCACAATTCAAGTAACTTGAGGGGATAGTATGTTCATAACATTGTTCTTTCCATATGCTCATTATTCCAATGCAATATACATCATATCAGACATTGTTCTTCTAATACACCTTTAAGTAGACGTCATAGATAAAAACAGGATATTTGTAAAAAAGAACTATATCTTTCCCAAACTGCACACATTGAGATTAAACCAGGTTATCAAATCTAAATTATTCATTTAAATAGTAATCATAGTATTATGAAAGATCTCATTTCAGCATAGTATCCAGATTAGCACTTTGTTGGTTAACTGAGAACCTTTGACTGTTGGTACTGACAACTTAGAGCTCACTTGTACACTCCTAAAATAGTTATAATCAAAACCATCAGTTTTATTCTTCTTACGATTTGTAACAAAAAAGCTCTACCACAGAGTGCTTCCCTTTGCTTCCCTTCATTTCTAACTTTAGGTGTTCCTAACTTTACTTTCCAAATTGCACAAGCACCTGAGAGTTGCAGATGTTAATCATCTGGCACACCAATGGTGTGCTATTCTACATAAAAATAACCCGTCACATATACCTAAAAACAACGAGGGCCTGATTCACAACGGGTCTCCTGTCTAAAGACCCGTTGTCGAGTCTATACACTCGGAGCAGAGGGCCTGATATAGATCTCGATGGATAGGCTACTCTGTCACATTGGTGACAGATATCCCATTCGCCGAAATGTAAATCCAATAGGATATGATGGGATTTATATTTCAGTATACGGGATATCCACGTGATGGAGTAACACACCCGAAGAGATCTAAATCAGGCCCAGAATCTCCACAATGAGAATTCTCATTGCAGAGATTCCGTCTGAGTAAGGAAACTCCACCACGACTGTGGAGGCCCTTTGTGAATCAGGCCCATAGAGTATAACCTATATAGTACACAAAATGTTTCTTTAAATATTCAAAGTAAGATAGAAAGTAGTACATCAATTTATGGGACTTTAGCACAGGATTAGCGCCTATAGTCCACCTGTCTGTTCCTCACACCTCTGCCGTGTGCATTCTAACTAATATCCTTTTCCAATAATCAAATTCACTACATCTCAAACTTCCTTTTATATTTCAATCCTGTGGTTCGGCATCCTACCTCATTTACGATCTTAGTTGGGCTCCAAAGTGACTGTTAACCATAAAATATGGCATGCAGGGTTCACACCCACAACGTATGTAAAATATTTGAGATATACCCCTCAGACCAAGGGGGTGCCTATGAAGGAACTGGAAAAACATTTTCTAGATCAGCTCTAGAATCTCGAGCCAATGGTACTTTTCTCAGCATGAAAGCACAGGGGGGAGAGAAATCGTTAACAATGTCAATCAATCCAATGGCGGTTCACTAGGGCCATTAAGAATTACTGACTATGGAATAAAGTTAGTTCATTTATTACAAAGCCAAAAACAACTGGACATACAGACACCTCAAGACGAGGGTGTAGAATTACATTGGGACCAATACAAAGCGAAGTCTACAAATAAAGTTAAGGCAGTGCAGCATACACAAAACGATTAATTCAAGAATCAGTATACAAAAGATTAAAGAACAAGAATCCAGGTTCCCCTGCATCGAAGGTTCATGATAATAAAGCATTATTCTGTCCCTACACTAGCACTAATGTGACATCCCTAGTTAAGCATTTTGCGAGGCAGGATCAGTTAAGTCTCTCCACTTCTATTGGGTCAAGAAGCATAAAGCTACTGAGACAGAGCTCATTCTAAGATGCTCTCTCCAAGGGGCAGAGAAGAGGAGGCTCTTTGCCTACTTACAATACTCCCGATATCCCAGGTATCTTCCCAGGATGCATTTCAGGTCACGCCATCCGATCAGGCCACATTCTCGTTGGTAGTTTCCATGAGATGACGATTTAGCATGATGACCTTGATTCCCTGGCCCTCTCGTGTGTGAAAGTACAACAGTTCTCCTTATCGGCATTAGCTCCCAATGTTCTCTCCTTGCCTAACTCCTAAAACAAAGACATTATTCTTACTAACAAGGGCGATTCTTCCACCTGCAAGATAAACGTGAGAAAGAACAGAATCTAACATGCACACGGAATTCAACTATTATTTTCTAATGCAAGAGCTTCCAGGGAAATTGCATTTCAGGCCTACAATATTCAGCTAACATAAGAGAAATGAACATGAGCTTTACGAAGTTATATAGAAATTGAGACATATACAGTTAATATTTTGATCTGCGTATAAAATGACACGATTAATAAACACATTCAATAATAAAACAATTGTCAGTTGCACAACACGAGTGCTTTCTGTTAGTGTTCTATGCTGTTTACATTTGATTTTCTACAGAATCCTTCTTATTTTCTACATTTTGGCCTACACACTTCACATTTATGTTATTACATTACAAGATCCTAGCACTCAGGTTAACACTACAAAAGATTATATGCGGATCCAATCTAGGCGTGTGATTATAGTGCACCCCTACAATGAAAATTGGATTTTACGCTACATCGCTCTCCCCCTCTGATGTCCTGTGTCATCACAACATTCTCTAACTCCCTGTAGAGTAGACCAACCATAACTGATGTCGTAGCTAATCTCCTCTGTCTAAATTCTTCTAAATGCTGAAGATTCTCGTAGCGACTGTCCTGCAGTCTTTCCATTCTCCTCTCTCTCTTTCTCTGATGGAATTTTCCAATTGTCTCGACATGTGCCATTTGTATGCCCTCACTATGCCCAACAAGATGATAATACAAACCACAACAATTACTATCGGTTTCAAGATATATCCAAGAAGTCCCTTTCCAAGATTTGCAAACTAACTTCCAACTTTTCCAAATCCTTTCCTCAATCTTATCCCAAATTCCCTCAGTTGCTAGATCATGCATCTCATGGTGTATCTCAGTGATGTTACTTATATATTTCCTCAGGTCCTTACTGTTATCCGGACACCCTCAGCACCGCCGAACACATGCACTTCCAGATCCACACCGATCCCAACACCACCCTCAGAGGAACCCTCATCTACAGACCCCCCGGACCCCGACCACAGTTCAGCGATTCCATCGCTGACTTCGTCAGCACACACGCCATCGCCTCCACGGACTACATCCTCCTCGGGGACCTGAACTTCCACCTCGAGAACAACAAGGACACCAACTCCACCACCCTGATCGACAACCTCACCACCCTCAGACTCAGACAGCTCGTGACTACACCCACCCACGCCGCCGGCCACACGCTAGACTCCATCTTTTCCGCAAGCCCACACGTCTCCTTCAACCACACCTCCGAACCCTACTGGACTGACCACCATTGCATCCACTTCACCTACAGGAAGCCCACCACGCACCACCGCACCGAACAAATGCCTCGCCGCTGCTGGAGCAGAGTCACGGAAGACCAGCTAACCACAACCCTCGCCCTGAGCCCACCCGCCGAACCCTCCGACACCGACACCGCTGCCCGCAACCTCAGACAGTGGATCGACGACTGAGCCAACACCCTCGCCCCGCTCAAGAATCCGCCCAACAGCCACACCAGCAAGAAAGCCACCTGGTTCACCGAAGACCTCCAGGCCTCCAAACGAACATGCCGAAAACTGGAGAAGATCTGGCTCCACGAACGGACAGCGGACAGCTACGCCGCCCACAAGAGCGCCACCCGCAGTCACCATCACCTCATAAGATCCGCCAAAAGGGCCTCACTCAAAGACTGCCTAGACAACAACGCACACAACAGCAAAGAGCTCTTCAACATCATGAAGGAACTCTCCAACCCCAGCTCCAACACCAACGACATCCAGCCGTCGCGAGACCTGTGCGACTCACTGGCCACCTTCTTCCACCGCAAAATCGCCGACATCCACGACAGCTTCAACACCACGACCGCCCCGGCAACCACCGAGACCACTGCCCCCACAACCACCAACCGCCTGCTCTCCTGGACCAACATCAACGACGAGTACACCAGCGAGATCATGAACACCATCCACTCCGGTTCACCGCTAGACCTGTACCCTCACCACATCTTCAACAAAGCCAGTACAGCCATCGCGCCCCATCTCCGGAAAATAATCAACATCTCCTTCGAGACAGCAACCTTCCCGGAAAGCTGGAAGCACGCCGAGATCACCGCCTTACTCAAGAAACCCAAGGCAGACCCCAAGGACCTCAAGAACTTCCGACCCATCTCTCTGCTCCCGTTCCCCACGAAGGTCACCGAGAAAATCGTCAACAAACAACTGACCCGCTACCTCGAGGAGAACAACATCCTGGACCCTTCCCAGTCCGGCTTCCGCAGCAACCACAGCACCGAAACCGCCCTCATCGCCGCCACCGATGACATCAGGACCCTGCTAGACAACGGAGAAACAGCAGCCCTCATCCTCCTGGACCTATCAGCCGCCTTCGACACGGTCTGCCACCACACACTACGAACACGCCTTCACGACGCCGGGATCCAAGAGAAGGCCCTGGACTGGACCACATCCTTCCTTTCCGGCAGAACACAAAGCGTCCGCCCCGCCCCCTTCCGATCCAAGGCCACCAAGATCATCTGCGGCGTACCCCAAGGCTCCTCCCTCAGCCCAACGCTGTTCAACATCTACATGGCACCCCTCGCCCACGTCGCCCGACAGCACAACCTCAACATCATCTCCTACGCCGACGACACCCAGCTGATCCTCTCCCTCACCAAAGACCCTCACACCGCCAAAGCCCACCTCCACGAAGGAATGAAGGCCGTCGCCGAATGGATGAGGACCAGCCGCCTGAAGCTGAACTCGGACAAGACGGAGGTCCTCATCCTTGGTTCCAACCCTTCAGCCTGGGACGACTCCTGGTGGCCAACATCACTGGGAACAGCCCCGCCACCCACCGACCACGTACGCAACCTAGGGGTCATCCTCAACCCCACCCTCTCCATGACTAAGCAGGTCAACGCCGTTTCCTCATCCTGCTTCAACATCCTCCGAATGCTCTGCAGGATCTTCAAGTGGATCCCCACCGAAACAAGAAAAACAGTCACCCAGGCCCTCGTCACCAGCAGGCTGGACTACGGAAACGCCCTCTACGCAGGAACGACGGCTAAGCTCCTGAGACGGCTGCAACGCATCCAGAACGCCTCTGCACGTCTTATCCTCGACATCCCCCGACGCAGCCACATCACACCCCACCTGAGAGACCTGCACTGGCTCCCTGTCAACAAGAGGATAACCTTCAAGCTCCTCACCCACGCACACAAAGCACTCCACAACTCCGGACCAGCCTACCTCAACAGACGACTCAGCTTCTACACCCCCACCCGCCAGCTCCGCTCGACCAGCCTCGCCCTCGCCACAGTCCCCCGCATCCGGAAAACGACCGCCGGCGGCAGATCCTTCTCCCACCTCGCCGCCAAGACCTGGAACACCCTCCCCACCAACCTCCGACAGACCCAAGACCTACTGGCCTTCAGAAGACTCCTCAAGACCTGGCTCTTCGATCAGTAGCAGCACCAACCCCCTCTTCCCCCAGCGCCTTGAGACCCTCGCGGGTATGTAGTGCGCTTTATAAGTGACATGATTGATTGATTGATTGATTGTAAGTGCCACACTGTTGGACCTTCAACATTTTACAGACTTTTCCCTCTTTTGCTAGTAATACACCTAAAGCAAGACGGTTTTGAATTACCTTAGCTCTTATCGAAACCATCTCTCCATCTACAAGCAATAGTGACAGAGCTGTATTAACTGACAACTTACCCATGATAGTTGATAACCTCCTAATCTTGATGTCATTCAAGACCACTCCCAAACTAGGTATCATTGCTCCAAATATATCCGCCACAATTTCACCAGCACTTGTTCCACGTTTTTCTCTGTGAGCTGACTTTCCTTCCGAACCCTCCAAATTCTCCACATGATATATCTTTGGAAACACAACACCCACATAACAAGTACCATACCATTTGCTCGGAAGCCGAACATACGCATTTCTCCCACACACTTGGCACCACTTGAACAGCTTCCTGCAAGAATTTCTTCGAAGAAGCATCAATAAAAAATGTGTGTTTGCACGCACTCTGTCCCACAAAAATGGTGTCATAATGGTGTCTGTACTTGTCGAATACAAAGCTTGCCTCGCTGTTCCCAATCTAGAGCTATAGGATCATAACTTCCCTTAGCCTTGGGAGCTAATTCTTCCTTAGTCCATTCAAAAGTTTCATCCTTACCTTTAAGCTTAACTGTTAGTCCCCTATGTCTATCTTCTACTTGATCTACAAACTTTTTCTCTATATCTGTTAGTGTACAGGTTAAATTGTGTCTATGCGCATAAGCTGTTTCTAGTGTGACTGTGGGTACAAAATACTTTCCCATTCTCTCTTCTTGCTTGTAATAATCATATTTGTTCAGATGTTTATAAACTGGAACCTCTGAAAGCACCAAATCATAATTTGAGTAACAGTACTCGTAGTGACCCTTTGTATAAAACATGCTATTAAGCAGAGTACAAGCAATTCCATACGTCAAGGGCAGATGGTGATACTTTATACCCTCCTCGACCGAAGCAGGCAATTGCATACACACATAACAGTCTCTCACATCCTTAGTGTCCACATACTCGTACAACAATTTTGCATAAGCATTCATCGTATAATCATCTTTAGACAAATCTACATGTAGCAAGCGACTAGTTTGCTCTATTAAGCCTCTAACAGATCCTAACGTACCCTCTTTTGTGGTGGTAGTGGTAGGTGTGGCTGTCCGTTGTACCCCCACTCCCTGTACCTCAGCTTCGTGTGCATTTATAATGGACTCAGTAATAACTACAGCTATCACTATGATTACTACTACAATAAGTGTGCCTAATATACATTTGTGCCTACGGTTCGAATTTCCAGACTCCATTTTCAAATTGGCTCGGATTGTAGCTGTAAGAGGATCAACACAATGCCTCTTTCTTTTGCCTCTTATTTCTATACAACAAAGTCGTTGAACAGCTTTTTTGGGATCTTGCAAATTATTTAACAGTCTCTGGCACAATATTTACACAGCCTGGAAGATTTTCCTAGCCCTCTTTCTTCTTCTAAGGAAAAATCCCTATTTTTATTCTTCTTCCACTTGGGCCTAGGTTATCTTCTTTCAAGTAAGAATTGTTATTTACAGTTCAAAGTTCAATTTACATCCCTTTTGAGATCAGAGCCAATTTTGTCGATGACTCTCTGTAACAGTTCAGCTCCAAATGCTGGGATCTCCTAAGGCGGCGGCTGAATTAAAAAATCGGGAATTTGATGTCTTCCAGAATCAAAGTCTGTAAGCCACTCAACCTTGCTGGGTAAGGCACAGTCAGTGACAAAACCTCATTAGCCTCTATTTCAGGAACTCTCAGCTGAATCTCGATAACCAGTATCGATGTCTCGGACCACACTCTCTCTGGCATTTGTAGCTAGATAAATCCACTCAGGAGAGGCGTGTCTCTGGCACGGCACTCTTGCTTTCCTCGATCTCCTCACGTTCCCAGGAGCTTGCTCTGACTCGCTTTGATCCAATTCAGATGATTCAATTATCGGTGCAAGATCTTTCTCAGATGCAAGTCTCAGATTTGTTTGCAACCTCCTTCTTCCTTGACAGTACACAACCAATTTCCACACCAGTCTCTTCTGCTGAGTCAGACTCTATACCACTCTCAATGTTACCGTCTCCCTCAGAGTCTATACCTAGGCCTTGTGTAGCTTGACCCCCCCCCTCAGCTCGACTTGGTGGGTATCCAGCCTCTTCAGAAACCCTCACAGCTTTGGAGCTGTTTCTTCCAAGGGCCCTGAGACTCAACGGGTGTGCGGTTCGGCAGGCCTCCACACTTCACAGCAGTATTCGTCACCAAGATCACCTGCTACAGACCACGCCACAGTGAGTCAAGACAGTTCTTTCTTACATGCTTTCGGACCAGCACCCAATCTCCTAGACCTAAGTTGTGGCCGAGGTCTTTCGAGGTCAGTGCAGTCACAGCTTCAACCTGGTGAGACACAGAAGGAGCCACATCAGCCAATCCTTTGCAGTAAACAAGGACCAAATCATCTGTGATGTTAATTTATGCTTTGGACGGCACTGCAGGTAAGCACATTGCTCTCCCCATGAGGATCTCATGCGGAGATAGCCCAGTTCTCCTATCAGGAATGCTGCGCAAACTCATTAGAAGCAAGGGCAATGCATCAGGCCATTTCAAAGATGTCGAAGCACACACTTTTGCTATTCTCGTCTTTAGTGTCCCATTAATCTGTTCCACATTCCTGATGCCTCTGACCTGTAGTTACAATGCAGTCCCTAATCCACACAGCAGTGCACAGCAGCTTCATGATCTTGCTGTGAAAGTGAGTTCCTCTTTCCGACTCCAATGTAGTTGGAAATCTGAAGCTCGGAATAAGCTCCCTCAACAACAACATTGCTACTGTGAGGCTATCACATATTCTAGTCGGATAAGCTTCCACCCATCGTGAAAAGATGCACACAACAACCAAGATGTACCTCAATCCATTACACACAGGCAGTTCAACAAAGTCCAACTGAATTCGGTTGAAAGGACCCCCTGATCTCCCATTGTGACTCAGGGCAACCACAGTTTTCTTTCCAGCATTCATTTGTTGACATGTGACACACCAATGACACACTGCATCAGCAATCACACGGAACATTGGGTTGAACCAAGTCTGCCTGAACAATCTCACTATTGCGTCTTTCCCTATGTGAGCTGCTCCATTAATCTGTCTCAACAAACAATCTGGTAGCATTGCTCTACCATCAGTTGAAACCCTAATGTCGTCTTCCCTCTTTTCACAACCTGCTCTGATCCAACTGGCTTGTTCCTGATCTGCTGCTGTCAATTGTAACCACCTCACTTCATCCCAGGTATCTGCAATAGCTAGCATCATGCTGAGTTCGGTCTTCTCGCCAACATATTCCCCATTAAAGATGCGTGCATGTGTTGCACAAAGGCGGACAACTTCGTCAGCGTAGCGGTTACCCACCGTAACAAAATCATCCTCCCTCACGTGGGTGGCACATTTCACAACTGCTACTTGCTTTGGTGATTGCAAAGCTTCCAACAATTGTCTCACATATTCCCTGTTTCTTATTGGAGATTCTGATGGTGTTAAGAAACATCTCTGCGACAATAGCGGTCCAAAATCATGAATTACACCGAAATCGTACTGGCTATCGGTATAGATGGTGACTCGGATTTGCTCAGAAACAAGGCATGCATGGGTCAGGGCAATGATCTAGGCTACTTGTGCGGAGTATACTCCCTGTAGACAGGCAGCTTCCACAACTCCAGAAATGGTGCAGACAGCAAATGCTGCTCTCAGATTACTTTCTTGTCCCTTAGGCACGAACCATCAACAAAAAGGTGTTGGTCAGGATCAGGCAATGGTTCATCAACAATGTCAGGTCTTGGTTTAGTGCAAAGTTCAGTAACATCCAGACAGTCATGGTCTTCACAGTCTTCCCCATCAACATTTGGAACAGGTAACAAGGTAGCAGGATTTAACACAGAACATCGCTTCAAGGTAACATTTTACCAACAAAATCTGTTCATACATTGTCAACCTGTTATTCGTCAAATGCTGCATTTTGGTTCTCATCATCAGAAGCTCAACTGAGTGTGGAACATATACAATAAGTGGATGGCCCATCACGATGCTTTTACATCTTTCAATGCTGACACCCTTTGCAGCAACGGATTTAAGACATCCGGGCAATGCGGATGCTACAGGATCTAATGTAGCTGAGAAATAGGCCACTGGTCGAAGGAAACCCCCATGTGTCTGGGTGAGTACAGAAAGTGCACAACCCTCCCGTTCACAGCAGAACAGCGAAAACGCTTTGTTTTAATCAGGCATTCCTAAAGCTGGAGCACAACAAAGGCACTCTCTCAGCTCCAAGAAGGCAATCAAGCAGTTGTTTTCCCAGGGTACCGGATCACTCCCATCTTTGTGGGTTAACATCTACAAGGGCTTCGCCATCAAGGAGAAGTTCAGGATCCATTGTCGGCAGTAGCCAACCATTCCCAAAAACATCCTGACTTACTTTTGTGTGGTAGGCAGATTCATTTTCATGAGCACCTCTACTCGCTTTGGTGACACCTTCCTCTTTCCCTTCTCAATGCGATGACCCAAGTACTGAACTTCAGTCAAACAGTACTGAAGCGTGTTTGGTGACACCTTGTGTCCATTTTCAGCCAAATGATTCAGTAAGGCTATGGTATCATCCCTGCAAGGATCTAGTGTCTCCGACGCAATTAGGAGATCATCGATATACTTAACTAGCACAGAATTCTGGGGCAAAATCAAGCTCTCAAGGTCATTTTTCAAAACGTGATTAAAGATAGATGGACTTTCAGTATATCCTTGAGGGATACAACACCACGTTAAGACACGGTTCTCCAGACAGAAAGCAAATAAAAATTGGCTTTCCTCATGCAATGGAATGGAGAAGAATGCTTGACACAAATCAATCACAGTAAACCAAACAGCTTCACAAGGGATCTGAAACAGGATCACAGATGGATTCGTTACCACGGGACAACATGGAATCACAATGGCATTTATTTTCCTGAGATCCTGAACTATGCAATATTTTCCGCTTGGCTTCTGCAATCCCATGATAGGCGAATTGCACGGACTTCCTATGATCTCCCTCAGTATACCCTGCGCGATCATGGAAGCAATCATGGGTGTTATCCCTGCCACCGTTTCCGGGGTCAGGTTGTACTGAGGCATTCTCTGGAATTCTGCATTTGGCTTACTCTGTATATAGACTGGCTCGACTCCTCGAATCAGTCTTATCTCTTCCCCTGTGAAGTCCCACACCACTGGAGAGACAGTATCTCTCAAGTCCAGCGGCATGTCTCCCACTGTCAGTAAAGGAAACATGTCTATGTAATGTTTCTGATTAGCTATTTTGAAAGTGATGTCATCATCGATAGTCTGCAGCTCAATTCCCTTTGGCATACAATAGATGGTACAGTGCAGTTTACACAAGAGATGACGCCCTAGTAAACAGACTGGACTCGAATCACACACCACAAACTGGTGATGATCCTCAAAGGTTCCGATTTTCACCGGCACCTCTTCTGTCAAAGGGTTTGTCATTCTTTTGTTGGCAACTCCTATGACTTGGATTAACTTTCCTGTGAGGGGTAGGTTAGGGACTACTGCAGATCTCACAGTAGAACGGGTAGCACCAGTATCAATCAAGAATGTAATGGGATGACCACCTACATCTGGCTCCACATATGGTCCACTCTGGTCTACCTCTAAGACTGCTCCAAGGGTACAGTCATCTTCCCCCCTCAGGCACCGTCATTGGGACGGGTCCTGATCGAATCCATCTAGCGCCTCCATAAGGGGCATCTGATGGTATGTGCGATTATTTTGCAGAACTCTCGGAGGTTGTAGCACTTGCACTAATTGGTTTTGGTTCCCCCCGTTGTAGGCTCTTGGCCTCGTCACAGTATTTACCACATCTGGTACTTGCACTAAATCTCCCTCCTGTATTTGTTTCGCTGGATTCAGTCGACACTCACACTTCCAATGCCCAATCTTGTGGCAAAAATGGCAAGCTGTTGTCTTTTTCAGCGTGGCAATGTCTATTCCTGTTCTGGGATCTATAGGGACTTCCCTGTCCAGCTGTGCCTGGAGTGTTCTGGACCCCTCCTTGGGCATTCCCCAATGTTCCTCCATTTGCCTGCACCTGGTCTACCCTTTGTGCATTCCGCATTTGAACCAACATCAACCTGTCCTTTTATCATACTATGCTTGGAATCCACCTCATCATTGCAATATCTGGCATACCATAGAACTACGTCCACTGACTTATTTTGCCAGCAGATCAAATGTTGCTGGATCATGAGGCTAATCTCCGGTCTTAATCCCATCACAAATTTTGAAACAAATTGGCCCATGTCTTTGGGGTTGAGGGTATCCAGTCCACTGTACTGCTTAAAGGCTTGCAAAAGCCTCTTGTAATAAGCATGTACTGACTCCTTAGGCTCCTGGGTCGTTTGATCTATCTTAACCCAATCAATGTCTTGTGGAGCTATTTTGGACTGCAACCATGTGATCACCTATTCGTACTTTTTCATGATTAAGGGCGAAGGGCCATGAGTTAAAGGATCCCTCTCTGGCTCAGCAGCAGGCCACTCAATTTTACATGCAGACCATAGATCACTAGGAACCACAATTTCAAACAGTGTATTCAGATCAATCCACAACACCTCTGAGATCTTAATAAAGCGATCGACTGGCTTATACCATTCAGCAGGCTTCTCCCTCAATCTAGGAAAATCATTTGTGAATGCAACTACTCCAAGGAACATGCACAGACCCTCCACTAGGCACTTTTCGCAGATGGATAAGCCTCAACTCCTGATGTTCTCCCTCCTGGAGGTGGCGTTTCTCCCATGACCCTCCAGACGCTTCTCCTTTTTGACCATCTTTCCTCCCACTTATCAAGCATACTCCAAACCCGTATACCTATAATAAGTTCCTGGATGTGTGTTTTCAACCATGTTACTCTCTACTCTTCTAGCTCCTGATCACTGTAGTTCAGCCTATGGTTTCCCTGCAACATTTTCGTTTGAGACAGGTCTACATCATATCTCTGAGCCAATTCTGACAGCTTCGCATGTGCTCGTCTCGCTTTGCGGGTGACATCCTGTGCTACGAATAACAGTTTGTCTGGCTCATAGGTCTCTATTCTTTCTAAAGGCAAGTTCCCACCAATTATTTTGTCTACCTCAGCCTTCAACCTCATCACATTCAACAACTTTGCCTTTACCACAGCCTTGATTGTTCCCTGACTCTACGTACTGTTCTGTCCTTCCTTATTTTTATTATGATCTCTCAGGCAAGTCTCTAAATCTGTGGCATCTAGGACATGTTGGGTTCCGCATATTCCCTGACTGGTACTTGCTTCCGATGTTACACCTACTGATCCCCTCACTGGAGTTTCCCACATCTTCAAGTCTGAGCTCGTGTTCACCATGGGTATGGATCACACAGTACTAGAACCAATGCATATTCCCGAAGGATCAGCAGTCGCTGGTAAAGGAGTACTAGACTCCACAGGCACTAAGGATGTACCATCTCCGTTCATGTTCCCAGTTTCTCTCAATCCAGTTCACTTCGCCAACACTGGCTGTTGCTGACTAGAGTTTCCCAACGAGCTTGGGTCATACAGAGACAACAGGACCAGTGGCTGGTACTGTAAGAGCTTCCGGTAACTTTGAAGTAGCGTTTACTACACTTGTTTCTGCACCTCCCAAAACGGGTACTCCTACACCTGTTGAGATCCTTCCCACTACCCCTGCACTAGTACCTGTCTGGGATGCTGATACACTTTCCATGTTCCCTGTATTCACCAGTTCTCGCCTTCCCTCCTCTGAGTGTGGGTTGTAAGGTGGAGGACGCTCTGATAACAACCTATCCAACAAGCTGTCGTCTGTATCACTACCATTATTTCCATTTCCCCCTCCATTCCTATTCTGGGAAATTCCCCTTTCTCACCAGCATTGGATACAACCTTTCTCCCTCAGTGGTGTCTACCCTCCATCTCTTGAGTTGTGCGTCCCATCGTGCTCCCTGACATGCCCTCATAACTTTCTTCCTCTTTCCTTGGAATCTCTCCCTGTTCTTTGCATGTGCTGCTCGCATCCATGTGTCTAATGCCTCAAACTGTGTTGGTCTAGACAAAGGCCACAGTGCAAACATCACTCCTCTCAACTGATGCAACACCTCCAACTGAAATGAATAATAATGTGGAAATGTGAAATCCCCTTCCTTTTCAGTGATCTTGTGCAAATTTTGAAGCCACATTATAGTATGGAGTCCTAATTTTGTCACCATATAATGTGCTGGAGTATCCTCAGGTGGCGCTTCTTCACCCACTAGAGTAACAGCTCCCTGATCTCCCCTAAACAGATCCTGCAATATCCTAAAACATCGCATGGTTTAAACAAAATTTTCCCTCTCAACGGACAAGATTTCCTTAATCACAACTTCCTGATGACAACCAACCACTCCTAGCGTGGCATTACACCAACCAACCTATCACAGTGTGGCACACTCTTATGTCACCTTTACCCCTTGCAGCGGTTCACCCTCCATCACAATTTCTTCATCCACGTTCACTCACACAATCATCTTAAGCTCCGTAATTGTCTGCCATCTACAAGATCGATCGAACTTAATCATCCAAGACCATTCACACATGGCAACCCTCGACCTGCGTTGGTCACCCAAACCAGTATGGTCCACCCCTGTGCACAAGGTTTAACAAACGATTCCCATACATCTCATTCACACAAAGTTCCCTGTCTTAGGTGGAACTGCCGATGACGTCTCACGACAAATACTCAAATATCCGGTCAGACAATCACAATAACTCGGTGTCTTCTACACCATTTAATATATCCCAGGATCTTAGGCCACTTCAGGAGCTGAAACTCAAACCTCAATCTTTGGACTACATCCGGCCTGAAACCACATTTACTTGACTCTCACACAAACTCCGCCAGACATCATACAAAGACTTCATTCCCGCAATCCATCACACAACGCATCCCTATTGATACCTACTCCTCCGTTTGTCGATGCTCTCTCTCCGCACCATCAAGCTCCATCAATCTCCGCCAAAGTCCGTCGCTCTCTGTTCTCGACCATTGGGCTCTATTTTGGGACTCTGGGGCTCTAAGTTTCTTTTCTAGATTGTTCTAGATTCTCCCCCCGCTTCACGTGAGAACCATCCTACTCTGCTACCAACTGAAGGCGCCAGAAGAACATGTTCTAGATCAGCTTTAGAACCTCAAGTCGATGGTACTTTTTCTCAGCATGAAAGCGTAGGGGGGAGAGAAATCGTTAACAATGTCAATCAATCCAATGGCGGTTCTCTAGGGCCATTAAGAATCACAGACTACAGAATAAAGTTAGTTCATTTATTACAAAGCCAAAAACAACTGGATATACAGACACCTCAAGACGAGGATGTAGAAATACATTGGGACCAATACAAAGCCAAATCTACGAATAAAGTTAAGGCTGTGCAGCATACACAAGATGATTAATTGAAGAATCAGGATACAAACGATTAAAGAACAAGAATCCAGGTTCCCCTGCATCGAAGGTTCATGAAAATAAAGCATTAATCTGTCCCTGCACTAGTACTAAAGTGACATCCCTAGTTAAGCATTTTGCGAGGCAGGATCAGTTAAGGTATCAGCGTGTGGAGTCTCCCTTAGAAATCTCTCCACTTCTATTGGGTTGAGTAGCATAAAGCTACTGAGAGAGAGCTCGTTCTAAGATTCTCTCTCTCCAAAGGGCAGGGAAGAAGAGGTTCTTTCCCTGCTTACAATACTCCCAATATCCCAGGCATCTTCCCAGGATGCATTTCAGGTCATGACATCCGATCAGGCCACATTCTCATAGGTAGTTTCCATGAGACGACGATTTAGCATGATGACCTTGATTGCCAGGACCTCTCCGGTGAGAAAGTACAACAGTTCTCCTTATCGGCGTTAGCTCCCAATGTATCTTAGTCTCTCCTTGCCTAATTCCTAAAACAAAGATATTGTTACGACTAACAAGGGTGCTTCTTCCACCTGCAACATAAACGTGAGAAAAAACAGAATCTAACATGCACACAGAATTCAACTATTATTTTCTAATGCTAGAGCTTCAAGGGAAAATGCATTTCAGTCCCACAATATTCACATAACATAAGAGAAATTAACATGAGCTTTACGAAGTTATATAGAAATTGAGACATATACAGTTAATATTTTCATCTGCTCATAAAATGACATGATTAATAAACACATTCAATAATAAAACGATTGTCAGTTGCACAACACAAGTGCTTTCTGTTAGTGTTCTCTGCAGTTTACATTTGATTTTCTACAGAATCCTTCTTATTTTCTACATTTTGGCCTACACACGTCACATTTATGTTATTACATTACAAGATCCTAACACTCAGGTTAACACAACAAAAGATTATATACGGATGCAGTCTACACATGTTATTATACAATGAAAATTGGATTTTGCGCTACATCACCTACAACGACCATATCACACTTACTGGGTTTCCAAAGGAAAAAAAGTACTCTCTTAGAGCTAGGCACACTATAAATTCCAATCTTTCTGTAAATCATGTTGCAACTACTTTACAGCCATTAGCTCCTATGTTTCAAAAGGGAAATCTAAATTTCTTTATTTATACATTTCAAAATCCTAACCATTTATTCTCACTAATTTCATTGGACTTTAACTCGCCCTGCCTTCTACCAAGCCCTCTATATGTTAAGCACAACCAAATTTTGCAGAGATGAGCCGACCGCGTAGACATACTACAGTTCCCAATCTCTCTGGAGTACATAGTTCCACGATGTTTCAACTTTATGGCCACTCACCCCTGTATTCCAGAAAGGGAGATCTGAGGGTTATTTATATATTTCAAACTCTATTTTCCCTATTCTGCACTTTTTAGCGCCCATTAGGCTCGAACACCCTCTACCCGTTAAGGGTAACGTACTATAATCACCCATCCCAACAATCATTCCTAAGCACCTCCTGGGCTTGAAAATTCATGTAATTTTTAATCTGTGAAAAGGCTTTTCCCAAACAACCAGTTTTACACAGTTACAGCCAAAAAGCTCATATTTTTCAATGGAGAAAGGTCTTTACATTTTTCACACACTTCAACATATGAAGTGTATTTCCTCCAATCAACAATTTTTGATACGTCTTAGGCTAAACCGACCTCCGTCGCCAGCTATCTCATCCCACCATTCAACACAGGGCCTGTTAAGTGCTTTGATTCCTAGATAGGCTGGTATGCTATAAAGAGTCACAGATAATAGACTGTAGTGTATTACATTACAATAAATCTCGTTGCTGGCTTGTATTGGCTGAATTGCTTCCTTATGCTAGCTTGAATTGTACATGAAATAATTGACAGATAACTTCTTCAGGAGAGACATAACAGACAAAGAATTGTGAGGACACAATTCATATAATCACTATGCAGATATATTGTAACAATACGAATGTTTCACTACTAGCAGGTCATTTTTGAACAGAGAAGACAAAGATGTGTTACCTGTTAAAAGAATCTTGTACTTTTTTTCATCCTTACACTACTTAAATGAGTTTATGAATAATGGAGTGTATTTATAGGCCTAGGGCCTCATTTATGGCATTTGGCATAGGGCAGTGAAGCAAGATGCCAAAGTGAAAGGGCAGGAATGCACCGTATTTAAGCAATACAGTGCATTCTTGTCCTTTCTGCCTGCACTGGTGCTGTTTTGGCAGCCTAGTACCAACGTAGGCTGCCTTGCACCATGGTGCAAGGGTGCCTCCATTGCAGGCAGGATTGTTTTTGTGCAGGAAGGGACAAACTTCTCGTTATGCCTCACCTCGGGAAGCGTACGGATTTGAAGCTTCCACAGGTGTACCTCACTTTGTAAATCTGGAGCAGCGTCAAATTCCATGGTGTTGCATGGGAAAACCCACTGCAACAAACATTGAATGCCTCCTGGGCACAGAGTAAGGGTGATGCAGCGATTTGAGCTGCATCACCTTACTCATGGTTTATGAGGCCACTCAAAGCCACGCAGGGTGGCTTTGTGTGGCTTTATGAATCCTTATGAGCGCCCTGTGTCAGGCGTGTATCACTTCACGTGGTGCAAAAGTGATGCAGGACTCTCATAAATAAGCCCCCTCGCCCGTATGTGCACGACAAATGGAATGTATTTATAGAGCTTCGATGATATTAACAAGCACTGGCAAAGCCAATACGTCTGACTTGCAATTGAAGTCCTGACTAAAAAGTAAAAAATACTGCAGCGGTGAAAAACAAAACAAAAAATGCTTTCTGTATGCATTGCATGTATGAGATAAAGAATTTAATATGTGGCAACTCCATGTACATTTGAAAGGTAAAATAGACCCTCGTGCACTGCAATGCCAGCACTACACAGGAGGGGAAATGATACACCAAACAGACAATAGCATATGGTCAGAGGGAAATACCTATTTGGGAGGGGCCAATATGTTTCAGTTCCCTACAGGATTAGGGCCGGTTCGCCTGACTTTTTTCCATGTGTTTTCTTTTAACTTAATGACAATGTTTTCTGCAAGTAAGTTGCTTGGAAGACTAGACTCATACCTGGACCTTGCCTCTTTCCTCCTGTTGGCGCTTAGTTATTCAACTATTTACATTCAAAAGCGTAATTTGCCACTATTTGCGCACATACTCTTGAAAAACAAGGAAAGTAACTCTAGACAGGACTATTCGGTCGTCGTTGATCAACAGAAGTTCAGAGTTTCATTTATAAAGGCAATCATTTCAGCGGGGGCTATTGGTTGTCGTTAAAATGTGTTATTGTAATCATTACAAAAGAATCAATAAATAAATATTGTGACCAACTGTTTTATTTGTACACAGTTACCCTTTCCTAACCAAGAACGGATAACCTTTCCTGACTGAACTGCATCTCTTTTGATGATTACATTTGAGACACCCCGTGCTCCTTCATACCCTCCTTTTTATGCATAGCTGTTTTCTAATTTATAAAAAAAAAACACTTTCATTAGGAATTAGTATGTTAATTTACAAATCACTTGAAAAGATAATAGGTGAAACGTAGGAATTATGTTTTTTTTCTATCAGGTAGCAGTTGTGTTCTGAAAAAGCGTTCGTTTAAGGTACTTCTGCTAGCGTTGCTAGTGTGGTAAGACTATGTACTTACAGTAGATGGCGCTGCTGCATAGTTAATGAGATTATTTCTTCCCACCAAGTAATGAAGCTGGCTAGTTGCTCGTGAAGATCCTTTGTGCTACTGAGATGCACATGACCGAGCCAGTTGAAATTAGATTATACTTGGATAACTCATGTGACTTGGGCATAACTTTGAGGCGGGACGGATATTCCATATATTAGATCCCTCTGCTTGTAGACATTGTTTTAGTGACCGTGAGGAGGGTAGATCCAGTTGCAATCAGAATGCACTTTAAAATGGAGCAGGCGGCTGTAATGCTTCTGTGTCTGCACTTCGCAGCTTGCTCTGCTGCAGGACCTCTGCATGCCCAGTGCAAAGTGGAATGGTATGTACTGCTCAGTTTGTGCTCATTTGTTCATGGCAATGCATGTTGTTATCAAAAGAACATTCATTAAACATGTCTGTTCGGTACTACAATGTCATCCCATGACAAATACATCAGAAAAAACTGTTTAGAAAACGCGTTAGTCCTGTCGTTTGAACATATTAAATTAGCTTGAAATGAAAGCTATTGATGTATGTATGTATATGGTAGTTCTATAGTGTGCACCTAGATAAAAAGCAGCAGAGCGCTGTAAAGGGTCAAAGACAAGCGTAAAGTCAAAGACTGATAGGAGCGGGAGCTGGGTTGTGGGTGGTTAATGCATTGTGATGTAATGTTCCTTAAAGAGGTGAGTCTTCCAAGTCTTTACTTATTGGATCAGGGTGGAAGCCATCCTAATGGATACGGGGGTATGTAGTTCCACACACTGGGTGCATAGGTGAAAAACGCCTGCTGTCTTGTTATTAGTTTTTTTTACAGTCGGATGGTGTTCTGGCTGTGGCTGTGCTGAGCAGCACCAGCAGACATAGTGAGCTTGTCTGCAAGATAAGCAGGTGTGCTGGTTGTGATGACTTTGTAAATGATGCAGCTAGTTTTAAAGCTGGCGCAGGCCAGCATGTGGAGCCAATGGACTTCCATTAGGATGGGGGGTGAGGTGATCATATTTCTTCCGGTCCAGCATCAGACATGCTGCGGCATGTAGCATTTCCCTAAGGGGTGTGAGTGTGGAGTCTTGAGGTCATGGAGCAGGGCGTTACCACCATACAGATGCCAGAGTACGAGGGCATGAACAAGAGTTCTGTATATAATGACATGGGATCCAGGCTCACAAAATTATTGGTGGGGCACGGGCCACACTACCCAATTTTGAATATATAAATTGGGAAGAATTGCAAGTAGTATTGGAATGAAAGGGGGCACTTTCACTTGTGAAATGTATGCATTTTGATTTATTGTAAGAATGAACAATACTTTTATTTCATTTCCAAATCTCTGCTTCAGCTCACTTCTGCTCCCATACTGTCCCTTCTGCTCAATCTCTGCCCACTTTGCTCTGTGCTCCCTCTTCTGACACACTGCGCCCTCTTCTCACACACCACACACCACACCCACACCATCCAACTCCTGGCCTGTTCTCAACACTCAGTGCTGCCTCTACTCTCTGCAGCTTCTGATCGGACACTACGACTTCTGCTCCCTGCCCCTTCTCTTTGCACACACCACCCCTCGCTCCATGCCCAGCTGCTCGCTCTAACCCTTCTCTGCCATCTCTGCTCCCTGCCTTCTCTTTGCACACAGCACCCTTAGCTCCATGCCCCAGCTGCTCACTCTAACCCTTCTCTGCCATCTCTGCTCCCTGCCCCTTCTCTTTGCACACAGAACCCTTCGCTCCATGCCCCAGCTGCTTTCTCTAACCCTTCTCTGCCATCTCTGCTCCCTCCCCCTTCTCTTTGCACGCAGCACCCTTCGCTCCATGCCCCGGCTGCTCGCTGTGCCATCTCTGCCATCTCTGCTCCCTGCCTTCTCTTTGTACACAGCACCCTTCTCTCCATGCCCCAGCTGCTCGCTCTAACCCTTCTCTGCCATCTCTGATCCCTGCCCCTTCTCTTTGCACACAGCGCCCTTCGCTCCATACCCCAGCTGCTCGCTCTGACCCTTCTCCGCCATCTCTGATCCCTGCCTTCTCTTTGCACACATTACCCTTCGCTCCATGCCCCAGCTGCTCACCCTGCAATCTCTGCTCCCTGCCCCTTCTCTTTGCACACAGCGCCCTTCGCTCCATACCCCAGCTGCGCGATCTAACCCTTCTCTGCCATCTCTGCGCTCTGCCCCTTCTCTTTGCACACAGCACCCTTCGCTCCATACCTGACCCTTCTCTGCCATCTCTCTGCCCTGCCCGCTCTCTTCGCACACAGCACCCTTCGCTCCATGCCCCAGCTGCATGCTCTTTCCCTTCTCTGCCATCTCTGCTCCCTGCCCCTTCTCTATGCACACAGCACCCTTCGCTCCATGCCCCGGCTGCTCGCTCTAACCCTTCTCTGCCATCTCTGCTCCCTGCCCCTTCTCTTTGCACACAGCACCCTTCGCTCCATGCCCCAGCTGCTCGCTCTAACCCTTCTCTGCCATCTCTGCTCCCTGCCCCTTCTCTTTTCACATAGCACCCTTCGCTCCATGTCCCAGCTGCTCGCTCTAACCCTTCTCTGCCATCTCTGCTCCCTGCCCCTTCTCTTTGCACACAGCACCCTTCGCTCCATGCCCCAGCTGCACGCTCTAACCCTTCTCCGCCATCTCTGCTCCCTGCCCCTTCTCTTTGCACATAGCACCCTTCGCTCCATGCCCCAGCTGCTCGCTCTAACCCTTCTCTGCCATCTCTGCGCCCTGCCCCTTCTCTATGCACACAGCACCCTTCGCTCCATGCCCCGGCTGCTCGTTCTGACATCTCTGCACCATGCCCCTTCTCTTTGCACACAGCACCCTTCGCTCCATGCCCCGGCTGCTCGCTCTAACCCTTCTCTGCCATCTCTGCTCCCTGCCCCTTCTCTTTGCACACAGCGCCCTTCGCTCCATGCCCCAGCTGCTCGTTCTAACCCTTCTATGCCATCTCTGCTCCCTGCCCCTTCTCTTTGCATACAGCACCCTTCGCTCCATGCCCCAGCTGCTCGCTCTAACCCTTCTCTGCCATCTCTGCTCAATGCCCCTTCTCTTTGCACACAGCACCCTTCGCTCCATGTCCCAGCTGCTCGCTCTAACCCTTCTCTGCCATCTCTGCTCCTGCCCCTTCTCTTTGCACACAGCACCCTTCGCTCCATGCCCCAGCTGCTCGCTCTAACCCTTCTCCGCCATCTCTGCTCCCTGGCCCATCTCTTTGCACAGAACACCCTTCGCTCCATGCCCCAGCTGCTCGCTGTAACCCTTCTCTGCCATCTCTGCGCCCTGCCCCTTCTCTATGCACACAGCACCCTTCGCTCCATGCCCCGGGTGCTCGTTCTGCCATCTCTGCACCCTGCCCCTTCTCTTTGCACACAGCACCCTTCGCTCCATGCTCCGGCTGCTCGCTCTAACCCTTCTCTGCCATCTCTGCTCCCTGCCCCTTCTCTTTGCACACAGCACCCTTCGCTCCATGACCCAGCTGCTCGCTCTAACCCTTCTATGCCATCTCTGCTCCCTGCCCCTTCTCTTTGCACACAGCACCCTTCGCTCCATGCCCCAGCTGCTCGCTATATCCCTTCTCTGCCATCTCTGCTCCCTTCCCCTTCTCTATGCACACAGCACCCTTTGCTCCATGCCCCGGCTGCTCGTTCGGCCATCTCTGCACCCTGCCCCTTCTCTTTGCACACAGCACCCTTCGCTCCATGCCCAAGCTGCTCGCTCTATCCCTTCTCTGCCATCTCTGCTCCCTGCCTTCTCTTTGCCTACAGCACCCTTCGCTCCATGCCCCAGCTGCTCACTCTAACCCTTCTCTGCCATCTCTGCTCCTGCCCCTTCTCTTTGCACACAGCACCCTTCGCTCCATGCCCCAGCTGCTCGCTCTAACCCTTCTCCGCCATCTCTGCTCCCTGGCCCATCTCTTTGCACAGAACACCCTTCGCTCCATGCCCCAGCTGCTCGCTCTAACCCTTCTCTGCCATCTCTGCGCCCTGCCCCTTCTCTATGCACACAGCACCCTTCGCTCCATGCCCCGGGTGCTCGTTCTGCCATCTCTGCACCCTGCCCCTTCTTTTTGCACACAGCACCCTTCGCTCCATGCTCCGGCTGCTCGCTCTAACCCTTCTCTGCCATCTCTGCTCCCTGCCCCTTCTCTTTGCACACAGCACCCTTCGCTCCATGACCCAGCTGCTCGCTCTAACCCTTCTATGCCATCTCTGCTCCCTGCCCCTTCTCTTTGCACACAGCACCCTTCGCTCCATGCCCCAGCTGCTCGCTATATCCCTTCTCTGCCATCTCTGCTCCCTTCCCCTTCTCTATGCACACAGCACCCTTTGCTCCATGCCCCGGCTGCTCGGTCGGCCATCTCTGCACCCTGCCCCTTCTCTTTGCACACAGCACCCTTCGCTCCATGCCCAAGCTGCTCGCTCTATCCCTTCTCTGCCATCTCTGCTCCCTGCCTTCTCTTTGCCTACAGCACCCTTCGCTCCATGCCCCAGCTGCTCGCTCTAACCCTTCTCTGCCATCTCTGCTCCCTGCCCCTTTTGAACACTCATTGTCCTCTGCTGTTTGCCACTTCAGCACACTCACTGCTCCGCCTGCTTTCTTTGCTCTAAGCTATACTTTCATATTTTCTTCTGTATCTGTGTTGCATTTATTAGTGCCAAAATCCTAGATCATTAAATGACGGGAACTTTCCACCTACTGGAAAGTCTGCATGAGTGAATTGTGCAATCTGGAGTACTGATGACTATCTCTCGTAGATTTTAGGGAGTATACCTGGGATTTGTTTTTGAGTTAGGCAAAACAATTCACTAAATTGCAAAATTGTGAAAGAAGCCCATTTTTTCCAAACCACTCGCAGAGGGAAATTTAGTGCAGTTCGTGAGATTGTGCAGTCTTGCTTAGCAGCCAAACATGGTCCATGGAGAGCCACACAAACAGCAGTTCTCAGATAGTTTGCTGTTCGACCATTGATAGATATTAGACTAGAATAAGAAGTCCTGCGTGACGTGTAAAATGGCGTCTATTGAAGACAGAAGTGAGGAGATTAAAACAGCACTGTGGGGCATATTAGCAAGGGCACTATCGCCGCTTTAGCGGCACTTTTTGCCGCTAAAGCGGCGATATTTATATCGCCCTATCAGCAAACTGTCTCTAACAGCAGTTAGCGACAGTTTGCGGGCATTAGCGCCCGTTTTTACCGCTTTGCATGTCAGCGATATTTATCGCTAATGACATGCAAAGTGGGCGTTCCCGACGAACAAACCTGGGAAGCACTCGCTAACAGGCCTATCGCCTATTAGCAAGGTGGCCATGGCCCCAGTTAGCGACGTGAAAAGTCGCGCTAACCGGGGTCATCGCCATTTATTTAACACCTGCAATTAGCAGGTGTTAGCCATACCTAACATGGGGGTGGATTATGCTGATACGACCACAGGGTCGTATCAGCAAGGTGTTCTCCCTTCTCCATGCAACATCGCTGGTTTTTCAGCGATGTTGGCCCATTTCCCCGCTATCGCTGGAATATTCATCGCCATAGCGCTAATCGTTGCTAATACAGCGTTAGCGTGGCGATATATTCCAGCGATAAAAAAAATCACGCTAAGCAGGGTTAGCGATGATTATCGCCTCTTCTTGCTAATATGCCCCTAGATCTTTTGGGACAAAGTAAACATAACACAGACACTTAAAGTGCTAGTGCTTCTATTCCGACTCCAGTCTATGGAACAGCCCTGGGACAGAGAAGCTGAAAGTGCCATTGCTTCTGTTCAGGGCCCAGTCTGTTAAACTGTTCTATGACATAGGAGATTAAAGTGCCATAGCTTCTGTTCAGTGTCCAGTCTATTGAACTACCCTAGGACGGAGTAACTTAAAATGTCAGTGCCTCTATTCAGGGTCCAGTCTGTTGAACTACTCAATGACATAGAAGATTAAGATGCCACACCTTCTGTTTAGGGTCAAGTCTTTTAAAATCCATGTGGGCTTAATGTGCTAGTGCTTAGATTTGCCTCGAGTGTGTGAAACAAGCCTAGTAAACAGATACACATAGTCTATCTTTGTAAATGCGCCTCTGTGGACACGTACAATGATGCAGGAGTCTGGCGAGACACAGATGTGTCTAGATCAGTGTTTCCCAAACTGGGGGTCATGACCCACTGGTAGATCTAAAGCTGACATTTTGGTGACTCCTAAAAGCCCAAACAATAAATAAAGATGCATTTAAATTCAATATTTATCTTGTAACATTTTCACACTTTCAGTTTAAAACAGCCCTGAATAGAAAAGTAAAAAGTACATCTCTTAAATCTGACCAAACAGCATTTGCCAAAAGAGAACATTCCCACTAGGTCCTTAGCAGTTATGATAGAAAAGGCCCACAAAAAACATCAACAAACCATTCTCCTCATACTATAAAATGAAATTCCTGCAGCTTCGGATGGGCTCTTTAGATCTGTCTCCACTATGGGCGGTGAAACCAGAGTCGAAAACATGTCGACAGTGCGGTCTATTCCAGGAGTTAATAACTCACTTGCTCTGCATATGCCATATACTCCTAGAAGACCGCAGAAGATTGCTCCGGCATCTGTGGAGTAAGGAGGGGACACGGACATTACCATCTGCCGTTAGCTTCCTACTGAACACCGCGCAGCCGCAAGTGATTACCAAATTGGTAAAATTCTTGGAGAGTATTGATAAGCAACTAAGAATCAACCCAGAAGTCCAAAATGAAGAAAGGGAAGAATCTTGAATCTCAGTAGCCTCAAAGACTACCTTCAAATAGATACATAGTATTGCTTCTTAAAGTACTGGTTTTTATCCAAGCAGACTGAACAGTAATAACAAGCTATACACAGCAAAGTTTTAACTAAAGATCATTTTACCAAGTTATTAGTTGTTTATCGAATTGTATTTTAAATTTTTAACCTTTGAGGAAACCTGCTGATGATCTATGGGTTACCTGTCGAATCACCGACACTTTTGAAAAATTGTGACACTGTCTATCATTTTGATTCTACTTGGCACTTTGACAGACTTCATTGTCTAAATAAAGTATTTTGAAAGTAAATTGTAACATTTCCTGCGTTTTAAAGACAGAGGCCAAATGTCAGACTATGTCTTCTGACAAATTGTTAGTTTTTAACATGGGGATTGATGTTTACAAACCCCTCTCACTTTGCAGTCAGAGAAATAAAAGTAAAGTGAATTATGTAGCATTACATTTGGGGGTACAGGTGTGTGAAAGGAAAGGTTGTAGGATGTCATTTTTTGTAACACACAATAAAATGTAAATACTTGGAAATGAACTATACACATTCAGCAATTAGGAAAGCAAAAATTAAGCATTTTATTTGTAATTCTGAAGTGTGATGGAAACAAAGATTTTAATAGAATGAAAACAAATGAAGACACTAAGGGGGTCATTATGATAGCGGGCGGATCGCCACCGCCCGTATGGCGGTGGCGATCCACCCGCCATTCCCCTCCGCCCACATGCCATTTCCCCCGCCACATTACGATGGCGGGGGGGAGCCCGGCGGACGGAAAGACCGTCCGCCGTTTTTCCGCCGGTTACACAGGTGACCGGGCGGAAAAGGGCACTAATATGGTGGCGGTGTCTGCAAGACACCTCCATCCATATTAGAATGGTTGCGGAGAGCAGCCTTTCCATGGCGGCAACGCCGCCATGGAAAGGCATACGGTCTTCGCTATTGGGGGCCCGTTGCGGGCCCCCAGAGTGTTGGGGGGGTGGAGGGTGCACATGGGGGTACCTATGGTACCCCTGCATTGGCATGGACAAGGTGGCAGGCACCGCGCGGTGCCTGTCACCTTGTGCATGCCAATGCACGACGTGCATACCCAGCATTGATAGGCGGGCGGTGCTGTGAACACCGCCGCCACAATGTTGGGAATAGGGATGCCACCGCCACCGTGGCGGTGGCATCCTAATACTCGCGGTGGGACCGCCGCTCCTATGGCGGACGGTCCCATTCACCGCTACGGTGGCGGGCGGACTTTGTCCGCCCGTCATCGTAATGTGCCCCTAAGCTTGGTGGTGCACAAATTATATGTTTCTGAAACTTGATTTTCACCACACATTATCCATTGTGTGCAATATAGTTTTATCAGTAAAACTGTATATCTGTGAATTCAGAGGCCATTTCAATGGAAAATGTGCTTTTTGTAAATGACAGTGCACTACTACACAATTATTTCGTTACATTAAAAAATCACCCTCCTCTTCTCCATTACAGCTAGGTGGGTCATGAAAGTTTTATCCTTTTAAAAATTGAGTTGTGATTCTAAAGCGTTTGGAAACCAATGATCTAGTTTGCAACTTGAGGACAACTGTGTTTACAGGCACCTTTTGGGTTTACTGCTGAGCACCTCATTTCACCTGTCTTGATGGAGGAGAAGATCAAACTGTTCTACTATGGGCCTCTATTTAGTCCAATCCTAACTCTAGTCTGAATAGGGAAGTCATTTTAGACGACACAAAATTCGATAAAAGGCATACGATTCTGTGGCTAGCACATATTGAGGTTTTTACTGATGTAGGTTGCCCAAAGATGTTCTATAATTCAGAAAAAAGATAAGTAGGGGTTGTCTAAATGTTTTGTGAAAGGAAGAAGTCAGACCAGAGAACTAGTAGATGTCATGAAACCAATAGTTAGATATTTTTAGTAATAAAAACCACAAAGGCATGGAACTTTACTTCGACTTGGTTGCTAACCAATAAAAATGAAATTGTTTGACTAGATTTAGAGTTGGTATAAGCCACCATCTTTAAATATATCCTAACGTTGGACCTTTCCCATTATTAATAATTTGTGTCCTTTAAACAAATGCTCAACACAATCTATGATACATTTAATGCTTTTTGCAATTGCAGGCACAAATAACTATATTGTTCTGTTACGGAAGCAAGAAAGCTTGACTAACTGTAGGACAGCCTTTCTATATTTGCAAATATTATTGCTACATAGAGTCTGTTTTGCTATGGGCTACTTTTTTCAAATTCTGACTGTTACTCTTAGATTTGATGTTTTAGATTATATGCAGCATTTATGCTCAATCCTGGATGCTAATTATGATCTGAACACTTAAACTGAATACTGTAAGTTGTTGTGTGATTATTTTTTATTTTATGTAAGTATTCCATTTTCCTTAAATAAACTGGATGCTCTGAATTTACCCGAATTGACAGACAATGTAACCTCATTTGAGCATTTTGGAAACTATTCATAATTTCAGAGAAAAACACATGAGAAAAAGCAGTTTTCCCTCTAAAATGGTGCATGAATCCCTAGTAGTGGCTCACCATTTTACATCAAGATTCACCTCTATTCCTAAACTCAGTGTAGCGCCACCAACACATAGATTACGACTAAATTGTCATCCTTTGTAAAATCCACGTTGCTTATGGAGAAAATGGCAGGATGTTTCCACCAAACAATACAACATCTATCATTGATGTAACCTTTCACTTATATGGTATCATATAAAACACAACATTTTACAAAAATATAAAGAAAAGCACCCAGAAGTGCAAGGGTCTGGATTATAATAGCAATATAGTTGAAGGGGTAGGTTGATCCAAGGCTGCTTTCAGTCAGAGTCAATCCACAGTCAATGGCTACCTGGTAGTGATCTCCTCCGTGGTCGTTTTAACAAAAAAGTTACAGTTATGTATTTTTCCAGGGCTTTGTATATCCTAGGGTGCAGTCTCTGAATTATTCAACGGACAGCTTCTTTGTCCTTATGTAACACTGGAGTGTGAGGACCTATGATGCAGTCAAAAACAACTATAGAAGCTGGCAGTGAAGCTCAGGTTAGATTTGTCCATGTTGTGCCCTAGTCCCTGTGGATCTCATGTGTGTCTTAGTGTGATAGCCATACTAAGACTAAAACTCTCTGCTTTCCTATTAGACATCTTCAGTGTTAGACCTGGCATCTTTTGGCGTGTTTCCTCTTACTTTTTGCTTTCTGACCTCCTGGTTTTGACTCTGTTTTTGCTGGTTTAGTGTCTCTGCTCACTTTCTCACCGCTGATCAGTGTTAAAGTGCAAGTGATCCTAAGGCAAGCTACAGCTGTTGTTGTGACTCAGTATAAGTGCCTCATCGGGCGGATCACTCTTTTAGCCTTTAGGCTTCTGAACTGGAGGCATCAGAATCTCTTCAGTTTCCAGCTCTTCCAACTCTAGACCAACTGATCCTAGGACTTCACTTTCGGTCCTGTAGCGTTACATTGCATTTTCCATTGTCGAGGTATTAGGACTCAGCACCTCCAGAATTCCAGTTCCAGCATGTTATGCTTCTAGACCAGCAAGGAGATATGTATACGTGGGTACATACAGGGCAATTCTCTGTTATTGAGGCTTCTTTCCAAGATGGCTATCAAACACAGACAGCACCTCAAGAGGGCCATGAAACTTCTACACTTTTCATATGTGTTCGTTTTTTAGACTGTTACTGCCAGGTGGTTCCTGTTCAGAGATCAGCCCCTTCTAGTGATGTGGTTTCTTTCTTACAAGTATATAAAGTGCATCTGAGCAGAGTACCAATAAGCCACATCTCATTCAACTCGCTCCTGCTGGTGAATTTTTCACATGTGCTCTGCTGCAGCTATTGCTCTGCTCCAAGCCTACAAGATCCAGCCCCTGCTCTGCTCCAGGTCTGCCAGCTCTGGCTGTGCTCCAGTCCTCCTCTTACTCCACATCTGCTCCAGGCCAACCATCCCCAGCTCTGCTCCATTCCTGGATTTACTTCACC
Source organism: Calotriton arnoldi (assembly GCA_963921515.1). Lineage (NCBI taxonomy): Eukaryota > Metazoa > Chordata > Amphibia > Caudata > Salamandridae > Calotriton > Calotriton arnoldi. The sequence goes on from CAWUFW010012198.1 coordinate 345,776, forward strand.
AGTGCTCTAGACCTGCAAGTTTCAGCTCTACACAGTCATGGAGCTCTGCTGCAGGCCTGCAGATCCAACTCTGCTCCACTCTTGGTCTTACTCATGCTCTGCTTGGGACGTGTCAGTTCCAGTCCTGACCTTGCACCAGCTCTAATCTACATGCGCCAGCTCCAGTCCTGGTCTGACTCCAGCTCTGCCACAGGCCTGCCGGCGTCAGCTCTGATCCAGTCCTGTTGTACATTCAGAACCCAGCACTTAGGAGTTTTTTGTGTGACTGTAACTTTGTCCTCCTTGTGCTCCAAGGCACTGCTTGACCCAGGACATCTTCTCTTACAACTGGAACTGAAAGTGTGGCTTCCAGAATGGATCGTCCTTTCATCAGAGCCTCTCAGAAAAAGGTGGAGGGTTGACCTTCTGTGTCAGGCCATTGAAACGTCCACTTTACTGTTCTTTCTTTGGAACTTGCTGGAAGATAAATATCCAAGTAAGATTAGATAGTTACTTTGGGCCCAAAGGTGAGGTGGTGCCAGTTGACGGTGGGCGGCGGAGTGGCAAATGCAATGGGTGTGCCAGGAGAGCTCAGAGCGGGGACAGAGCAGGTTCAGACCGAATAATTGTGGGCTTGCTCCTACGGACGCTGCCCCACCCCCTTCTGTGGACCCAATCTTGTGTCGTGGTCCTGGTCGGGGGCACAGAGGGCTAGTGGCGTGGCTGCCTCTTATGGGATTGATCCACTGTTTGTTACGACGGTGGGAGCCGAGAGTGGACACAGCCTGACTGCTGCCGTCATGGGAGCATGGCTTGGGGCTTTATTTGTGCAATATCTGATCTGAGGAGCTGATATCAGTTTTAGACTGTGAGCAGGGTGGACTGGGACACAGGAGCCCTTTTGATATCTAAGGAACCTTCACTACACCTGGCAAGAAGAGTTGCCACACTGGGCTGGAGTCAGCAAGGGCCTCGTTGGACATCCCAGCAGTACGATCCAGACCTTGACTGCTCTAGCTGCCAACTCGAGGCTGGTGGGCCAGGGTCTGCCCAGCACCCCCCGCCAGTACTATCCATTTACAATGACAAAGGACAAGGACACGGGTGCCACTAAGCAGGAGGCCTAGATCCCAACAACTTTATTGTCTCCTTGTACTTGCTTAAATGAATTTCGCATCTAGAGACAGGGCATCCAAAAAATTGTCCATCTGGAATGGCAAGTTTGCAAGTGGGCTTCTGGTGTATCTGTACGGTTTGAGAGCATCCAAATAGAAGTACATCTTCGGAGTCGAAGAGTAGATAAAGAACAAGGAAAGTGTAACTATACACTGATATCTGCTTACAGATCTGGATGACAGTATTATCCCCCATTGGCCACCCCTTGAAGTATTCTCATTTTTTGTGTGGTCCTGAAGAAGGTGTTTGGATAAAATTATTTCCCACACCGAAAGGTGCATCAACTATTTTTGAGGAGTGATTCCAGCTCATAACACTACAACCGTTAAAATCAAACAACTTTCCCCATTGTGCTCTGCTTTGTGTATGTGTGGAGTGGCTGGGTCTTAGTATATTTGGAGAGTATGATAGGAGGTGTGTTTTTTTAATGAATGTAGTGCTCTTTCAGGGCCACCAGGACTCTAAAATTGTGCACAGAGCTTTTGGATTCCAATGTTTTTCACAGCCCCTTCTAACTGCGTCTTCTTTTCCTTAGCATCAATGGTCTTAAACGAGTTATGGACCTGTCCTCCTGCCAGCTCATGATATTCTCCTGAACTATTGTCTTCTTGCAGCTGCACCCCACGTTCCTCAAGGTAGACAACGCTACCTACCTATACTCCCCAAGCACCGCATGCCTTTCACTCCTCCAACTTTGTCTGTATGTCCAGGAGGATCCTATATCCCCTCTTCCTTGGGCCCTCACAGCAAGAATAGTCCACAGATTTCCAAGGGGACCCTCTTTCTTTAGGCTCCCCAGCGAATCCACTCTTCACTGTTCCCAAAAGGGAGTCTTACAAGTGTCCAAGAAGTACGAGTGTCCCTCCATTACAGACAGAGATTTATCCACACAGGCAGTCCATCCGTCATCTATTTCTTCTCTGTTTGTCAAAACCTCTTCTCTTGTGCCAAAATGGAGGTGGAGATTTCAAGAATGTGGAAGTCCTGCCCAGTCCAGGGATGTCACACCACCCAATCACACTTACAGGAAGTCACCCGAGAGCTGTCCAATCCCCTACACAGAATTTTCAAAATGGCATTTTGAACAAGATTGGGAAAGATCTTAGAGATAGCCTCCTTCCAGTCACAATAGTTTTCTTTGGTGACTGGTAGTCAGATTTGCACTAACCTTTTATTATGTATCCAACAGTAGCAAAGCTAATGTCCACAAGTCCCTTGAATCCACTGACAACCATGCAAACAATATTTATGCTGGTTGCAGAAGACTCAGGAGAAGGGGAATGGAACAACAAATAGCAAAATAGTGACACTGGATATCTTCACTCTGCCGTTTGTCACAGGTGGGCTCAATATGCACTGCAGAGATGTTGATATTTACAATAAGAGAATACTCTCATAGTACTTTGGGCCTGATATAGACTTTAGTGGATGGGTTACACTGTCACAAACGTGATGGACTTGTTGTCTGCCTTATTACAACTGCATTGTATCCTTGCAATTAGGCTGATGGGATATTCATCATGTCTGTGATGGAGTAACCCATCCACCAAACACTGAGTCAGTCCCTTTATTATTTGCATTCCAATTCACTAATCCTAATATGATATACAATACACTTTGGGACAATCACTGTATAACCAACACTCTGTGGTTGGTGAAGTCTTCGTATTTTCCTAGACCTGAAATAGAAAGAAAACAGTTATGATGGATTTACAAAATAACCTGTATTGTAATATGCATTCTATGCAGATAATCCGTTCAGTAATTTGTAAATCAAGTCTGTGCTCTGAATGATTTGTAATGCAGCAATTTCATCAGCTGTAGCATGATAAATACAGATTAGTGTTTTCCTTAACCTCCTAAAGAATTTATATTCATTCCCCTAAAAATATCTTAAGACCATACATGACTCAAATTATTATAAATCTGTACAAGCTGAGGATTCCACTTGCCCCACTTATGAATATTAGGAGCAATAGAGTTTGTAATCCTCGAAAAGCATGACTCCAATATGAGTGTGGAAATCAAATTCTAAATCTTTGCTTCCTAGTGTTATCCCAAAATGCTTCTCTGTCATGAGGAACCTCTGCTCTACGAATCCAAATAGGTTATAATTAGTAGAAAGACAAACTTTCATGTCTAATTCTTTATATAATGCAAACCAGAATTTTGAGATTGAGAGAGAACCTCTCCCTGTTATAAAACATGTGGCACGCCATGTAATTGAATATTTAATTGTGCAGACGTTTATGCTAACTCTTTAGAAGATAAAGTCCATGAATAATGTGTGCCATGATCTAAGAAGAACAGGTATTGGTCTTATGTTATCCATGGGATTTGTGAGTGAACCCTTAATATTGGCACATATATCATATCTCCACATATTGTTTAACATCTTTAGATAATGTTGGTGACCAAAAATATCCTTTACTTGCTGCTATTGATGTACACCAGTCGTAGAGTCATGAAACCAACTCACTGTTTGTTGTTGTAGTTGCAGTGAAGGTAAATACAAAACCTTCCCTTTATGTAACAACCCATCTTTCTCACCTCTGCCTTTTCTTCCTCTAGTAAAACCTATTTATCAACATAATTTGATTAGAAAAGTTTCAACAATGATTAAAGCTAGATAACCGTTGATCTGGGGTTCAACTGGCAAAACAGTGTTAGTCTCATTTTCAGGTTGATTCTGTTTAGCTAAGGCATCTGCCTTCCAAGTATGGGAAACAAACTGGAATGGCGAGCAAAAAAACAATGGATTTAGACCCTGATCTCTGTACTGGGGGTGAGTGTTTGACATTGTTCAGCATTCCGTCCATCAATTGCTTTTTTTGCATTTGTCACCCTAAATGGGACGTGAATGCCCAGACGTGAATGTTGTGCTCTCCATGCCACAGGAGTCAAGCTACCCTGGCTAATGAGGGGTGTTACCCCGAAACCGGTCCCAGGATGCTTGTTTCCGGTCCAGGGAGGACCTGGCCTGGCAGTTCGGGCTGGACTGTTCCCATGGGAAGCAGGGTCAAGACTGATTTGCATATGGCTGGGTCTAAACTGGAATGGCATGGTGAGCAAAAAACAATAAATTTAGGCCCAGATCTCTGTATTGGAGGTTTGACATTGTTCAGCATTCCGTCCATCAATTGTTCTTTTCCCATTATGTGTGACAGGTTTATAATTGCTCACAAATCATAATCATGAAGGAACAATGACCATCTCAAATGCCTAGAAGTATATTCCCTACCATCCTTTATAAACTGTAAATGTATGTGACCAATGAGGGAGAGGATGTGGCATAACAGCCAGAGCTGCCAACTTTGGAACTGGGCATCCACGTTCAAGGCTTGCTGTCAGCTCAACATCCTGCGATTCTGGGCAAATCACTTTATCTCCCCGTGCCTATGGAGAGTACCTGGATACCCTTGTGGGCGATTAGCCGTGCTCTACAAATCTGAGCATTTAGTTAATGGCTACCTCTACTATATATTTGGTATCTAATAAATAATGTGTCTATTTCCTGAAAGATCTCATAAATTCCAGAGGTCTTCCTAATGGTGCAATTTAATTCTGTTGGTGCACATTTCTGCAAAAAGGCCCCTGGATGTACCTCTACAGTAATAGCACAAAACTCATTTGATTGCATGATACAAGGCATCTGTAGCTGCAATGAAAGAAAGCTCAAAAGTTGGGTGTTGCTAAATAGGAGCACAAAAAATAGTTCTTTAAAAAAATAAAAGGTTCTCTCAGCTTCTTTGGAAAATGTAAAGTTATTTCCCTAGTTAAGAAGTTTGTTAATGGGCCTGACTATCTTGGAACATTGATGAATACACCTTCTATTAAAGAAGCCTAAGAACCTTAGTGCAGGTTTTACAGAAGTTAGGTAGGTCAATTGATTATTGATGAAACTTTCTTATCATCCATTTTAATTCCCTGTGGATGAATATGTATCCCCAGAAGGCCATTTGAGTTATATGGAATGCACACTTGGGATGTTTGGCAAAAAATGATGCTCTCTTAATCATTGTAATACTACCCTAACCTATCACTACCTTAACCTACTGGATACATTTTTCCAGGGAACTGGAGTAAATCAAGATCTAAATACCCTATAAGATACACTTTACAAAATAGTTTAAAAAATCCTCTAATCACTTCATCAATAAAAAACCGAAAAGCAGATGGATCATTAGAGAGTCTAAAGGCTATGATATAATATTCAAATAAACCAACCAGTGGGTAGCACAGTTTTCCATTAATCATCCTCTCGGACTCTAATCAAATGATATGCTGCATTGAGATCAAACTTGGCAAAAATAGTTGCTTATTTGATATGATCCTAGAAAACAGACATCGACAGTAATGGGTACCTGTTTTAATTGTAATCCTATCGATTGCTCTAAAGTCAATGCATGTTTTCAACGTACCCACTTTCATGTGTACAAAAAATAAAGGAGAGAAAGCTGAAGTTTGTGATGGTCTGATACATCCTTTAGCTAGATTCACATCTAAGTATGTTTGAGAAATTCTGTTTCTAGTTTTGTAAATGCATATACATGACTATCAGGTAATTGCTTACATTTCTAGAACAATTTTCTTGGAATCATAATTTTGATGTGGAGTTAATACACTTACGTTTGTGTTATCAAACACTGCATGAAAATCCTCATAACAAGATTACAAAGTAATTGCACAACAAATAACAGTAATAGAAATATATTTGTGATGACTTTCAAAACATACCAAATGAATCGTGTGTGTGCCAGGTACAAGCCCTGGGAACAATGATAGTCCATCTAATGCCTTAACCTCACCAGGATCTTTCTTCTTGATCACAGGTATCTGTTAAAATTGTGCAAACGTAATGTTATATAATTCTACGACCTCCCAGAATCTAGTCCTGTAACAATCTTATCCTGTTCATTGCGCAAAGCCATTTTCATATGAAATATCCATTCCATTCCATTCGATAACTTTATTTCGGTCTCGAGGACCATAAAAGTACATTGTCAAACTGGAGAATCGACCCTAATCACATTAGCATCGAAAGCCATAAGGGAACTGGTTCAATCTAAAGCTGACCAATTTAAAATCTGGGGAATAATTATAGCAATGCCCCGAGTTCCCCGATATCCTTCAATACTTGCACCTAGCCGTGTCCCAGTTTTAAGTACAAGCCACATCCCCTTTTCTATTTTAAAGTCAGCTAGAAGCCGCTGTCTAGTCGATAATGACGAGCGCAGTGAAGTCCAGCAAACAATCAGAAGTGCAGACTGGTCATGGCTGCCAGCAGCCCTAAGCAGGATCAATTGAAATAACCGGGAACATGGTCTCACAATCTGTTCCTGGAATATCAATGGCCTTTCGCCAAAACTGCAATCTCCAGATACACTTGAATTCCTTACAAAACATGACATTATTTTTTTCCAGGAAACCTGGCTATCAACAAGCAACCCAATTGAAGGGTATCTAGAATTTACATCGCCAGCTATAAGAAAGAGCAAGTTTGGTAGACTGTGCGGTGGGATGTCTATCTACGTGGCTACTAGATTATCAGCACACATTAAACAGTTAAAATTTGAAGTTGACTGGGTCACTGGCATTGTGGTTGAAAATTTTGCACCAGAGAGCAAGTTACTATTCCTAAACGTTTACATTTCACCATGTACCAAGGAGAAAAATCCAAACTGGACTGCCTGACCGAAATTTTATGCAATATCTTAAGCACATATGGCAGTTTACCATATTTAATCTCTGGAGACTTTAATACCAATCTCTTTCATAACCAGTTTGAAGATCTGGGAATCATCCCTCCAGCGGTCCCCTCACATCTTGCCACACAAACATTACCGTCAGGACTCAGATCGTCCAAATTGGGCGAATATGCAGTCCTTCAACTTAGCAGAATAGGCTACATAGTAATAAACGGTCGCTCATCCAAAGACACCCCCCCGGCCTGGACAAGAACTAACGGCCGAACCCACTCATTTCTGGACTTTACATTAGGAAACAGCGAAATGCTCATCCTAATTGAGTGCCATTATATAGCAGCAATGGGGGGAAGTGACCATCGACCTCAAATAATAACATTATCTCTCAACATGCCTCACCATCACGCACTTGCTCACACGACATCCTACAGCTATTCAGAGAACCTAAGGCGAATGAAATGGTCGTCCAGTGTCGTCTCTATTGTCATGGAGAAATGTGATCATCTTCTACGTTCACAAAGTGCAAAAGATGTGCCAATTATCGACAGCTGGGAAGTGCTGGTGAACAGTTTATTAAATGAATTTCCATCCAAATCTTACCCCCGGCAAGATCCACCACGACTTCGCATTTCACCAGCTACAAAAACCTTACAATTAATAAGAAACGCTGCTCAATGCCGGGCCAGAAAAAACCCAGGCAACGGATTTTTATTTAAACAATATAAGCAAGCTCAAAAAGCTTTTAAGGCATCCGTGCATAGAGACAAACAATCAGCGTCAGACCAGTTCTGGTTGAAGTTAGTCCACGCCAGCAAAAGGTCCAATGCAAAGTTATTCTGGTCCCTTGTGAACAACGGCCCATTAGGAGGCAGAGGACAAAGCAGCGCAAACATAAGCGCTGACGACTGGGCTGAGCTTCTATTTAATCACTTCAGAGATCATTTAAGCAGGCCAGAGCACCCTGGTCCCCATTTGACTTGCAAACCTGGGCCACCAGTTACTGAAAACCACTGCACAGCCAACATTGAGTCAACTACTACAAGTGAGGGGGTTCTGGATTCACCCACAATCGAGAGTAAGGAGCCAGGGAATGATTCAACCCTAGAGACCCTGACGACACACGGAGTTTTAATAAACATCATTGCCCGGATAATCAGAAAAGGCAGGTCAGACGGAGCCCCTGGCCCCAACGGTCTACCTCAGGGCTTGTTTAAGTCAGATGAAACGCTGTGGTCAGGTCTCCTTGCACCATTGTTTTTATACTACAGGCTCAATGATCATATTCCGGATTCCTGGAAAGGTGCCATCATTCATCCCATCTACAAAAGTGGCAAAAGAGATGATCCAAAAACTACAGAATGATAGCCCTTCTTGATATCGAATCCAAATACTACGCCAGCATCTTATTAGAAGAATTGTCAACCTGGGCCGAATCAACCCAGCGTCTTCCTTTCAACCAGACCGGCTTCGTAGCTAACTCAGGCACAACCAGCAACTTATTGACATTAACTGTTTTGATGGAGAAGGCAGACGCCCGTCGTATGCAACTATACTGCTGCTTCGTCGACTTTAAGGCAGCTTTTGACCTGGTGCCACGCGGCCGCCTTTGGCAAAAATTAGACCGTTGGGGTATATCCCCCGCCCTCTTAAAAGCGATAATACAACTCCACACACAGACCTGGATAAGGTTAAAGTTGGGCGACGGGTCCTATGTTTAAAAAAAGATCCAAACAGGAAGTGGCGTTAAACAAGGTTGCGTCTTGGCGCCCCTTCTTTTTAACCTGTTTATTTCGGACCTATCCTCTACACTCGACAAGGTCAACTCCCATCCACCCCAATTGTACGGAACCCGCATCAGTAATCTGTTATACGCCGACGACCTAGTGCTACTGAGCCACACAAAGGTAGGCCTGCAGAGGCTTCTTGACGAACTCCTTCCCTATACACTTGATAATGCGCTCGAATTGAACCTGTCAAAAACAAAAATAATTCATTTCACTAAACAGAAGCAGCGGAAAAGCAGCTGGTTTTTCAACAATAAAAGCATCGACACAGTGCCACACTATAAATATTTGGGAATTTTCCTTGATGCCAGAGGTTCCTTTGCTAAACAAAAAGATGCCGTCAAGGCCAAAGCACTGTCGCTTGAGGTTGCGTCGGCTAAACTTTCAAAACATTTACTAGGGCCAAGCTTGACTCCGCTGCTCAAGGTGATGAATAAAGGCCAAGATCACCAATTCCTTATCATATGGACACAAGATCATGATGGGCTCAACAAATATCTTATTAAATAAATCAACCACCAGGATCTTTAAGCGAGCATGGTGCCTGGCGAGGTCCTCATCTCTGGCACAAGTCAGATTAGAACTCGGCCTGCTAGATCACAACGGCGTCGAGGCCGGGGCTTTCATCAAGTTCTGCAATAGACTGCGCAACTTCCAGGATGGCAGTCTTGAGTCCAAAATCTGGAATGAAATAACGACCAGCGCATCCAGCCAAAAATATCGGCACCACCTGGCCCGCTCCCTACAGCTACTCGGAGTAACGGAATATTGGGGAACAAATCCGCCACAACAGGCATTGAAGACCGTAATTAAGCGAAGCGTTCAGCTCTGGTCTTTCCACTCTGACAGGGCAAAATTATCTAGAAGAAAACATGCTTGGGCCGTTGTCTCCGACTACAAACCAGGGGTCGAGTCATCCTACTTATCAAGTACATACTCCGTCTATTGGAAGGTTAAGTTTATGGCCCTAAGGCTAGGCGAGTGGCCCTTTTTAAAGCATCTGCCACAATGGCGGCGCCCTAGTCTTGATATCGAATGCAGGGAATGCGGCTACCATTCAGAAAGCTTGGAGCACATAGCTTGCACATGCCCAGCCCTGCTAAACGATAGAAGGACTTCATTGCGAGCAGAGTGGAACAAACTTGGAGTTTGCACATGTCGTCAGGCCATCACAGCAACTATGAACCAAGAAAACACAAAGTTGAACATTCGGTTCACTAAATTTGTCATCAGAGCTGCTAAAGTGTTGGAGAAAGAGAAGGCAGCAATTCCTCCGCCGGTTGGCCTTGCCATTTCTCTGTAATAAAAACTCTAGCGGCCATCCGGCTCCTCCTACAAGGTCTCCATGGACACTGTTTTCAGCATTTTAAAAAATTAGCTGCTATATTTATTCGTCTCTTTTTTCTAGATTATCTTAAAATCATTCCGTGACTGTTATGTCATTCTAAGGAGCCTGATCCGCAAAAGACAAATGCATATTCGGACAATTCTTAAAAAAAATGTTAATCCGGTTTTATCGCAAGATTATTGCATTGTTTTAGAACTAATCGGGGCTCCTTGTATTTATGAGTCACATGGTTTTAACATTTTGTTATGGTTTTTAGTAATCAAACAATAAACTTGAATTTGAATGTACATTGTCATAAAAACACAAGAAATATGTACAGTTGAATACAGGATAATACGTAACCTTACAATTAGTTCATCTATCAATAATAGCAAAAAGACCTATTGACCATACTAAAGTGCATTATGGATTCTTCTCGGACCTGGCCCTGATCTGGTAGTGAGGTACAATACATTCATCTGTTATAAGAACATGATCAAAAGTGCATGCCAATAAACAATTAAAATTGAATCAATAAAACCAGAATAAGATACGTAGAATTGGAATTAAAATGCTGCAATCATAATTATTAGCTTAAAAAAGGAATTAAAAAAGTCCGCCGTACATGCCACATTGAATTTAAAAAATGAGATACAGCGAAGACAATGGGGGCATGGGTATCATACTTTAAAACTCTTAATGCCTCAGTGCAGTGCACAAATCCTAGGTTCCTACATAGTTGGATAAGCCAGCGCTGCCGAGGTAGTGTATAGGCGGGGCAGAAGAAAAGAGCATGTAGCTCTGTCTCTTCCTTACAATTACAAGCAGGGCATCCACCAGAGTGGGTGTTGGACCATTTGTTTGTAAAGGCATGAAGTGGTAAGGTCCCTAGTCTAAACTGTACATACAGTTTCCCAGCCAAATTTGGTTGGATGTCATCCAGGAAAGGTTCCATGTTATACTCGTCTTTGTTCTGCATAAAAACGGCTGTCAGGCGGCCGCAAGACGCGCTTACCTGGGTGACAGAAAGTTTATATGTTCTGTAAGATCTAACCAATTCCAACCATGAAATCAAGGGGCATGATTCCTCGGGTGTACTCCATAGATCTGTTTTGCCCAGTTTAATACATAGGTCCCTTATATGCTTAAGCCAGGGTATTTTTGTGGTGCCTGGGAGGCTCAAGAGCTCTCTGAGTTCCGATCGATAAGTGGCCAGTTCCGGGGTTGCCCATAACTGCCGCCAGAAAGTTACAGGTCTGAGGGCGATCTCTTCACTGATGGGCCTAATGCCCAGATCCAAACGTAATGGGGTAAGGGGTGTGCTGGGAGGGAGACCTAGCAACTGCCTCATAAAATTGTTCTCTACCTTGCTCAAACTGGTAGTCGAGCAGTACCCCCACAGTTCTGCCCCATACAATGTAGCACCCCTTGCTTGTATTTTGTAGATTTCAACTATTGGCCCCGCTGGTTTAAATGTAGAAGTTCTGTATAGTTTCGTGAGCCCTCCCACTGTCTGAGCTAGCTTGAGGCTTGCCTTAGTAATCTGCGGCCCCCATTCCAGATGCTCTGACAAAGTGACGCCCAAGTAATCAAAAACCGTCACTCTTTCAAGCAAGGTGCCGTTAAGAGATGGGTTGGAGCGAGACTTGTTGGCAGGATTGAAGACCATATATTTGGTCTTCAGTGTATTGATCTCCAGCCCCCTATTCTTACAGAAGGCATCAAAGCTATCAAGGATGCGCTGGATTCCCATGGGCGTCTTCGAGAGTAGAAGGGTGTCATCAGCGAACATCAACGCTGGGACCTTGCCAGAGGCAAGCCTAGGGGCATCGTTGTCCTTCACCTTTCTAAGTTGGTCAATGAGTCCATTGATGAATAGACAAAATAAAGTGGGTGCAAGACCGCAGCCCTGTCGTACCCCTTTGTTGACAGGAAAGCGGGGAGTTAATTCGCCATATTTCCCATACCTCACTTGGTCAAAAGTTTCTGCATGAAGCCTCACTAGGATGCTGAGGAGATAAGATGGAATTCCCAGCTCTCTAAGTACCTCCCAGAGTTTGTCCCTTGATACAAGATCGAAGGCTGACTTCAGATCTACAAATATTAAATAGAGACTGCCACCCTCTATTGTCACCGTTTTCCTGAAAAGAAGTTGGAGTCTAAATATCTGGTCGACGGTAGAGGTATTTTTTCTGAAGCCGGCTTGGTAGGGACTCAGGATCTCTTCTTCATCCATCCATCCCTGGAGACGATCAACAAGAACCCGAGCAAAGAGTTTCTGGCTGACATCGATTAAGCTAATCGGTCTATAGTTGGTAGGCAAAAGGGGACAGCCTTTTTTTAAGGAGTGGGACTATTTCTGCCCCAAGCCAAGTATCGGGGGGTCCATGCCACTCATGATGGCATTGAATAGGGCCCACAAATATGGACCCCAGATTTTCGGCTCCTCCCGAAAAAGGTCCCCAGGTAGTTTGTCTAGGCCCGGTGCTTTATTACGAGGAATCTTGCTAATAGCATTTAACACTTTGGGCATGGTAATCCCTGTAACCACTTCCTCAGGAAACTCAATGGATGTTATTAAGGGTTCGACTTTTTCAGTCAGAGCTTCCTTGTCGGTGTATAGGGATTGGAAATGGTTCTCCCAGGCTTCAGATGCTATATTTGCCTCAATTGCTGGCTTCCCTTCCGTATCGCCTGAGCCAACTATTGCCCAAAAGGTCTTCAGATCTTTATTGGATAGTGCACGTTTAAGGGTTTCCCATCTATCCAGTTCCCAGTTTTTTTTTGCTTCTTGAATGGTCTACTTGTACAGCACCCGATTTAGTTTGATTTGTTGTTTATCCTTAGCTTTAACAGCATCCATAGGGCCTGCTTAGCCTTCCGACAATTTGTGTTAAACCAGGTACTTTTAAACCAGGCTTTTTCCCTGCATAATACCACTGGGTAGAATAAATCTGTCAATTTTGAAGTTAGCTCTAAGTGTGTTTCCGCTACCTTCTCCACATCTAGGGGAGAACCCTCTACAAGTGCAACCCCCCGCATTTTTGTAAGTATTGGGATTACTGCCTGTAGACTGTAGCCAACTTGTGTGGTGACTGTTGGAATTGCCCCCACCTAATTTTCCTTCTATTATTTGTAAGTGTTAATCCGCTATTGTGGGTTGTGGAATTATGTTTAGGATTAACGAGGCCCCAGTTCGGCAGCTTCAATTCTAGAATCAAGGCGTTATGATCACTATCCTGCCTCATTATCACAGAGAAGTCATGAACCCTTTGCCATAGTCTACATTCCACCAAAATATAATCCAGCAGGGATTCCTGGCCTACTCTATTAAATGTTAGCTGTCCCGGAGTGTCTGATTTTGTTCGGCCATTGCACGCTTCTAATGAATGAGCTAATGTGGTTAAATTAATCTGGAGTGCCAGCGGGGACCAGGCTTTAATAGGTCGGATTTGCGTGTCTGGGATTAACCATTGGAGGTCTTTTTCACTGGGGATGGTTTTACTTGGATCAATAAGGGGTTTAAATTGGCAATTAAAATCACCCCCTATAATCAGCCATATGGCTGGGTCAATTGTGGAAATAAAAAGAGCCAATTGGTCTATAGTGGCAGATTCTTGACTAGTGGCAACAGGGCGAGAATAAACGTTAATAAAAGCAATTTTTATCTTTGAGGGGAAGGTGAGTACAACACACTGGATGTCACTCGTAGGGGTTGGCAGCTGCTCGACTCTGCAGTCCAGGTGTGAGGCTACCCAGATGGATAAGCCCCCTGATGGTCTTCCTCTCCCACCTGAACTGGCTGGGATATTGAATGTAGCAAAGCCTACCCTCTGATGGCCTTCCCTAGCCCAGGTTTCCTGGAACATTCAAATATCCTGTCTATCCATAAAAAGCCCCCAATCGGGGCAAGAGAGCTTACTTTTGAGCCCAGCAAGATTCCAAGATAGGACCCTCAGTGTATGATCTTGCGCTCTATTCCCATCGAGGGCCTCGAGTATGCTAGTGCCGGGGGTTTGTGTGTCCCTCAATTGGATCGTGTGGTGGCTATCTGATACCCTCGTACCCGCACCTTTACTGGAAGTTTTGCTCAGGGGGGCAAGTGATGTGACATCAGGTGGTCTTCTCATTTGTGCCCCAGCACCTTATAATCCAGTGGTCTGCGGTATATCTAGTATATGGTCCTTACCTATTGCCCCCAGCCCACTGCACTCATCCAGTTCACTTTCCAACCACTGCCTGCCAGGTTTCCCATCAGGAATCCGACTCCCCTCTTGTCAATCTATCTCCTCCAGAGTTGCATATCTATTGTTATTATGGAACTCCCTACCTCCAGTGGTACGTGGAATCTCATCCTTTACCTCCTTCAAAAAAGAAGTAAAAATGCTTCTAATGAACAAATTTACATCCTAAGACTTTAATTCGATGTTGACTAATAGTCACCTATGATATCCATATATTACTGTCTTCCTCTTTTGTATTGAATGGAGAATACCGAATGTATGTATACTACCTCAACCTCCTAATGTCTAATAATTGTGTATTGTGTAGCGCTCTGATTCCCTTGTGGATCATTCTTTGTTGACTACTAGTCACCTATGCTATCCATATACTACCATCTACCTCTTTTGTACTGAATGGCGAATATCAAATGTTTGTATACTACATCAACCATCTAATGTTTAATAACTGTATACTGTAAAGCGCTCTGATACCCTCGTGGGTCATGTTCGCGCTATATAAAACTTTATAAATAAATAAAAAATATTGTTTACTGGTATATTAAACAATAAGGGCCTAGGGGGAGCATCCCATCTGCCCTCGAATCTATTATTTGCTGATGAATTAAGCAATAAGGGCCTGGGGTGGACATCCCATCTGCCTTTAAGTGGAGGGCTTGCTTGCCATCTTGGAGTGTTAGGGGTAGTTTAGCCCCTAACCAACATTTGGTGTTGGGTATAGAAAACATCCAATGGGTAGAGCCTAATTCCTGTTGTTGGGTCCTGGTGGGATGTATTCTAGTTGAGTCGATCACTCACAGTTGTGGGATTTTTGAAGTTTTTAATTATACGATCCCCTTGCCCTGTTCTTTGGCGATTTCCCACCCAGCCTACTCTACGAACCATTAGGATTTCTCCTGCACTGCCGTAGTCAAACTGCCTGTGCCTTGCTAGCCAGAACAAACCTTTGTTCCTAAGGTCAAGTTGTGATTCCCTCTAATTGGTTCTAACTCCGGGGATTCCTGTCAGTATGATTACGTAAGGAGAGCAGGCAGGGGGAAGGTTTATGGTCGGCAGATTTACTGGTTCAGGCCCATCAACAGTGTGTTCTTGCCTCGCCCGCCCACTCACATTCCCACTAGGCCCATGTAGAGGGGAGCTATTTTTATCCCTACCCATTAAAGAGGGAGCTGCATGATTAGTTCTCGTGCATGACTGGTGAGTGTTGACATTCAAGTGCCTTATCTCTTGAGTTGTGGTGGGGCCAGCATTGGCCTGTACACCCAACCCGTCCGGAGATATAAGGTTAAGAGTGTCAACCTGACAGCCAGAGTCAATCCCCCTTGTTTTTGTGTGGGTTGAGTTTGTGTCAGAATTTGTCTGTCTACTTTCCCCCAGTGTTATCAATTTGTCTAGGTGGTTAAGTATGGGGGCCAGTTCTTCTCTTACAATAGCTCTTAGTTGGGTCTTCGGGTCAGTCAGAAGATTCAGTGCCAAAGTAGGTTGATTCATATCTACTCTAGTGGGGGGTAGGCCATTTGGGTTTTGGTCCTGCTTCTCACCCTCCTCTTTGCTAGATATTGGTTCCTCACACGATTTCTTTCTTTTGGGACCCGCCTCAAAATTTTGTTTTAGCTTCCCATTCTTTTGGATAGTAGTGATGTTCCTGCCTCTGCGTGCAGTTTTTATGGGTGGGACTTCTGGGGGTGGTGGTGTTGTTGTTAGATCTAAAGGGCCTTGAGTGACTGATTGCTGGGTTGATGAGTCAGACGCTGGAATACATAGGTCAGGGGTAAGTGACAAACGCCTCTCCGTAAGCTCAATTTCTGTATTGACCACTCCTATAGCCCTCTGTAGCATCTTGTCAATCGAGGTTGGAGGGAGTGTAGCTGCGCTGGTAGCTTTTGGTTTTGGCAGGCAAGTGCGCTTCCCCATTATGCAACCTGTTTCAGCCAAAGCCCTAACCGTCCCGCTACAGCACCCCCACACAGGGCTACTTTTAAAATATAACGTATACAATCAGCTATACGAGTATTTAGAGGTAGCTAAGAGGTGGACCAGCTACAAAATATCATAGGGAAAAAAACAACCTAATATTAGGCGGCCAACAAGCGTATAGCTTATACAGTTCTCTGAGTCTCTGTAGGGCTTTGTATGGTAATCCGATTGTAAACAGCCCAATCTGTGGTGATCATGAACAGATTCAATCTCGCAGTCAAACCCTCAGTCTTGGCAAATTTAGAGTTACAGTTCCCAATAGTTCAGAAGTTTTTTTCCCTCTCCTCTGTTCAGTCTATGCAAAACGGCTATGACCGATAGCTGTAATAGATCCTTCAGGGTGAGTCAATGTATGCCAGTTCAGGGCGATCAGTCAATACAGAATCATTAAGTCAGGAGGCTTACCCGTTAAATCGGTCACAGTAGAATGAAACCAAGGGAGGTGGCCCTGCCCTGCCTCTTCCTGTCGCTGACGGGCGCAGACGGGCCCGCCCTTTGCCCGGGCTTCGCCTGTACGCGTCCCGCGCTGCCGGAGCCCGCTAAGATATTTAAAGCGCCTCCGGGCGCAGAACAGTGACGGCCGCGGCGACGGCCGCGTAGGAGGCTGGGACTGGTGGTCCTCATCCCCCTCCTCCTCCTCCTTCCGGCAGCAGCAAGGTCAAATCAAATAAGCACTGAGAATTGCATGGCATTGACTATCCAGGCTAGAATTTACTGATTTTTTATTACTGGACATGACAACTGTCTTTGTCGTCAAGGACTCCAGTTTTCCTCTGGCTTAACTTTTCTATCTTTGTGGTTAGTGCTATTTGATCTTTTGAAAAGTTAAGTTTACTCCAATGATCTTTCACAAAAGTTCTAGATCTACTACACTACATACATAATGTTTGAATACGTCCTCTTTCCTTCTTCTTCATTTTAAGAAGCCCCTTAATAATCCTTTATTGCTTAGGATTAGCATTGACTAAGGTCTGTCTACGGACACTATCATCTTATTTTTCTTGGAGCGATGCTCCGATAACCATTTATCTTACTGTACGACTAAATCTATGAGTTCTGCACACTTTGAAGGGGATTCACAACCTGTACTAGTACGTCCTTCAATTCAGTTTAAGCATATTGGATAAAATAGTTATCCTTTTCTCTGCAGCTCAACCACTCTCAACTACCAAACAAATAAAGGTATTAATAAAAATTATTAAATCTTCTTGGTCCTTTTTTTAAGTTCAGCAACTCACTGTTTAAGGAAAGAACACAAGATTTTATATGAATTAAATTTTGCATTTGCTCGTAGATGGCAGAAGAATTTTACAGAAGTGGATCTTGCGTTCAACTAAAGGAATACTCTAATTGGCAGCATTCCCTCCCAAGTAAAACAGAACACAGGCTGCCTTGCCTTGGTCACCAGGAACTGTCTTGGGTTTACATAGAAAATACAACTGACACTGATTAAGGAACAATGCAAACTTTTTGACCTCGCCAGAAAATCTCGCTTATTTCACTAAAGGTATTTATAGGTTGTATTTGCAGACATGGATGCATATATGACTTACGTTTTAAACTGATGAGGTAAGGTCCAAGAACTAAGGGGCCTATTACGATGGCGGTCGGAAAACCTCCCCGACCGCCATGGTAGCAGGAAAAGACCGTCCGCATGGACCGCGACATCACCACCGGTCGAATTACGATTACCCACGCTCGAAATCCGACCGCGGCGGTCGGATCGCGGTCCTTAACATTGCGACTGTTGCTGCTGCCCGCAGCACCGCCGCGATGTCCAAAGGAGCATGTCCTGCATTTCACTACACTGCGTGGCAGGCTCTGCACAGGGCCTGCCACCTGGTACAGGGAAATGTAGGGGGGACCATGAGTACCCCCCCAGTGCACCCACACCCCCCCAAAACATTGGGGGCCCGCAACGGGCCCCCGGAAGACAATATCCGCATGCCTTTCCATGGCGGTTTGACCGCTGAGGAAAGGCTGGCTACCGCCGGCATCATAATCGTGCCGGCGGAGCTTGCTCTGCACCGCCACCATTATCCCGGTCCTGCTCCGTCCGCCAGGCAGGAGTGCGGATGGCAACCGGCGGAAAAGCGGCGGTCTGAATTTCCCAACGCCGCGGTCACCACCGCCATCCTAATTTGACCGGCAGTTTTCTTGGATGCGATCGCGGGCGGATGTCCACCGCCGGTCTGGCGGGCGCCACCGCGGCGGTGGACATCCGACCGCCATCGTAATAGACCCCTCATGGTCTTGACTTCTGAAGACAATGGAATCTGACTTGCAACTTTCTTTTCTGGCTTCAATAAAAATATAATTTTATTTTGACTTGAATTAACTTGGATTGTATATTCTTGTTCTTTGATTTCCTTAAGCTAACTTCTTGTTGTAATTTGGTTATTACGCCTAGAGTTTCAGACAACTTAATTTCTGAATCCATCGCACCTGTTGCAATAATAATGCGGGCTAAGCAATCTCTATGATTAGCACTGACCTTGTCTGCTGAATACAACAGGAGCAATGCTAATATCCACATTTCCCCGAATCCACTGAAAACCATGTAAATTATATTTAGGTGCGTCAGTTGTGGACCTGGGGTAAAGAGAATGGAACAATCCAAGATGGTTCCCACCATTGCAGGTATTGTGGGAGATGAGTGGCTCTTTGGATGTGTACTTTGTAGCAGCCATGAATCCTCACACTAAGTGGCTCCTACACTCATGTGTACCACTGGCCTCCTCTGTAATGAACAGCTCGAGCACAAAACAAGTTTGGAGGAGATGTTTCCAAGTCCATCCTGCATACAGAGGTGCATTTAAGACATGTATCAGAGCACTGATGACAGAGTTCTGCCTGCATTGCCTTTGTCTACTGTGAAAGCATCCTGCCCAGGCTTACCTGAGAGAGGCGCTAATTACTGTATGGAGATTTTTCCATCACCATACTCCAGATAACCATTAATTAGCTATTAACTTGCCCCAGCAGGGTAGCTTAAAGAATGAATTCCATAGAGGCTGGCTTAGAGAAATTTGTTCAGTTTTGAAATATTTAAATACACACAGAGAAGCCTGGCTAGATACTCAGTTCCAGTGCTATCACTGCAGCCTAACATAAAAAGTCCGGTAGTGGGAGAGGTATTATGCTTATATTATGCTTACAGATTTCTTTTAATTTTCTGATAACTACCTACCAAACATATCTAAGATCAGTTCATAATGCAAAACAGGGTTCAAATCTGCTATTTTTCTTTGAATTATCTGCTAAGACTCTGCACTTTCAGGCACACAGCATAGCTTTAACAAAATGAACGTAAGCTGAAGCTTATGAAACAGTGGAGGTGGGAGAGGCGATTCTTAATAACACAGGAAGCTTCCCTGCCCTGGACAGTCACGCTTCCTGGATCCCGGCTGCTTTATGGGCTGCTTTATGGGTGTTGCTTTATGGATGCAAAAAACACAGGTTACCATGAACATTGTTCAAATATTAATAGATGAATTGTCCATTCTGTCCTGCATTAAGTTGTTTTGCTTCCAATGATTCATTCCTTGCTCAGTGGCGGGACTAGCCTCCAGATGCCCCACAATGTCTTGCCCTGATTATGACCTTGTAACTGTGACATAAGGTGAAAATGTCAACACTACAGCAAACAGACTACTCTTTACTCAAATAAATGAAAAACTATTTGGTATACTTATATCTATGTACCAGGGCTAATTATTGTTTACAAAGTTGTTTCTTTATACACCATTATTTACCCTCACTGCCTATGCTGTCTGATCACTTGAACATTGAGCACCTTATGAGCTGTTCTTTTTAGTTTACATGTGTCTTAAAATATCATTATTTTGGTTAGTTGATGTTGGACCTGGCCCTCTCTGCAGGGCCAACCCCAAACCTTTTGCCTTCACCCCTCCTGTTTTCTGAATGTTTTTGTTGGCATTAGCTCTCCGTGCACTTTACGACTGCTAACCAGTGCTAAAGTGCTTATGCTCTTTCCCCTAAACATGGTAAAAGTGTCTTCCACCCAATTAGCACATTTAATTTACTTACAGGTCCCTAGTAGAATGGTTCTACATGTACCCAGGGCCTGTAAATTAAATGCTGTAAGTGGGCCTGCAGCAATTATTGTGCCACCCACTTCAGTAGCACTTCAAAACATGTCTCTGGCCTCTCAACTGCCAATTTAACTTGGCAAAATAAGCCGTTTGCCAGGTCTACAACTCCCTTTTTAATCCATATGGCACCCCTAAGGTAGACCCTAAACAGCCTACAGGGCAGGGTGCAGTGCTTATAAAAATTTGTACGTGCACTTGAAATCCCAATTTCATTTTTCACTGCTGTGATGCCTACCTCCCTGTAGGATAACACTGGGTTACTTTATTACATTTAATACATGATAATGTTTGTTTGGGAATATGTAGAAATGTCATGTTTAATCTCTAAAGAATTGTAATTTTAAATCCTCATTAATGGCAAAATCAGATTTTAAGTCACAATTCCAATAATGCACTTTTAGAAAGCTGGCATTTTCTTGTCTTAACCATTTGGGGGCTAATATACCAGCCCCATGCGCCAACGGTGCGTCACTTTTAATATGGGAAAAAATGACGTGCCAGCAGCTCAAGGGGCTTGTACATAATCCCCTTGGTGCCTACAGCCTGTGTCCTGGGTTACATGACTTTAATTAGCATGGCAGTTGGCTTTTGTGTATTCCTCCCAGACAGTGAGACAATGGTGTATTAGGTTTTGCCAGGATGGGCCATTTGCCAGGATGGGAGGGGCAGAGCTGAGCCCTGCCCTACATACATTTCAAGGAGCTGCCTCAGCACACTCACAAATACCTTCACACCAGACTTTTGTCACCCTAGATCTCTTGGAGCCTGGGCAGGGAGGAAGGAAATTCCAGAACAACTGTGGGGGGTGGTGGGGCAGGGGGAGTGCACTCCAGACGTTTCTTCCACTTCAAAGCTGGCACCAGGTATAATATTTAAGACCCTCAGACCCACTCTTCAGTTCACTCCTGTACCATGGAGGGCACTTAGAAGGCCTGCACTGTACTTCAAAGGACTGCCCTGCATGCTTGAGGCCTGGCCCAATCCACCTTGTATATCCAAATCATGCCCCATTGCTTTCGACTTTGCCCCAGTCTTACACATTGCCTTTAAGTTAAGCCTGACTGCTTTTGTGCCAGGCTATCAAAGGGTAAAGCACAGGTTAATTTAGTCATTTTTGTGATTCACCTTGAAAAGGAATGTGGTTGTTTCTTGAGAAGGGATTTCACCCTGTCTCAATCAAAAACCCAGGGGCATATTAGCAAGACCGGCGATAAAATTATCCTGCACATCTAACCTGGGCTTCTATTGGAATTCTATAACGCATATTAGCAAGCCCATTATCGCTGTTTTAGCGGCAGTTTCCTGCCGCTAAAACGGCGATAATTTTATCGCCGGTCTTGCTAATATGCCCCCCAATTTCTAACAGTTGATCTCTGTTTCATGAATTGTTTTGGTAATTTAGTTACTTTAAGCATTTTCACTATACCTAAAAAATCCATAAGTTTATTGTGAACCACTGTTTCTCTTATAAAAGGGTCTAAATCAGCAGTTCTTAATGTTTGACTTCAGTGGACCTGCAGTGACTCACTAATGCCGCCTGGAGACCCCAGTTTTAGGAATTTGTATGCTTTCAACCTCAAAATAATTCACAAAAATACAGAGACAAGTTTACTTCAAACAAATACACAAAATATGAAGTATTTTAATTTACAAATACAATATGCAAAAATAAAAATGTAAATTTACGGGAAGTTGTAGCTTTTACAAAATGTGTGTTTGATTCTTAAAGATGGAGTGATTTGCTAAACTCTACCAAACTCATATATAATCTAGCATATAACGTAGTCTTTTTTGCTCTTAATACCAGTGCTTCAGTTGAGGTAACCAGTTGTCCATACTAGAGTCTGTTTGCTGTACTTGTGCTGCTCCAACGAATCAAGCTAAGGATACCAACTTCATTTTCAGCCTCCAAATTCAAATTCCTTCACATTTACAGAGCATGTTAACATTTACAATTTTGATTTTTTATGTATATATGCTTTACTAATCTGATACTTTTATTTAATTGTATAAACAATTGTGGCCCCCCTAACTAGGTGTCACAGACTCTCAGGGGTCCACAGACCTTTGGTTTAAGAACCAATGTTCTAAGGGAAGACCTTAGTCGTAAACTGTGCTTTGCATTGTTGTTAATACATAGGAAGCAATGCTATAGAGGACAATAAAGAGGGTAGCGAGCGAGAATTTTAGATTTAGATTTCTGACTTAGCTTAGTAGTGAGAATGGATGGTACGGAGAGAATCCGGGGCTGCATCATGAAAGCGTGCAATCAGCCATTGCACAGATGTGAGCCTATTTTTATGATATGGCCAGTTACGGCCTAGACCCCCTCTTCCTTGACTACAACCCCCATTAATTGGCCCCTTTTCGTGGTGCCAGAGTTGCCCGCCTCCCGTTTACCCTTAAGGCGGCAAGTCATTTATCACAAAGGTTTTTGGATTAGGGGTCGTTAAACCCCGGCCGTATTTATTACAAATTATTAATCAAAACATTTTATATACATTATGTACACAATACGCAGAAAGTCCAGGTATTACATTTGATTACATTGATAGGTACATATGTCATGTTTGCTAACCTTAACATATCTCTAATACATAGACATTTCTATCCGAATCTAAGCATTGAATAATCAAATAACGTTATCTTTCTGCATATCCCTATTTGAGCCTACGGCAAGGTCAATGACTGGCGCCAGATCCTGATCAAACTAATGCCTGCACTCCAACCGGAGTGCGCATGCGCAGGGGGCCCGTTCACCGGGAGGGTACTTCCCCCCCCGAGCACCCCCTACGCCCCGCAGATTATCTCCCTAAGGGGCCCTTGCAGTTATGCGCAGTTTACTTGCGCCCTTGTGCGCATGCAGGGGCCAACCAGCTTACTGGAGAGCGTAACTCCCCTCCCCCTGCACCCTTCCAGCCAACCGGCTGTAAACTGCCCCTGGAGTTCCATGAGAGACCACTTGTCCCTCCCCCTTGGGCGACCCCATTAAAGAATGGCGCCGCCCTCTAAGAACCTTAAATTTAAAGCTCACAAATCATGACCTTACCGCTGACCAAGGAATAGCACTATAAATACGACAATAAAACATTTTATGGAAACCTACATGATGCACCTGTCAAAAAAGACAACCTGTAAAAAAGACAAAAGGTGAAACAAGAACTTACATGATGAACCTGTTAAAAAGACAACCTGTAAAACAAAAGGAACAAACAACTATACACCACAATATTCGAAAAATCTGCTTTAGGGGATGGTGGGTGGGTGGGTGAAATTGAGTGCAGCCTCCTAGCGAGGCTGGGGAGGGAACTCCCTGTGTAGGCTGTGGGGGCGGTGAGCAAAGAGGCCGTTCTCGCCGCTCCCCAGCCTTTTTATTTACCCATACCCAGCCGGGAGCCGGTTCTAACCGGCCCCCAACGTTTGGACGACGCGTGTACCGGAAGCGATCACTATCGCTTCCGGGGCACGAGCCGGCAAACCAATCCAGAGTGAGGCACGCCCGCCGCGTCACTATCGCGCGCGACCTGGCCTGCCTCCCTGTGGCGTCATCGGGGGCCGGCACGACCGCCATACATGCGGCGTGTCCGATGCCGGCCCCTGCCTTACTAGATTCCACTTTTTTTAAATGCATACATTTAACTCAGAATTTCTTCAAGTTAGTGAATGAGCTGCAGACAACACAGTTTGATGAGAAGCAATCACTGCTCCCTGTTTCCAAGCTGTGCTGTCTGCAGAGCATGCACAATCTCAGAGAAATTCCAAATGAGATGTATGCGGTTTAGAAAATACAGTCGCATAACAACATGTACACAGCTGTGCCCTGTGCGAATGCATACATTCATAACACTGCCCCTGATAATAATGTTGGTATTTTTCACAAATGCCATGGTCTTTACTTAACACCAACTTTCAGGTATTTTCTCATCCTTCATATCCTACCATAAGAAGTGGTGAAGGCAGGGTATGCGAAATGTTCTCATAGAATTCTGAATTACATCAATATTGACCCAAACTTTTATTATTCAGTGAAGTCACAATTCCATTTTCTTTTTTTTAAATCTTTTTATTAAACAAGCCCATCATGCAATACAAAGTCTGAAATGTCATTGCAAGCACACAGTTACAATTCAGCTTATATTACATTATGAAGTGGTTGAAGCGCAACTTCTGAATGGTTCAAGGACAGCATTACAAAACCCAGTTTAGTGTTGGGCATGAGCCACCCAGTCAAAATTTAATTTTCTGTCTTGAACTGTATGCGTTGCTAGCTGTTAGAGATCTTTATGGGCTTGAATGTATGCGGCATGTGAAGTATGCATTTAAAAACTGAATTCACATGTAGAAACTGATATAATATGATTGGTTTTGTAACGAATTTCCTAGGACGTGTTGAAGTGCGTTCTTTTAATGATCATTAACTTTGCCCCATTTCTGTGTAAATTGCCAACTTCTCCAAGATGGAAGTCGTCTCTGTCACTATTTCAGTGCCCCCCCCCCCGCACACATCGTCTCTACACAAGTTTCACACTATCTCTACATAATACCTTAACCTGCCCCCCTGAGTTTGCTACATCAACAGACCCAACCAATACGGTCATCTGACCCAATTCAGCGTCTATACCTTGGATGGACAATGCTGGATTATTTGTGACTCTTGAAGATACGCATATTGTGTTGCACTGTTCTTGTTGTTCCCTCTTGTAATACTATGTCAACAATGAATCCTTCTTGTAATGTAGAGCACTCTAATATCCCCGGGTCTAGTCAGCGCTATATAAAACTCTCAAATAAATAAATACCTAAATAATAAATAAATAGGTTTCACAGAACACAGTTGAACTACAATATACTGAGTTATTTTGCACTGTTATTCTTTTGCTCACGAAGAGTCTTTCCTAGTTCAGCTATAACTTATAACATGTTTCTGTTTTTCTTCTGCTGGTACATTGAGACCTATTAATTCACAAAATACTTTATTGATGTTGTATCATATTCTTTTCTAACATTTCGTGATGACTTAAGTATACAGGTTGTTGAATAGTTATTC
Organism: Calotriton arnoldi; assembly: GCA_963921515.1. Lineage (NCBI taxonomy): Eukaryota > Metazoa > Chordata > Amphibia > Caudata > Salamandridae > Calotriton > Calotriton arnoldi. The sequence continues at coordinate 371,127 of CAWUFW010012198.1, forward strand.
ATGAAATGGGATAGTGCTTAAGTGTGAAGGCAAAATGACTTTCATGTGCTCTGATTAGCTGCAGAAGTGATAATTGTGCTCACACCATGATGAATCTGCAGAATTTCTTTAATATGTAAGAATAAATAATGAAACCCCTCAATTTTGGGGGCAAGTCAAATTTTTAGGAGCATTTCTTGATGCTACTAAGGATGCTGTCCGTTTTTCTGTTGATTTTGCTACCCTTTTGCGTACTCTGCATATCTTTGCATCTGAGAGACTTTGTAGCATTTACTCTGTATCATTTTACTTCTGAATTTTGCAATAAAACACTTTAACTTTTCGTTGATCTAGATCTCAGTTATTGAGTGGGCCCAATCTATTTCAATTTGAATTTTTACATTGCATTTCTCCTGATTTTGATGCTCTGGGAGATGCCTTAACGCGGTGACACAGTGCTTCGTGAAACTGAGGCTTAACACCATCTTTGATCCAGCAATTCTGGAAACACTGTTCTAGGTAAGTTTTGAGGTGTCTTGATTTTGGGCGAGAGTGTTAGGCTCCCACAGTGCTATTGCTTTCGATTTACATATGGGCCACTTGCAAAGGATAAGAGTCTATTTGTGAAGTTAGCAGCCATAAATCCTTCCTACTAAGACGTCAATACTTCTAGGAATTATTTTCTCATATCAAAATATTCTGTTATAGTTAGATTATTCTTATCTCTTGCTGGCTATGCAACTCATGGTTTCTATTACGTCAATTGCGTCCGATTTTAATGCTCAGACTTCGAAGTGGAAGCAAACTGACCCTATATTTTCAGTTTCTAAATGTAGTAGGAGATGCTCAGAATATAGTATGGCTGTTGAGAAACATAAAGAGTGTCACCCCGAATGAGATGCTGAATCAGTTTTGCAGGCATTAATGCCATTCAGACTGGCTTTGAAAACTCTCTCGTGCCAAGCCTTCAAAAAACCGTGGCTTCTCTTCTAAGGGCAGTGACTGGTTGAAACCAGCACCCACTGCTTGATTGTACCACTTTCCCCCAATTTGTCAAAGTAGACTCATCCATCTGGTGCATCAATCTTTCGCCAGCTGTGCACTGAGATTGACCTAAATCTTCTTCTGTAAAGATCTAACTACTATCCTATTCAAGAGGGCTCACACCAACATAGTCTAATCTCTTGGCCCATTTCATTCCTTCTTCCATAGCACAAGACTGGACTATGGCAATGCCCTCTATGTAGGGATGCAATCCCAGCTGTTACTGAAACTGCAGAGACTGCAGAATGCAACAGCCAGATTGATACTTGACATCCCCAGGCATGAGCCTGTCGCCCATAGTCTAGGAGCCCTACATTGGCTCCCAGTGGCCAAAAGGATTATTTTCAAATCCCAATGCCTGGCCTTCAAAGCTTTAGAAGGCACTGGCCCGCAGTTTTTGAAGACGCATTTGAAATGGTATTCACCAGGTAGGAGCCTAAGATCGGCTCACTCTAAACTGTTACAAACACCCAAGTTCAAGCAGGTCCGGTGGGGAGGAAGAAGTTTCCTAGTGGGAACAATTAAAATCTGGAACCTCCTCCCAATCTCTATCAAGAGCAGCACTTCGCTCATGTCTTTCAGAAGAGCATTGAAGACCTGGCTCTTCGCAAACAGACTTGGAGCATAATTTGCATTAAAACTATACTGTCCTACTGACTCTAGCGCCAAGACGCCGTTGGGCATTCATGCGCTGTATAAATCCAAAAATCAAATCAAATCAAATCAAGGAAAAATACTCATGGGCCAAGGATGAAGACCTACTGAAGAGTAGCCGACTCACATACTAAAATACACTTATACCCTGATGCATCAGGTTCGTTACCCAAATTTCAGTGGAAGCCTGCCCGCTAGGCTCCTTGATTAGTCCAGTAGTCCCACTCTTCATAGATCCAGCAGAACCTTCTTACCATGCTGTAGGCTTTTGCACTATCCAACCATGGCACTCTGTTCTTACATACAGCATTAATATCACGTTATGCTGCATTTAAAAAATATATATATATTGGAAGAGTAAAAATAAAGCATATCATATACACATTCACATCTGCCTGAAGTTCAGACATTTTTATAAACATTTCATTTAGTAACATAACAGCAAATATCATATGTAATTCATAGCTAATAAATAAATAATAAAAACAATAAATATTATATTGCACATCTTCCCATTAACTAAATCCTTTCAATCCCAGAACACCCAAAAGACTGCAGAACTTTGCATATGAACCTGATCTCAAATCATATCTTTTTCCAGTTCTTTGACTCTATTTAATTTCAACCGTCATCGCTGAAATGTTGGAATTTTTTCCGATCTCCAATTTTGTATACTAATTGATCTTGCAATGAAAACAAAAATATATATTCTTTTTCTTCGCAAAAGGCCCATTTTTATATCAGATGAATACCCCATAAGTGCCGTCTGGGTGTCTATAGACAGAACCAATTCTAAAACGTGAAGGCAGTGACTCTATCTCATTCCAGTATGACCTGATACGTGGGCAACTCCAAATTATGTGGGTCCATGTCCCCGCCCACTCCTTCTTACATCAAAAACAGTTAGATGAAATTTCAGGGTTTATTCCTTGTAAAAACACAGGAGTTCTATGAAGCAGCCATTTTGAGAAAAATTGCATTCGCCCAAAATGGACCCCTTCTATCAGAGTAAAATGAAATTAATTAATCTTATTCAATACGTCAGGCAGAACATCAATATTTTCTTTAGTATGCCACTTATTTCGTGCTTTCTCGTACACCATTGCACTTTTGTTTTGCCCATCCACTGATCGATCTTTTCATTCTAGGTTCCAGCAATTCCTCAGCTAGCTCCTGGCTTGCCTGTATTCCGCGTGCATCTAAATCCCTAAAAAACTGGCAATAAAAATTAAGGACCACTGAAGTATGTTTTTATGAAACCTAATCCCAGGTTCTATATTTCCCCAGACCTTTCATGCTTCTCCATTTAAGAAATCTGATATCAAACTAAAACCCTTGCATTCCCACTTTGAGACAGCATTCTTTTCTAAAAGGGGTCTTTCCCTCTTATAAACATCTGTTAAGTGAGTTATGCCATTAATCATTGAAATTTCATAGTGTTTAAATATCTGTGCCTTCCATTTTATGTGCCACTGTACAGTCTTATATCTTACTTTTTTGGGGGGTTTTGGTAAGACGTAAAAAGTCTATAACATCATGTTCTTTAAAAAACAATTCCCCCCAAAAATAATCAAACCCATAGCTGTTTAGGGACTTGATAAATCTAAACGTGCCATGTGCAAAATTCGCAAAAAAAATATTTTTAAATTAGGAAGAGCTAATCCCCTTCTTTCAGAGGGCTATATAAAGTGTATAGTGCTAAACAAGGTGCTTTATTTGTCAAAATAAAAGCTGTAAACATGCTCTCTATTTCCTCAAAAAACTTTATCTGGAGAGCCAAGGGAATAGCAACAAACAAGAAATTATACAAAGGTAAAAGAGACATCTCGATTAAAGCAGTACAACCCACTATAGGAAGAGGTAACTTGTTCCATCTAGCGAATAATGCCTTAACCTTAATAATTGAAATAAGTTATTATCATTATCTGTGAAATATACCCCCAAATATCGCTTGGGTCTAGACTTGATTAATGTATAAAATTCATATAATAAAGTGTATTGTGTGCAATTACATAATAAAATCTCTGTTTTGAATTTATTAATCTTGTAACCTCCCAAGTCTTGACATGTCTGCAGATTGAAAAACCCTTTTCTGGTTTTCTACATCTGGCTGTAAAAGCAACACTATATAATCTGCGTATAATTTAATTGGAGTCATAACGCTTACTGGCGGATCTATATTTGATGTTGTACGGATGGCGATAGCTAATGGTTCTATAAAAAGAGCAAAAGGTATAGGTGATAGGGGACAACCTTGTCTTGTTCCCCTATTTACTGCACATGTTCCCATGCCTCTGGCATTTATAATTATTTGGGTTTTTGCTCCCCTATATAAGCTAGATATTAGCTGTATCAGTCGAATAGGGAATCTGAATTTTTGAAGAATAGTGAAAAGTCTTCCTCAGCTTACCAAATCGAAGGCCTTTTCCGCATTTAAAAACGTAACCTGTGCAGGTATGTTTTTCTGGGCAAAATAATCTAGGGCTTCTTTAAAAGGATTGTATTAAAAAATAACTGTCTTCCAGGCACAAAGCCGCAGTGATCTGGATGGATTTCTGTTCCCATAACTTGACTGATCTGATTAGCTAAAGGTTTTGTGATGATCTTGCAGTCTACATTTAAAAGGCTAATGGGCCTATATGAATTGATGTTTTTTTATCTTTTTCTTTTTTATAAAAACTAACTACCATTGCTAAGCGAAACATAGCCAGAATCTCACCCACTTCCAGAACATAATTTGCCAATTTTAGCAATTATGGATTTAATATAGCCTTATAGCCCGCCGTAGCGGGCTATACCGGCTATTAAAGGCCCGCTCCAGCATTTCAGCGAGGGCCTTTAACAAGGGAGCGGGACTTTAATAGCCGGTATAGCCCAGCTACGAAGGGCTATAAGGTTATTAGAACATTCTGCCACTAGAGGGCAGAATGATCTAACAAATTAAACAAAGGCCTCTCGGAGCCCGAGGGGGTTTAAATCCGCTCGAGCTCCGAGAGGCCTTTGTTCACAGCTGTAGCTGTGAACAAAAGCAACATTGGAATGTTGCTCTGCGGGCCTTTACCGGCCCGTAGAAGCACGGAGCACTCCATTGTATTCAATGTTCTAATACTGATGCACATCTTGTTTTAATCTTGGGATATCGTTTATTTAAAAAATCATTTAGCGCCCTGGAATTACCCTGTTTTTGAGTCCTGTATATGGATTCATAATGTTTAAGAAATTCCTCCTGAATTTGCTCAGTGTCTTTAATACTTCTATTTGTCACTGGATATTTCATTGAAATTATCTTATTTTTCTCTTGGTGATCTCTCGTCCGCCAAGCCAGGAGCTTTCCAGCATACTCACTCTCTTCAAACACCTTTTGTAAATATGCATTATTAGCTGTGTATCCTCGTGCATAGTAATACTCCTGCATATGTAATCTAGCTTTCCTAAGAGCTCCCTTATTAGCTATTGTTGGTATACATTGTATGTTTGCACTTGCCTGATTTGATTCTGTCTCAAACTCCGCCCTGATTATCGACCTTTCCCTTCTTTGTGCAATCTCTTTAGATGTAATGTATCCATGTGTTGTAGCTAGATAAGCCTCCCATATGTTCTCAATACTAGCCAAATTATTATTTATTTAAAAATAATTAGCTATCTCTCTTTTTATCTCATTAAACCACTCCTCAGCCTCAAGATTTATTTTGGTAAAAATCCACCTTCCATTCGGCCTCTCTCCCTTAATGCCTGGTATTTCCATTTTTACTAAGGCATGGTCAGAAAATGCATTTTGAATATGGGAGTTTGCTTTTAGTTGTAAATTTTGTGTAGAGAGAAAAAAATCAAGCCTACCAGCTGACTTATGCCTACCTGAGTAGCAGAAGTATTCACGTTTATCTTGGAATTTTTCTTTCCATAAATCTAATTGGCCTCCATTCATGATTTATTCTGCCTACGCTTCTCTGAGGATGAATCTACCTTTGGGCTTTGTAGAAAATTAAAATACCCCACTAACATCAAAATCCCTGGAATGTCAAGCAGGGCATGATAAAAACCTGTATTTGGGGTTGGGCCATCAGTTCTTGGGGCATATCTTGTGGCTATTGTAAGTTTGTCATTATTAAGAGATCCACTAATAAGAGCCCATCTTCCCTCAGGGGAAAATGTTTACTCACATACAGTGTGACACCCCTATGTGCTGCACTTGTGCATGATAGACATTGATATTCGGCCCATTGCTCGAACATTTTAAAATTTGGTTCCTTTTTCTCAATGTAATGGGCTTCCTGGATAAGCATTAAAGCTGGAGAATGCCCTCTCACCCATGTATCTATTGCCCTAGCCTTGGCTTTATTATTCAAACCATTAGCATTCAGTGCCACAATTAAAATTGATTTTCCATATTCTGCTATCGCTTTATAATACTAATATATCTAGAATGTCTATATGTAATCGGTCTCTCCCCTTGAGAGATCGCGTCCCTACTTATTTGTAAAGTTGGCATTTGTCTCCGAAAGATGGAGTGTGCCTGTAAACCAGATTGTTTTTATTGGTTTTCCCTTTCCTAATCATTGAAAAGAAGGAGGGTACCACTTGTCCGGCATGTTTAATAAACAGCTGTGTGTAGCTTAAAAGTGCAAAATGCTTATTTGCTACATTTAGCTTAATACTCTCTTATCTAATCACCTCATAAAGCACCTTCCCTCATATTTTATAAAAGTGCAATTTACAACTAAAAAGTGCAATGTGCTTGAAAACTGTACCTACGTCCCGTATAATGCCTAAATTATTTCTTATATGTATGAAAAATTTTACAATTTTTCATTCCTTGCCTCTGTTCACTACATTGCTGTTAATTAATTATACCAAGACCAAATTACCTCCTTGCAACCATTAATTCAAATCTCTTCCATTTTCCATTGCCACCCCCATGCCCTCCTCCCTCCAAAAACCCCCCAAAAGCGAGGATTGCCCACACTCTTCCCCCTCAATCACCTTGGGTGGCATGTTGTTGCACCCTAGCGCACTCATGACTACGGACTGTCCAGAGGACCCTCATGCCCCTCTGATCCCCATTTTATAATATATCTCAATTCATTAAATTCTGTAGAAATGCATGCGCTTCTTCTGTGCCTGTTAACAGAAGAAAGCGACAAGAACTTTGAGTTTGGACTGTTGTATGATTGATGCCTGAGCACCCCGTTCTTTAAATGTGTCAATCATTTTAACAAAATCCCTTCATCTATGTGCAGAGACAGCCGACATATCTGAAAAAATCTTAAATTGCGTTATTTCTTGAGTAGATAGTGTTCTCTTTTCAATGGCTGTTGGACCTGACATCCCTGGCGTGGTTTTCCCCTGTATTTTTGCCTCTGCCTCCTGTGTTTTTACTGTGTGCTGGATTTTGGTTTTGCTGGTCTAGATGCTTTGGGCACTTTGCCACTGCTGATCAGTGCCAAAGTGCACGTGCTCCCTCTGTAAATTGTGCATATGGATTGGTGTTTCCATGATTGGCTTGTTTGACTTACTACTAAGTCCCTAGTAAAGTGCACTGTGTGTGCCCAGGGCCTGTAAGTCAAATGCTGCTAGTGGGCCTGCAACACTGATTGTGCCATCCACACATGCAGCCTTTCAAAAGGGGTCTCAGGCCTGTCACTGCAGTGTCTGCGAGCAGTTGTTACTGCCATGTCGACCTGGCAAGTGCACCCACTTGCCAGGCCCTAACCTTCCCTTTTATTATATGTGAGTCACCCCTAAGGTAGGCCCAAGGTACCCCTGTGGGCAGGGTGCAATGTATGTGAAAGGTAGGACATATACTGATGTGTGTGACATGTCCTGATAGTGAAATACAGTGTATTTTGTTTTTCACTATTGCAATGCTATCTGTCCCATAGGATAGAATAGGAGTCTATTTATAACATCTTATAAGTATAGATTCCCATTGGGACTAGATAGAAAGTTGGAGTTTAGTATACCTGAACTCAGAATATAAAAATACATCTTTTAGTAAAGTAATTTTTATATTGTTTGTTTGAAAATACCACTTTTAGAAAATAGGTATTTTCTTGCTTAGCCCTCCTGTGTGCCTCTGCTAGGTTGTGTATTGACTGTCTGGTTTTGGAGTGACAGAGGCTGGGGATGTGCATCCACTGTAGACAGCCACTGGGGGGTCGAGGTGTGTCCTGCCTTTCCTGGATGAGTCAGGGCTGGGCTGAATAGACCTAGTAGGGGGAGGAGATTTCCTTTCACCTGAATGGGCCTGGTTTGCTTTACACAATGCTGTATTCTCCTCCTGCTGGGAAGCCGGACCAGAGAGGACAGAACTGGTTTTGACTGAGTAAAGACCTTCTCTGCCACATAAGAACAAAGAGAAATGCTGTATAAATATAGGGGCCCAGACCTCAGAACTTTAGATTACTTCTGGACTCAAGAGGACCCTCTGCCAAGGAGAAGAGCTGGGAAACCTGAAGGAGCAGTACTGCCTCTTTGCTGTGTGCTGACTGGTGTTGGCCTGCAGTAGCTGTTTCTGCCAAGGAGAGGAACTGTTTGTGTATCCTCCTTGAAGAGTGTCTCCAAGGGCTTGAAGTAGAGCTTGCCCCCTCAGGAACAGCAAAGACTTTGCCATCTCTCTGGGAACTGCCTCTGGAACCATGGGTTTCAGTTACCCCAGAGGAGAAGAGCAGCCGAATCCGTCGCTGGCTCTTTTTCCTGAAGGCACCGCCAAAGGCATCGCCACACTTCGCACCGCAATCTTGGTCACACTGATGCCGTTGGACGACCGTCTCCGAGCTCCTGCTTGCACTGCATCCTGTGGGCACTGCACTCCGCACCGCCTTGCTTCACTCTGCCGCTCAGACCTCGCTGACACCATTGCTGAACATCGAACGGCTCCGTCGCCTGTACTGTGACCTGCCAGCACCGCATCGAGCACCGCCTCACTCCGCATCGCAGCCCTGGTCTCACCGACGCAGTTGGATGACCATCACCGAGCCACTGCCTGCACCGCGCCTTGAGGGCACCGCACACTTCACTTCACAACTCAACCACGATGGTTTGTCTGACCGACTCGTACCAACGTGATCGGCAGCAACGAAAAGTTACTGTTAACGAGTCTGCCGACACCTCGACTGACGCGGTCAGACGCAACTGTTGAATTCTGTTATTTTTAGCACCACGGTAGCACCGAAAGGAGCTACTCACCTCAAGGAGCTCTAATTTTGAGATATTTCTGGAAAGAGTCATATTTTGATAACTGTATGTTGGATTTTTGTCGTTTTGGTCTTGTTTGATTTAGATAAAGATTACTTATTTTTCTAAACTGGTGTGGTGTCCATTTGTGGTGTTTTCACTGTATTACTGTATGAGTGCACAAATGCTTTGCACACTGCCTCTGAGATAAGCCTGCCTGCTCGTGCCAAGCTACCAGGGGGTGTGAGCAGGGGTTATTTTAGAAGTGTATCCCCCTTACCCTGACTAGGAAGAAGGGTCCCTACTTGGACAAAGGTGCAAACCACTGTCAACTAGAGACACCCATTTCTAACAATGTCCTCAGACAAAATAGATTCCCTAATGCGATAGTCTGCAAAATTAACTAGAATTGTTTGGGGGTATCTTGCATTAATGTGTCGTTGTGCTGGCACCCTGTGGGCCCTTGTAATAGTCAAGTCCCCATTTAATTCCAGAATTGCCTTCCTTATCTGAGAATCCATCCAGTCACGTACATTTTAGCCTTCACTTCCTTCTGGAACCCCTACTATTTGATCTATTGTAATTTTCTAAATCTGTGATTTTATTTTTAAACATTGGTCTCTTATGGGGAGTGATTCAGTTCAGGGCACGAGAGGTTGGAATCATAAATACATTACAACATGGGGATACCTCTCTGACCATAGATCATAGGTTTTTTTGGTCGGTGGAGTACTACAGAAGTATTCTCCACGGATGCTCACTTATTGAGCTGTGGTTATTTAAAGAATCTTGAAGAAAAAAATGTGTTTTCCCTTTGCTAGCATTAATGTATCAAATTCAAATGTACTCAAAACAACAAGTAAATTGTCTGTGTCGTTCATTTATCTCATAAAAAAGACATTTACATGGAACATAAACATACATCGTTATGTTTACACCAAAAACGATACATTAGTCAAATCGAAACACCAATGCAGTAATAGCAGGACAAATCATAGATACATACTACAAGGGGGGGAACAGGACATTCTTAACTCTATGTACAAAAAACATCACAAAAGGAGGGACATACTATACAATGAGTGTACCCAAGTGGCCTATTGTGCCACTTGATTAGTATATTGAATCATAAGTGTCCAAATCTTTTCCTGTAAACGGAACCTGTTATTGATGTTCTCGATTTTGTTCTACTACATGGTCCTAAGTGAGGTCAGAGAACATTTATACATATTCTTATCTCAGCCACGTTAATTGAGCTTGTGTGTTCAGTGCTATTACGCAGTGACTTTCCACGTGATAACTCTTGACCTCACGAAATACGTGCCAACGCTTTTCCGGAGTTTCTTTTTGTTCTTCTCGTTCCGTCTTGAAATCGGAATAGACCCGCAGTTCCTGTAGCTGTGTCGGCAGAACGCACTGTAAAGCGTGTTTAAGATTCATCCCCCTTTGTCTCCAACAAAAAAGGATAAAAGATACATTGAGGCCTCACAAGGGAAGCCTCCCGATTCCTGATTCTTTCCACGGACTTAGGGGCCGATTCCGATTCGGGCCGGAAAATATACCGACCGACTCAGTACGGGAATGTAGTCCGACTGACACGTACCGGCGCTGCCCGATCCGCATAGTACGATGCAATGCATGTGAATTATGACCGACTCGTACGGAACACAAGCCGAACGACCGAACCGCATGGAAACCAGATATCCGTCCGGGAAACTACGCGAATAGAACCGACCGACACGCACCAGGAATGAACCCGACAGAAACGTACCTGCGAACTCTGACCCGCGCAGTACGATGCAATGCGTGTAAAACCAGACCGAGTCGCACGGAGCCCAAGCCGTACGACCGACACGCATACAAAACCGAGCCGAAGCAACCCAATACTCCGCGACCGACGCGTACGCCGCACATGAAACCCATCAGGAACACAGCTTGAAAGACTCGGAGAAGCCCGCACGAGCTAACTGCAGCATCCTACTCGGTCAGAAGAACGTCTCCTACATGCCCAAAACCCACAAAGGAAAAAAAAGGGCCAAACAAGCAATGACAAAGTCAATAAATACAGGGGTGAAAAAACATGGAACAAAGACACACCCACAACTCCACCCATATAAAGGCCACAAATCACAACCATGATCCTTTGCAAATTCAACTGACCTGCCAGCACAGAACACCATCAGACAGCAACCACAGACACACTCACAACTCATCCATCACACAAGCCACACACCATTAGCACCTCCCAAATAGCACCCTCACATACACCCAGCAAAACCTACACTCACCCACCCTCACTTGCACACTCACACACACATATCAATACCCACCACCACCCATCACCATGCCCCCAAAGAAGAATCCAAAGTTTCTAGACAGTGAATTGGAAGTCCTGGTAGATGAAATCCTCAGGGTAGAGCCACAATTGTTTGGTACATTGGTCCAACAGACCCCCATGTCGCAGAAAACCAAGATGTGGGAGAGGATCGTCGACAGGGTGAACGCACAATCACCATGTTTGCGCACAAAGGAAGACATCCAGAACAGGTGGTATGATGTGCGCAGGAGGGTCAAGGACCTACTCAAGAAGGATTACGCCTTGAGTCAGCGCACCAGCAGTGGCCCTCCTGCCAAACCAGTATACCTCAGGCCCTGGGAGGAGAAGGTGCGGGCCATCCTACCACCAGAGAGCGTACATGGACTATCAAACATCCCAGAGCCTGGTGAGTACACAACCAATATACCCAATATTGTGTGACAATACACACACCACTGTCAAGGGGATAGTCAAACCAGGCACCCTTAGCAAATCCACAGCAACCAAAAGATAATCATCCCAAGATGTGTATGTTAGTTAGATAAACACAATACATGCCATCTCATAGTGATATGTAACTGTGTCATGACATGTACAAACCTAACAACAAATAGAGCAAGGCAGTGGCACGAATCTAACCAACAAACACAGTCAGATATTTTGCCACCACTAGAACACCACCTCACAGGGAAGCTCACTGAAAGGAAGGAATTCTGTGTATTCTGTTGAAGTGAGTGTAGCCAATAGCATGATGGGAGTTGTAGTCACAGATATTGGTCACCCTCACAATTGGCCCATCAACACCACTCTGAACCATGCTCACATCACAGGGAGTGGAAAAGAACTGACAAGATGGCTGACACTGGGTACTGCTGTGGGGAGCACAAGGCCCTGCTGGGAACTGTGCACTAACCAACAGCAGGACACCACTGACTGACATCCTGAAAGCCAACTTGCACTCCCTGCAATGGAAGCACGTTCCATGGTTGGATATCTGGCTGGGAGGGAAGGAGGACTGCCAGCTCTGACCATAGTTACAAGCAGCTTTTCTCACACACCCCCTTAACACTGTCTCGTTCGTGGTAACTTGGAACCGTGACCCCTGGACACCGAGCACATTTGCCAGTGCATCCTCTTCTTGGTCTCCCATGAAGTTGTGCTTTGGGCTCCGAGTAGCCCCCGCCTCCAGCACCAACTGTACCGAATATCACTGGCCTCCACTCTATGAGTGTCCTGTGAGCCAGCTCCAAGTGCGTCCACTTGAGGCTCCTTCGCGGTCGCTAGTCTGTTGGCTAGTGGGCCCTCCCGAAGGCAACTCTTCTTCTGCTTGGGCTTTCCTGGTTGCTCCAGACGTGCCCTGACTTACCCTTGATGGGTGAGTCCCCCCAGACCTTGCTTGTCTGCTTCCACGTCCTTTCTTTGTTTCTACGAGACTTGCCGTTGCCAAGGCTTGTTGGGTCCAATCCGGTCGCCGACACCCCTGCAATCGACAAACATCGTGGGACAGCTCGAATCCAGCTCCTGGTCATCATCGACACCTCCTGGACCTCGTGGCTGAAGAGTCAAGACGACCGTCAACCTACCTGAAGCACCCGACATCGGTGGGCATCTGCTCATCGCCTTCCTGGTCACTGGCTAGTGACCCAGACTCTGTCCCCTCTGCTTTCAGGTTCTTCAGATCTTCGATCCTCCCTTGGATCCACCCGAACACTTTCGACTTGGTCGCCAGCAGCACTTTGCAGCAGATCGCCATTGAAAACGACGACGAAACCCGACCCCGAAAGACACCTATGCACCCGGCTTCCCTGGGTGAGGTAACTCGAGTACTCCGGTGCTCCCGTGGGTATAGACTCTAGAACAACCTAGTTCTAAAGGGGTTTGCTCCAAGTCCTCCTCTAAGTGTCCTTTTTCTTTAAAACTCCAACCGCGACATTCCCCATAGAAGTCAACGGCGGCTCGCGGCTGTGTTCTCACACTGCACGAGTCCCCCGTGGGTCCCCTGTGTCACTACCTTGGGTGGTTCCTTGAGGGCCAAGCACTTCTACAGGCTCTAGGCCTTGTGTCTAGCTCAGTCGTGGTTCTTATACCACTTTATTGGTATATGGTTTGGTACGCCCCTAGGGCTCAAACGTGTATTTGTGCTATTACTGTTGATATTCGACTTGTAACTTATGTACTTCGAACTCTAGCCTCATAAAGAGACTAGAGGGGTGTGTTTAAGACTAAATACATATATTTTAAATATATACCTGGTGTGGTCCTCTTTCATTTGGTCACTCAAGAGATTATAGACTGGTAAAACAAGCTGCTTTACATTCCTTCAAGACTTAGCCTGAAGGCTGCTCTCCATAGCTACCACTAGGATAGCTTTCAATAAAGGTTGTCTTTAACCTATTTCCAATAAGGGGTTGTTTGGACTGGTGCAAGGTGCCCACTATAATTAGTGGACAGCATATACCAGGCCAACTTCTCACACTGTGTACTTGCAGTTACCTGTGGTTCAAGTTGGGGACAGCATCAGTTACAGGAACTTTGTGGTGGGCTGCATGGGTGGTACAATTGCTCACAATGCCTGTGATCTGACATGTACTCTGGGTTTTGCTTTAATATGTGTTCCAATTGCTGCTCTGACTCACCACATGTCTGGGGTATGTGCCACACACCCATGCTGCAGCAGAGACCAAGGTAGGAGCCTCAGAAGTATGTACATCATGTGTGTGACACATGCATAGCCACCTGCCTAGTGTTCAGGGTAATACCATGTTGCACATGGACCAGGACTGTAATGCCTACTCCGTACATCGAAGGCACTCTGTTCTCCCACTCCCGTGTGTCAGCATACATATTGGGCATTGTGAAGAGTGCACTCAGGTGTATGCCTCTGTGTCACCGTGGTGGGGCCTTGCTTTTTGGACTCCTGGAGTGTTTTACAATTTGGGGTGGCCAGCCATCTGAGTTGTGACTATGGGATCTGCACATAGGTTAATGCATAGGTCTCTGATCCCTTGACTATGCACAATGTTGTATGAAACATTGAGGTGCAGGCAGCTTTGGTTCATTCTCATCAGACGGTGAAGTGCTCATGTGTATGGATTTGTGTTTGCAGTCACTCAAATGTCTCATTTGATTGATGTGGGATCATCTTAGTCCTCATGATGTGGGTGGCCAGGGGTGCACATGTGCACCTGTCAGCTACAGGGCTTGCATTCCAAAAACTTCCATGATTGTGACACAGTGCAGACTGGTATTGTGTGTATGCACTGCCCCTGTGACAGGAGACAGTTATGACTGACTTGCCAGACAGGCCTGTGCCATGACATTCAAATTGCAAAGGGTGATCCAGCAGTAGTGTGATATGTCCTGCATGCACACCATTGTTGCATTGTCTATCAGGACATGAGGACATCATTGTGTCTGGTGATGGAAGCAAAACCCGCATTTCAACAGAGACTCTGCCCATCACTTTTCCTGACACATGTACTGAGTCAGTGGCAGGAGATGGCATGTGTTTGGAGTGACACATTTCCATATGTTCTCTTGGATGTCCAACAACTGTGTATGTGGTGCATGTGTGCACATATGATTAGTCGCATACAACAGGCAGCAGACAGATGGGTGCATGGACAGGTAGGATATGTGTGGCATGACTGACTGTCTGGCAGACAATGGGCTTCTTCAAATCAGTGTCAGCACTTATTGCAATGTCTAGCAAATGATGGCAGGGCTTGCTCTGTGATGTGCTGTACTTACTGTGGTGTGTGTGGTCAGTACAGGTGACTAATGTTGCTCTGTTTATCCTGATTGTTTGCAGATACATCCACGGCCACAGGAGGAGACAGCTCCACGGACCAAGAGGAGCAGCAGAGCCAGACTGGGTCCACTGCAGGGGAGAGCGAGGGACCCAGTGGCACGGAGGGTGAGGGGAGCCACACTGAGGAGACCTCAGCTACGACCACCGCGGCTGGGGAAAACAGCACTTCCAGTGAGGACTCCCTTGTGGAGGCGGGTGTCAGCAGACCAGAGGCAACATCAAGCAAGTCTGTCCCCGCCACCACCACCATCTCCACCCTCCCATCTGCTCTCATCCCACATGTCCGTGGAGGTTCCTGTGTAGGGGAGCGTGTCTCCTTCATGCCAGGCACCACACCCTCTGCCTCTGTCCCCCCTGCTGCCCTGAGTGTGGAGTCTGTGGACTTGCTGAAACAGATCCATGTAGGGCAGACATCAATACTGAGTGTCCTCCATGCACACACAGGTCTGTTGACACAACTGGTGTCATTCCTGGAGGGCATGTCATCTGGCATGTCTGCCCTACATCGGACCAATCAGTCCATGGCCTCCTCACTGACGGCAGCAGTGTCCCTCCTACAACAGTCCCTCACCCCTCCTACCTCTGCCCCATCCACAATCCCCAGCACCCTATCTGTCCCAAGCACACACACACCGGCACCGGCACGCACCAGCACAGACACAAGCAGCACACAGACACACAAGCCAAAATCCAGACGCACACGCATGCACAGTAAGGGGACTGATACCTCACTCACAGGGGATGGGGCCCAGACACACACACACGCATCCACGAGCACTCTGCAGTCCTCAGATACCTTTCCCTCCAAAACCCCTTCCCTTGCCTCACCTGCAACCCCCCCCTCCCAGAAGCTCTTCCTCTGTGAGCTTGGCCTCTTCCCCACAGATCCATCTGACATGAAGTCCAGGCGGAAGAGGCGACCACCACACACAGAGGGGAGTGCCCCTCACACCCGGACACCCTCCCCCAGGCACAGGCAGACTGAGGACCCCATTCGAAAGTCCCCCCGGACCAGGAAGGGCAAGACCCCACCACCACGCAGCTCCACCACACAGTCTCTCTCCTCCATCCCCCAGGCCACCACTCCACAGGTTCCACCGCCACACCCTGCCCCAGGTTCCCCCACACACCGATACCGCATCCCCAAACTGCTTAGGCCCTCCTCCCCTACCACTTGCTCTTCCACCCCCAAACCAGACGCTCTGCCTGTTTGTGCCACTGGTGTGGAGACCGGGTCCCCCCTCTGTCCTGCCCACCTCATCTGCCCCCCTTCCACTCCCTTGGAGTTATGCACTGCAGTGGAGTCCACAACCACCCCATCTGACTCAGGCACTGCAGTGGGGACCCAGTCCACTCCATCTGACTGGCCCACTGCAGTGGTTGCAGCACCCACACCATCTGACTTGTGTCCTACAGTGGTGCCGGCCCCCACTGAGTCAGACACCTCCACTGCAGTTGCCGGTGACACTCCTGCACCCACCACCCCTTCACTGCCTCCTTCTGGCATCCCCTGATCCTGTCCCTGTGGTGCCTGGCCTGCCCCTTGTATGCCCCTCCGAGGGGGATGTCCCCTGTCCGTACCAGTGCAGGCAAGCAATGGGTGACAAGTTGTCACATATCACCCTGTTGGGACTGTGTATTTGGACAGGCCATTGGCCTTAGTTTCTTATGGACTTAAAATTTTAGTTTCACATTTGCTGAATAAAGCCTTTTTTTGTTTACTTGTGGTTTTTATTTGGATGTACATGATGTAGATGAGTATCATCATGCATTTGCAGTTGTAATAGTGTTCAGATCAGGAAAATGAAGTGTTGCTGTGATGGACTCCATGTGGTCCATGGGATATGTGTCTTAATGTAGTCTGGATCTATAGCATCCTTTGCTGCAGTCTGAGGGTGTAATGTTCAGCATTTGACACAGGGATGTACGTTTTGCATTTGTAAATTAACATCTTTGGCTTACACTGATGCACATCTGGTGGGCTTACCACTGTTCAATGTTTCTATTTCCCTGACTGTGTGCCCATCTCCACTGGACATGCAGTTTACCACATCAATGTTGAAGGACTCATCTGTGTATACAGTGCAACTTGCTTGACACGTGTTTTGGGTGTATGCAGATGACTGACGTGACACTCCCGTACCCAGGCTGATGTGAGCAGAGCCTTCAGTGTGTTGTAGTTGTTGACTCACTGACCGAGTGTTCTGCTGACATGTTTGAGTCGTGCACAGACAAGGTTTGGCACAGCGGACCTTCCACAGGAGTGGAGTACCCTCATGGCAGTGTGTAATCCCGTGACATTGCCTGGGCCCGTGTTGTGTGTTGTGTGAGCATGTCTGTGTGTGTTCCCTTCCCTTTTCCTACACAGGCTGTGTCCCTACGGATGTTCCTGTTTGTGATGCTTGCTGAGTTGTCCTGTGTTCATCCAGCATCTTGGACCTGGTTTCTCCGGGATGTGGGTGCATGGCAAACTAATGTTCATCAGGTTGTCATCCCTAGTTGTCTTTGTTGTCAGGGCTGGGGATGTGGGCAAACGCAGATGGGACACAGTCAGGATTCCCCTTGGCACTTGTTGGTTACACAAGTCATGTAATTTACAGTTTGTGGTAGCTTTCAGTGATTGTGACACGTTGTGTGTGTGACTGCTGCCACTCCTCAGGGTCAGAGCTGCAATGTTGGAAGTTATCTATGTGTGTTCTTTGTGGGTCACCTTGGCTTCTTCATTGGTGTGTGATTGTGGCCGGGATCCCATTGATTGGGGTGGATTTCACGTCATGCCCATGTACGGCGTACTGTGCAGTGTGTCAGACATTCACGAGTCTTGTTGACTGGCCATGTGTGATGGGTTTCTGCACCTTAGTTCCCACCACCACCCCTGGGATTGTCATGGGTGCATGTGCAATGTCACCAGTCCATGTGAGCTTCACTGCTGCACATTGGTGGAGATCAAGGTGTGTGGTGTTGAGTGTGTGCAAATGTGAGTTGTTGCACGGCTAGACCCCTACCTCCATATTGGCATTGGCTGACAGGCCGTGCTGATTGATTTGTGCTTGTGTAGGTGTGATGGTAGTTTGTTGCTCAGGACACATGGCTGTGGTTCACAGTGTGAACGACATCTACCTTTGTCATCATAGTGGGATTATCATGCAGGCTAGTGTCACCACAATGTGGGGTCCCTGGGGGTAGTGCTGTGGTGGGTCTGTCTCTTGCTGTGTTAGTTGCTGTTCCTACAAGCTTGTGTGACATGTGTAATTTGGGCTCCCTCTCATCTAACAATGCCTGATTGCCCACATAGGGGAATCCGATCCATGAGTTACTTTTGTGTGGCACTGTATACACATCTGTGTATTTGGGATTCAGGCCTCCTCATGTGTTGTGTGGTTGACTGGGGACACTGGCACACCCCCCATCACCTGTTGTGTTTGATATGCAGTGTGAGGCTGCCTGTTTGTGTTGGCATATCTTTAGTGTGCCATTGGCTGTATGTTGTTTGGAGGATTTCCCCTGCTGTCCCTGGGACTCCTAGGTCATCAGTCAGCACAATAATCTTGGTTTGTATGTCCCATTGCTGCCATGGTATGGTATTTGTTCACCTCACATCTACAGTCTCCACAGGATATCTACATTTGTGTGTCCATTGGTGCAGATACGTGGGTCTGCATTATGATGGTCACTTCTGTCATTGTGTAATTGATAAATGTTGACAATGTCGGCCCCCATGGGTGATGTTTGTCTGCACATGGCCAAAGGTATGTTTTATTTGCACTGCACTGTTTGCCTCACCCAATCTATGTTGCTATGGGACACAACCACTACTTTGCCACTGATGTGTTTGTTGTTGTGTGACCAGGAATCATCCATGCTGTTTGGCAGTTGCAGCTTTTTCCATGACAACACTTACCTTTTGGTCACTGTGATGATGGGGGTTTAGACCCCATTGCCACAATGTTCAAAATGTGCTTCAGCTATGGACCCCACACTTACCTTTTGGTCACTGTGATGATGGGGGTTTAGACCCCATTGCCACAATGTTCAAAATGTGCTTCAGTTATGGACCCCACACTTACCTTTTGGTCACTGTGATGATGGGGGTTTAGACCCCATTGCCACAATGTTCAATTGGGCTTCAGCTATGGACCCCACACTTACCTTTTGGTCACTGTGATGATGGGGGTTTAGACCCCATTGCCACAGTGTTCAAAATGTGCTTCAGTTATGGACCCCACACTTACCTTTTGGTCACTGTGATGATGGGGGTTTAGACCCCATTGCCACAATGTTCAAAATGTGCTTCAGTTATGGACCCCACACTTACCTTTTGGTCACTGTGATGATGGGGGTTTAGACCCCATTCCCACAGTGGTCATGGTCTGCTTGCATTGTGGAGGCCACACACATTTATGTGTGACTCATGTGATAGGTGGTTACATTGTATGTTCAATGTCATGTTCAGTGTTGTAGGCATTCGACACAGACTACACACTCTTGTCATGATGTTGGGGGGATGTCTTTTTCTGACATTCCTTATGTTGGAGTATGCTGGTTGTGTCATGCATTACCCGTCCTATGAGTGGGGATGGTAGTAGTGGTAGGCATCCAGGCCCCCATGAGTAGGGGTGGTGGTAGTGGTAGGCATCCATCCCCCTATGAGTGGGGATGGTAGTAGTGACAGGCATCCAGGCCCCCATGAGTAGGGGTGGTGTTAGTGGTAGGCATCCATCCCCCTATGAGTGGGGATGGTAGTAGTGACAGGCATCCAGGCCCCCATGAGTAGGGGTGGTGTTAGTGGTAGGCATCCATCACCCTATGAGTGGGGATGGTAGTAGTGACAGGCATCCAGGCCCCCATGAGTAGGGGTGGTGTTAGTGGCAGGCATCCATCACCCTATGAGTGGGGATGGTAGTTGTGACAGGCATCCAGGCCCCCATGAGTAGGGGTGGTGTTAGTGGTAGGCATCCATCCCCTATGAGTGGGGATGGTAGTAGTGACAGGCATCCAGGCCCCCATGAGTAGGGGTGGTGTTAGTGGTAGGCATCCATCCCCCTATGAGTGGGGATGGTAGTAGTGACAGGCATCCAGGCCCCCATGAGTAGGGGTGGTGGTAGTGGTAGGCATCCAGGCCCCCATGAGTAGGGGTGGTGGTAGTGGTAGGCATCCAGGCCCCCATGAGTAGGGGTGGTGTTAGTGGTAGGCATCCAGGCCCCCATGAGTAGGGTGGTGGTAGTGGTAGGCATCCATCCCCCTATGAGTGGGGATGGTAGTAGTGACAGGCATCCAGGCCCCCATGAGTTGGGGTGGTGTTAGTGGTAGGCATCCATCCCCCTATGAGTGGGGATGGTAGTAGTGACAGGCATCCAGGCCCCCATGAGTAGGGGTGGTGGTAGTGGTAGGCATCCAGGCCCCCATGAGTAGGGTGGTGGTGGTGGTAGGCATCCATCCCCCTATGAGTGGGGATGGTAGTAGTGACAGGCATCCAGGCCCACATGAGTAGGGGTGGTGGTAGTGGTAGGCATCCATCCCCCTATGAGTGGGGATGGTAGTAGTGACAGGCATCCAGGCCCCCATGAGTAGGGGTGGTGTTAGTGGTAGGCATCCATCCCCCTATGAGTGGGGATGGTAGTAGTGACAGGCATCCAGGCCCCCATGAGTAGGGGTGGTGGTAGTGGTAGGCATCCAGGCCCCCATGAGTAGGGTGGTGGTGGTGCTAGGCATCCATCCCCCTATGAGTGGGGATGGTAGTAGTGACAGGCATCCAGGCCCCCATGAGTAGGGGTGGTGGTAGTGGTAGGCATCCAGGCCCCCATGAGTAGGGTGGTGGTGGTGGTAGGCATCCATCCCCCTATGAGTGGGGATGGTAGTAGTGACAGGCATCCAGGCCCACATGAGTAGGGGTGGTGGTAGTGGTAGGCATCCAGGCCCCCATGAGTAGGGGTGGTGTTAGTGGTAGGCATCCATCCCCCTATGAGTGGGGATGGTAGTAGTGACAGGCATCCAGGCCCACATGAGTAGGGGTGGTGGTAGTGGTAGCCATCAGGCCCCTATGGGTGTGTATGGCATTGGTGATAGCCATCCCGCCCCTATGGTTCGGCTGTTGCTAGTGTACGTCATTTCTGCATCCCTATGTGTGTGTGACATATGTCGGGTACGTGTCGTTTGTTTGTGTAGTGGGTGTTTGACTTACCATCTGCGCCGTACGCGTCCGTACCGGTTCCGGTAATAGATGTAGAGTATTGGTAGGACCTGCACGATGGGATTCATGGTTGGGTCGTCTCGTTCGGGTTTCTCGTGGTTTCGACTCGTACTCGTCGCTGGCTTGTTCGTCTCGTAGCCGTGGATCGTCTTGTGGCGCGAATCGGAGCTTATGTGCAACTCTCCCGGATGCTCTGACGTGCCGGACATAGCGACGGGGTCGGCGCGTACGGAGTGCGCATCGTACTAGTCCGGCCGGAAGGTGCTGTATATTTACTTCCGTGCGACTCGATTCGGCGTTTACGGATCCGGCTCGGGCGGGGAACAGGAGCTGGAATTGGTACGTACGGCTGGGTCGGAATCTGAGCAGTTATGCGCATCGTACTTGCTCATTCGGACGACTGTTCGAATCAGTCGGGAAACACGCGTTCGGCTTCTTTTTTTCCGGACGAATAGTGTTAGGTGCGCTTCCGGCCAAGATCGGAATCGGCCCCTTAGCCTTGCCTAAGAAGTGGCCCCAAAACACACGATCAGGAATCCCAAGTGTCCTCCACAAGTCCCCAGCCCTGAGGAAGACCTTTTTTTGAAACACTGTCCTTGGTCCCACAACGAAGGTCGAAACGCGTTGGCACGTATTACTTCATTGGTGTTTCGATTTGACTAATGTATTGCTTTTATTTTCAAACATGCTTTTATTTTTCTCCAGTTGTTTGATTTCTTGTTGCATAATCTGCACTTTATCCTCTAGTTTTCCAATTCAATTTTCTGCTTTCGTCAATTTTTCCGGGATCTTACAGATGTTTTCTTCAATTTTTGTGAGTTGATTATATAATACTGAAATTTCCTGTGTATGAGTAGTTTTAAATTCTCTTATTTCTGCCAAGATATTTTCAAGCATACTTTTAAATCGGCAGTTCCGAGTCTCCTAAGTCTATTTGATGGTTACCAGCCGTGTTTATCTTTTCCGTTAGTGAGGTTATTTGTGGGGTGTTTTCTACTATATCATTATTGTTGAAGGTTTGCCTAACCTTTGCTGTTTTTACTCAGAATATCTGCTGAACACTATTTCCTGGCTGCGCCAAATGCGTCTCCATTGATGTACATGCTTTATTCTGCTTGAAATATAATGGATACTGCTTACTACCAAATATACTTATAGTGGGATCTCCTTGGCTTATTAATTACTTGCCTTCTGTTCCCAGACTGTTATTAGCCTGATCCTCCGCTCCTTCCACTTCCTCCAACCCGGAAGGGGAGCCAGACATTTGAAGATCAGAGATATCACCTCCATTTCACTTTTCGATCCCCTTTTGTATTGTGTTTTATTTTTAGGGTCTTCATTTTTTTCCGCATCTAAAAGTTGCTGGACTTTCAAATCCATTCTATGTTGGACTGCTTTTTGTGCGGTCGAGTTGTAATGGTAGTTTTGGCTTGGTTACCCTTTCTGGGCTGGACTTGACTGATTGAATGAATCAGTATTAGTATTCATAGTTTTGTTTTGTAATGTATGGATACTTAAGCGTGGCAGTGGCACTTACTTTGTGAGATCCTTGCCGTGTTTTGTATGTGTTACAGGAATCAATTGAAATCAATTTGAGAGCTATGGCTATCTACCCTATTTTTAGACCTGCTGTGTTGCCTACCTGTATCCACAATTGAAAGTTACATTTTCACAACGCCCTCCCTTTGGACCGCTATGCATATGCTCTCAACATTTCGCCTTAATCTGCCTTGATAGCCCTCATGACACATCGCTCTCACCTAACACTCCTGGGGAGCTGGGCGTAATGCCTGTAGCCTGTATCGCCTTCTTCTTGCTCTTTAGCTAGACTTCTCTCTCCACGAGTATCAACACCGATCCTGGGTCTCCTTTCACGTACACTGTTTTGTCCTTTTCAGCTGCGGGTGATGGAGACTGCTATCTTAGCCGCTATAGCAGCAAACGCCATTACCGCCTCACTTCTCCGACCGCTCTCTGATCAGCGTTTCCTTCACTTCTGAGGGAGAGGCCTCAGATGCACTAGTGGCGACGCTTGTGGGAAGCGTCTACCGCCATCTCCCTCCAAGTTTTCATCCATTGATACATTCTACTGCATTTGATGTTTAGTGATTCAGTGCTATTGGTACGTATGAACATTTTAAATAGCTGCTATTTTTTAGGCATTGACCCATTTTCAATTTCTTTTCTTTCTTAACCTTCTGCAAAACTGCCATTACTCGTAAGATTATACTCTACGGTGACAGGGGCCTTGCATTATTCTTTTTTGTCCTTCTCCTGCTTCTAACAGCTGACAGCAGGTGTTCTGACCACACAATGGATATTGCTGCTGAAAAGGTAACTAGTAGTGTAATGAATGGGCACTTAATTGAAACCAATCGGGACCCATCTGGTCAAATCTGGGCCAGGAGCAGACCAGAGGCTAGAAATACTACACATATGGTAAGACAACTTCCGCTTTCTTCATTAGATCTTAGGAAGTGCTGGAAACCTGATGAGAGCCCTTCCCTCTCTATCCTGGCCTCTGTTCCTAAAGCTGGCCTTAACTCTTCTTTTCTACACTGCTTCTCCAAACTTATCCACCCCAGGGAATGCACAAATTATACCCTACTCTACTCTCAGTGGTCACCGAGGCCTCTCCCAAGCACAATTGCAATATTTTAAATTCGAGGTTCATTATGAAACATCCAATCACACACCATAAACTCATTCAAGACCTTTAACCAATATTATCTTCATAACCAAAACCTGGATGACTAATACATAAATGTAATATTTTGATCGCGTTTTTCGGATTTCAAATATCTCTTGAATCATGAGGATAAGGAAGGTGGTGAATTATCTGGTAAGTCACACACTGGGTTCTAGATACACTAACTTCTCATTTGACACTACCTTAATGATGAATTGTGCTGCATATAAAGTTTTGCAGATCCAAAGCCAACACTGTCTTTCAGTTTATTGATAGCTCTTCACCCTCTTTTGCGGCTAAGGTTTCTGACATTGTTGCTTTATTATTCTCTCTTTCCCACAACAACTTTTTAACTCTTGACGATTTCAATTTCTGTTTTGATTAATTTACTTCACCATATCCCCATAGATTTATGAACAATGTAATTCCTCCAGTGAGTTCAACAAGTTCTCTTTCTGATGCATTCAGTTTGATATGTACTGTACTTTATAGTCAGGTTTTTTGTTTTTTATTTCCCTTCCTCTGTGGCCAGACAATTTAATTTCAAGGATTCAGCAAAAATCACTAGTCAGCACCACTTTGGATGCTATAATTACAGTCTGACAAGTATTCAGATCATCAAGGAATCAAGTCCAGAACTGGTTCACATATAATTATATTACCTAAATCACTTTTAAAACAAAGGATAGTGAAAACGTGACCATAGATAGCACTGTAATCCAACGGTAGAGGCAGCCCACCAAAGAAATTAAAAAAGCCACAAAAGTCTCATCAATCAAGTATAAAGTGTATAACATGAACAGAAAAAAAATCCACTTCTCCTGAAAAACTGTACTGACACATTTTAGACAAAATTCACATGAGAACTGTACTATTTGGACACTCAGTCTAAAGCACTTTATGATTCTATTGAATCAGTTTTCTTGGTTAAAAATTAGAATTTGGACATTTTAGTCCAAACTTGCTTCATAGGGGAGCAAGCCCTTCTCTTTGACTAGTCAAGCCTTACTGGGCTGGGAGGTGACCCACACCTTTTCTCTATGGACAATTTGATTCCATCATCACCAATACCAAAACCAAAGGCTCATTAAGGGATTCGTGCCATAAACATATCTTTACAGAGCTAGTGTGACTGCTTTAACTCCCTGCTCTTCCTTCTATAACATCTCTCTAGCTTATCTTATGTTCCTGATTGGGTCTTTTCAACTCAAAGTTCACAAGTACACCAACGGCTTGAAATTGATCTTCCAATAACATCCGTCCTATAAGACTTTCACTCAGGCTGTGCAACAATGGAAGTTGACCACTTTGGTTAAACTCACCCTCTACAAAGACTGTAATACTGGTAATAGGGGCCTCAGTAGCAACCAGTTCATTTGAAATCTGACTCACAGAAATGGAAACTAGTCCTAAACCAATTAATTATATGGGCATAGTCCTAGGCTCTGAGGTTTACGGGTATTTAATTCTCTCAGACTGTTAAATTGGTCTTCTTCCATCAAAACCTCTCAGTTATTAAGATGTTCTGCTTCTTGATCGTCACTCTGAGACTGCACTGCCGCTCACATAATTGTGAATAGAATATGCCAACAGTTCCTGGAAGGCTCTCCCTGCTCATCCTTCCAGCCGCTGTGCTCTGAGTTGGTTGCATTGGTAATGAGTGCATCAGAAAGTAACATGTAAATGTCTGTGCATGTCCCATAAAATAACATATGACATAAGTCATACCAATGTCTTGTTGTTGAAGGCTTTTGTCTCACCCTTAAGCGATGTGTTTATCTTAATAGACCTTACTTAATTCAATCTTTTATTTTATGTGTAATATGTTGTCTACCCTCCTGCATGCTCATCACATGTTCTGGTGGTCTTAGTATTGCCGTAGTCTTTTGACTGGCAAAATGGGATGGGTTCTCAGGCCACAGGCACCTCCAATGTTTATTGTTAATTGCATGACCACGTAGTGTAGGTACACACTGTGCTTTGTTCATTAGTTTAGCTACCTGTGTGAATTCATATCAACTGTCACGTGCCTCTCTCTCTTGCAGTACTGTGAAACAATAGGCTCCTAAAGGAGTCACTTATATGTATTCAGAGTTGAAATGGTATAACAATCACACTTATAAGATATACTTATAATAAGGTGTGCCAAAAGTGAATAGTACAAAGGTTTTTTTCTTTATATAAATAAGACTTCAGCAATAAATATCAATACATTGTGCATAATCTATTACATCAATGTTCACTCAGGGGCCAAAATAAAACATTGTAAAGAGCACAGCCAACCCACATTAATCACAAAAATGACAAAAATCAAATTGTAGTGTATTTTGTAATGATCAATGAGGATCGGTATATCCACCTAACACATTACAAACTTTCTGACCATAGTCCAATCACAGTTGAAAACATGGTTACAAATTATCAAAGTTGACTGATGGAAGTAAGAGAGGGTGTACTGTCAACGTTTGGGTCTCAAATGCCTAACCAGTCGCTAGACCATCATCAGGACTGAGTGGCGCAAACAAAGCCAAAAGGACAGGCCCTGGAGGAACCGAGCAAAATACATAAACATGAATAAACCTTAATAAAAGAGATAATTGGTACGGTAAAAAAAAATCATAAATGTGGATCATGTGCTACCCAAAACCTGAAAAATATCTACAATTGTCTGTAACTAATCAAACATCACTGAAAATATGCCTACATATCCACAGTGAATAACTATATCACCAGCATAAAACTTGCAGAAAATATCACTAGACACTAAACCATGATCTATTTATAAAAATATCAATAGAAGTCCCGAATCCAAAGTAGCAACTCTACCCTAAGAGGAAATCACTGCTTACCCCAATGTATGTAAGTTAGAAAGCCTTGAAAAGTTCTTCAATCTTCCAATGGTCTAACAAATATAAAGATACGAAACTCAGGACTGGCAAGCACCATAAATAAAGTAACCACTTGGAAAAACCACTGCTTACTTACACATGCGGTCACGAAGAATTTAACCTGTGCTTATCCTAATCAATGGAGGAACGCCTTGTCGACTCGAGTACGAGAGTGCTATAAAAGCGTGCACCAGTCAGAAAGGAACTAATCATGTGACATGCCAGGAAAATACAGGCACCATCTTAGAACAGTGAAAATTACTATACATACTTGCGATGGACACGAATACGAAAAAGGTACAAAAATCAAAACCTCCCATTAGAAATGGACCATGAAAGAGAAAAAAGTCTGTTTCATCACATACCCCACAAAAGTCTCTAATTCATTCGATGAGTATAATATAAAACGTGCTAAGGAATAATGCCTGCCATCTTAAAAAGAAAATCATACACATGATTTGAAGACAGTGTAAATTGACACTCTATAAATGTATCAGTCACAAATCCAAGATATGTTTTCAAAAAGTAATCTTATAAAAAAAATAAGACTCATAACAGTCATAAGAATACCCAGAAAATCTCAAAGTTATTATACTATGAGAAAATCACTAAGCAGAAAAAGGCACTAACTTGAAAAAGGACCTGCTTATCCAAACACCTAGGAAACAGACAAAAGCTGCTATCTCATATCACAGAAAGTACCTCTTTAGTAAAAAAAAACCAAGCAAAACAAAGGGCTAATAAAGAGTACCATTCCACTTGTTGGTTGAGACCTTTCTTAACAGTGTTCACTTGGCAAATCCATCTATTCTCCTTCAATGTGAGCAATCAATCCACATCATGTATTCTCAAGGTATGACCAATCATATCTAGTACAAACCATTCTATTTGATTGACAGCATGTGCAATTTTTTTTAAAGTGCTCAACAAATGGAGCTTTCTGAACATTACATTGAATTATAGATCGGTGTTGTAAAGCATGATGACAAACCCCTGAGTCATTTTACCAATATACTTAAGGGTACAAGGACCCTCAGTGCAATACATTGCATTATTTGAGGCACAATTTGAAAACTGTTTAAGTTGCCATGTTATTCCATTCAAAACACATGTTTTAACAATACTTGGGTGGCACAGGCAGCACACTTTCCACATGGATGGTGTCCAGTAACAGGTTCAAGTCCCATAATTGTATCAATGTAGTTGTTTGAGGTTCTATATATGCCTTTACCAATCTGTCTCTTAGGTTTCTGGCCCTATTAAAGGAAAACATGGATTTTTCCAATGTACAATTTTCAGATCCCGCAATTGATTGATTCATTTATTTTTTATTTCATTAATTGATTTATAAATTTCGCATGTTGGAGATCATTAGTTTTGATACTCATAAATGATATTTAAAAGTTTATTCAAATATTTTGAAATAAAATCCCTTGTAGGCACCTTTATCTGGCAACTTTTAGAAATTTGGTATTTTTTGTCCCAACCCTTTGTGCCTTCTGCCAGTGTCCTGGGTCACATGACTGAATGGCTCTGCTGTTGGGGTTTGTGTATTCCCCAAGACAGTGGCACAAAGGGGACTAGGTGTGGGCAGGATGGGCCATCCTGCATTGATGGCTGGAGGCAGAGCTGTTCCCTGCCCCACTTACACTTCAAAGGGCTTGCCTCCAGCACTCACACTACAGAACCTGCACTAATGATTTTTCACTACAGACTTCTTAGAGCCTTGACAGAGTAAAGGAAGAACCTTCTAGAAACAGATGTTGGAGTAGGATATGGCGTTCTGCTGACACACAAAGGCTGGCACCAGGTATAAATATAGGACCCTCAGAACCATTCTTCAGTACACTGTAGGACCTGTGGAAGATTTGGAAGGACTGCCTAGCTGCTTGAAGGAGAGCTGGACTATCTCCTTAAACCCAGGACCACCAGAAGTGACAC
The DNA here is from genome assembly GCA_963921515.1 of Calotriton arnoldi. Classification (NCBI taxonomy): domain Eukaryota; kingdom Metazoa; phylum Chordata; class Amphibia; order Caudata; family Salamandridae; genus Calotriton; species Calotriton arnoldi. Next base: position 399,813 of record CAWUFW010012198.1, read on the forward strand.
GAAGAGCTAGTTGCTAGCATCGTGTATGGACATACAAAACTTCTGAGGCCTTGAATTCTGCTGCTGGCCTCTGCTTGAGTGAATCCTAACATCCCAAGGGGTGCCCTCGAGTTCCTGGACCCTTGGCAGTGGTGTTGGTGGTACTTCTCCAAAAGCTGGTACTACGAAAATGTTTCCACCCAAAAAGTTTCTGGAGAACCGACTGAAGACCATGACCTACTTGCCAGATGATCTGCCCAAGGTGCATTGCCCACCAACGTGACTTTGCGGCTGCTTGTGCTACATTCTTCTCCGCAGCAGAAAATGCTGTTAAGCAGGGCTTCCCAGCACTGGTATCCGGCCTTGTGGAACTGTAACAAAGATTAAACTCTCCAAATTTAACAGGCGTGAACTGAGTGTCCGTAGAATATGTTTATTCAGTTAATCAAGGTAGGAGAACAATCCCAGCCATCTTCCTCGCAGCTGCTTCAGCTCCCAGTTTGAACACAAATATTCTTCCTTAGAGCAGCTCTTGCCTAATACATTATGTAGAGTAACAATGATAGTATCAAGGAGCACACAAATATTTTTTTAACAATTCAAATGTCAGGTACAATTATAATCTTTCTAACCGTAGCATTAATGAAGCATATGTAGACAGGAGTCTTGAAAGTTCTTGTATTCAGTTATGTCGTTTTTATTTTCACAATTAGATGAAGGAACACATGCATCAGTCCAGCCAACGTGTTTCGTCCGTAAAAGGACTTTATCAGGGCTGCAAAACAATTAAATAAACATCTTTTAGTATCAACTAAATGACTTCAAAATTTAAGCAAAAAACTTAAAAAAGGACACAAGATAGACATGACAACTATCAGCAAGACTAGTATGTTCTGTCCCTTATTTTTAGACAAAGCAAACATCCGCCAATTATTACACAGTAAAAATTTTCTAAGTGACCCCCTGCCTATATACACTCTAGTTTACAATAATGACATAGTTGTCTTAACAATAATTTCATAATTGAAATGTTCAGTTCACAATCTATGTAGATCAGGACATAAAGTATAAAAAATATAATACATGAAAATTAATACAATCTTATCTGTTCTGACTAAGTCACTTTAAACTCTCCAAATTGAACAGGCGTGAACTGGATGTCTGTAGAATATGTTTATTCAATTAATCAAGAAAGGAGAACAATCCCAGCCATCTTCCTCGCAGCTGCTTTAGCTCCCAGTTTGAACACAAATATTCTTCCCTAGAGCAGCTCTTGCCTAATAAATTCTGTAGAGCAAGATGACATCTCAACATTCCAGTTAAAGACCCAGATACCACACACCTCCCTTTTTTACAAACACAAAGGCAACTCCTACCCGCAAGGAACATTATAAGTAACATAAGGAGTACTGTAAATAAAACTCATGACACAGTCATGAATTGGGGGAAAAATGTACCTTGTAGAAGAATAAAGCATAAGTGCCATATAGATAAACACATTTGTATATATGAAAAAACTGAAGGTCAACCATCCTAATTTGAAGGTTATGTACCCCACTCTACTAGAAGCTTCTACATACTTAGGTGCCCTTACAACTCTTAGGCTCCTTCTCGCTTCCAGCCAAACTCCTTTTTAATCACTTCCCTTGTCATCATTCCCATCACACAGTGTCCCACTTCTTTCATTACCTCTTACAACAACCACTCTATTCAAATTCCAAACACATGAATCTGCCATCTTGACTGCTTTTAAACAGTTTAACCACTCTTATGAAATTTGAGAACTTCACTCCCTGAACGATCCCAGGTTTTCTGATTCTCATCCAATCACCAACTCACACATTTGTCACCTTCACCCCTTTTATATCATAGAACCATTTCTTTCTCTCATTCATTTTCCTCACTTCTCTGTCATGCCAATTCTCACCACCCTTCCTCTCACATTTTGCAGTCACCCACAAAGGAGACATCAGACTGCTCAGCTTCCTCCCCTTGAATAACTCAAATGGGGTTTTGCCCGTTACCAAGTGTGGAGTTAGCCAATACACTTCAACCTTTCTGCGCACCTCACCTTTCCACTCCAAACCACACCTTTTAGCAATCTGTATGGTTTCCTTCAACACCCTATTGAAATGCTCAACCATACCATTTGCCTTTGGATAGTATAAAGCACATTTCTTGTGCTTAATGCCATTTTTTACAAGAAAATCCTCCATCTCTTTGGAGACCAACTGGACTCCAGTATCTGTCACTAAAACATCCAGTATTCCCTCTCTACACGATTCTTCCGAAACGACACAACATGCCTTGTTTCAATCCCACGGGTGAAAGTTACTTCTTGCCACCTCGAAAACAAATCCATCAGAACTGACACGTAAGTTGTTCTACTTTCCGAATGTATTGGACCCAATATATCCAAGGCCTCTTCCTCCCACAGACCATTAGTTAAATTCCTAACCACCATGGGTTGGGTGTGAGGTTAATTACTTTTTCACTCCACACATATTGCATGCAATGCCTTATACATCTTTCCACTTCTACGTCCTTTCTCGACCACCAATACACCATTCTCAATCTTTCCTTAGTTTTGGAACTCCCTGGATGTCCCTCATGAGCCATAATCAACAATGCATCTCTCAGTGCAAAAGGAGGGACCAATCTTGCCCCTCTGAAAAGTAACCCCTGTTTTCCAGACAATTCATTCTTCATTCCAAAATCTTCCACACTCAACACTGCCATTATCCTTCCTCCTCCAACCACAATTCAAGAGTTTAAATACTTCTTGTATCACATCATCCTCTTCAATTGCTATCCTCCAGCTGCTTTCAAAATCATACCTCCTTCGATTTCACAAACACTAGAATCTTCATTTATCTCACTCTCATTCGCCAACTTATCACCATCCTCCGATACCAATCTGGATGAAAAGTCAGCCACTAAACTCTTTGCCCCTGGAATGCATTCCACCACATACTCTTGCAGTACTATCACCAATTTAGTGATTCTGCTTGAGACTGTTTCAATGCCTTTTTTGCAAAACTAATTCCCATATTGGTTTGTGATCCATTTTGACTGTAAATTCTCAGCCCCAAAGAAACATTATTATCTTCACAGCTCAATAAATAGCTCACACCTCCCTCTCAATCACAGCATTTTGCATCACCTGCCCTTTTAATCTAAGTGAGGCAAACATAATTGTCCTTTCCGATTCTCCTTCACCTTGCACCAACACTGCACCCAATCCTTTCAGGCATGTATCAGTTATCAAGGTTGATTTTACAGCTGGGGTTAAACTTCTTAGATTAGGGGCTGCGGCCAGTTCTGATTTTATCCTGTTCACGCACTTCGTTTCACAACAACTCCATACCTTTCTTTCAATCTTCCTTTCAAAATTAGGCACAAACTTGTTGTAATAGTCCACCATTTCCAAAAACGTCAAAAGTTCCTTCTTGTTCGTGGGCACGGACAACCCCTGGTTCTCTTCAACCAAACTGGCCTTAGGCTTAATGCTATCTGCTGAAACTTCATGTTCCAAATCAATATAGAATTGTCGGAATGTACACTTCTCACCTTTAATCGTCAAATTAACTTTTCCCAACCTCCAAAGAACCTACCTTACTCGTATATCATGCTGTTCCATATCATAGCCAAATATCAAGGCATCATCTTTTTTTTTTTACATTTTTTTTTTGTCCTCATTTTGCCAACGCTCATACTGAGTCTCCTCCTCTCTCCCTACATTCCGTATGAAAACCGTCTGAGAGGAAATGGAGTACTCTCTAAGAGAAATGCTGTTTCTAGTCCCATCTCCACTTCTACCTGTACGTCCCTTAGAGATGCCAGAACCGCCAGCACTATTAGGCTTAATCATTGGACCCGCTTGTCCTTTCTCTCCATCCCAACATTAAGGTCCAGATCTTGTCTCTACTTTCTGGATCACAAGCCATATCTGATTCACTAGCTGATATAACACTCTTTAAACATTCAGCAAAGGTCGGTGAATTTTCAGATTTCCACTTAATACATATTTCGCGTCTTGCCAATATTACTACATAGAAGGTAAACATACAACCCACCTCCTTCTTCATCCCTTCTTCTTGCGTAAGCCCAAAAAATATTAGATGTGGGCTTACCTTCATCTTTTTCCCCGGACATCTCCTAGAAAATTACATATGTCCAACCAATATTGCGTAATCTTTGGGCATTCTAAAAACATATGCAAGTCATCAGCTTCTTCATGCTTGCATCTTGGACAGCAATATTGATTACCAGTAACCTTCGACAACTTCCACGGGGACCAATAAACTCTGTGGACAGTAAACAGATGATTTCATTTTAGCGAGGCAGGTTTTACAACTACTCGTAACATATCGAAAGAATCCGTCCACAGAGTCTTGGCTTCCTCCTCTCTAAATCTTTCACCCCATAGGTTTCTAATGTCCGTACTAAACGTATCCTCTGCTTCCACGAAGGACCAATACCAAAGGAAATTTCCTTTTTCCAATCATCTGTTCTTGCAAGCTGATCTAACTTCGAATCTTCCTCCTCGTGCGTCCATTTTTGAGTTTCCCACCAGGAGCCTAATTGATAATATTTGAACCTTGTCAATTTCCCCTGGTCAGGTTACTAAGTGTTTCCCAGCTCACTAACCTGTTATCCTTCATTAGATCTGCCCAGTGAAATATACCCCCTGCTTTTAATGGTTGGCTCAATTTATCTTTCAGGCATTCAGGGGTACCTGGAGATTCCCAAATAGGTGCCCGTGCAGAATAATATGTGAATCGCAGTTTTTCCGGACATACATCCATGTTTTCAATGCAGTATTTAAAACTTTTAATCTGACCTTTTAAAGAACTTCGGGTCTCCATACTTAAAAAGGAAATAGTGCTGGCCCTGGCTAACCTCCCCGAGCATTGCGGAAAATAATAAGCCCAACGATGACCTATCGGGCTTATTTGCCAACATACGAAATTTTTTAAAATGGAAGGCATAACAATAGGCAAGCAAATCGGGTAATGCTAATCCTCCTACTCCAAGTTTTCCTCTCAACTTCCTCCATGCGATCCTGGGTCCCCTTGACGCCCATATGAAACTCCCAATTTTTCCCTGTACTTTAGCTATATCCTCTTTCCTAAAAGTTAGGGAATGGAATTAAAAAGAAAGGTAGCCTTCGGAAGTATAACCATTTTTATAAGATTTACCCTGCCGTAAATGGTTAATGGTAGATTCGCCCATTTTAACAATAAACTTGATATCTCTTGACTCACTTTCTTCCAATTCACCCTTGTGATATCCTCTAACTTTTGTGTGATTATCACACCCAAATATCTCATTTGGGTTTTGATCCCTAAAACATTTGTTCTCTGATTCCATTGCATGATCTCAGTTTTATCTGTGTTAATCCTATACCCAGAAAGTGAGCCAAATTCTTCAGCCCTTCTCATCAAAATGGGTATTGCCTCCTGGGGATTTGTAGTATATACAATCAGATCATCAGCATATAATCCTAGTTTTACTTCGAACCCATTAAAATTAATAGGAAGGATCTCAATATCTGCCCTGATTGAGTTAGCGAAAGGCTCTATATATAGGTTAAATAGAAGCGGAGACAGGGGACAGCCTTGCCTTGTCCCTCTAGTTATACTGATCCAATTTGTTAAGTCTCCATTAATCAACACTTTAGCCCTGGGATTTTAATACAGATTTTTACTGCCTCCACCATATTTTTGGGGAAATTAAAACAGATTAAGACCTCCCACAAATATTGCCAATTCACTTGATCGAATGCTTTGGCAGCATCTACTGCCACTACCGTCAGGGGAATTTTTTTCTTCTACCATATCCACTACCCCTATCATCTGGAAGGTTAGCTCATTAAGTTGCCTCCCAGGGATAAAACCTCTCTGATCCGGATGTACAACCCCTTTTATCACCTTAGACACTCTCAATGCCATAATTCCGGAATAGATCTTATAATCCGCATTTATAAGGGATATAGGTCTATACGAATCAATCTTTAGCGGATCTTTATTGGGTTTTAATATTAAAGTAATGGTAGCTTCAGACCAAGTGGTGGGGATACTCTCTCCCCTACAATATAGCCTATTACACATGGAAGTTAGAGCGGGTACTATATATTCTAATATGCAAAGATATACTTCCACCGGAAGGCCATCTGGCCCTGCTGCTTTTCCCCTCGCCATCCTTCTACACTGCATACTGACCTCCTCTTCTGTTATCTCTCTTTCCAAATATCTCCTTTGCTCTTCATCCAGCTGTGGGAGCCTAGTCTGTCCTAACCAATTCTCAATCCTTTCTTGATTAGGAAATACAGTCTCCTTATATAGCTCACTCATAAACTCACTAGCCTCCCGGCCAATTTCTTCATTTGCACATAGCTCCTCCCTGCCTCTCTACTCTTCAGACATTTTATTATGTTCCTAGCTCTATCTGTTTTCACCTTCCATGCTAATAAAGAGCTACATTTCTCCCCATACGCAAAATGCTGAAGCTTACTAACCTTCCATTTATCAGATCATTTCTTATCTAATTGCGCCTGAAATTTTGCCTGCAAATTTTCTAGATCTTTAGCCAAGAGGGATATATTCATAGCACCATCTAAGGAGGCCTTCTGTAGATCTCTCTCTTTCTTCTTAATCTCCCTTATTTTACTCTCCTCATCCTGTTTTAATAGCTTTCTTTTCCCCTGGTTATAGATGTCAATATTCCCCGTAGATAGGCCTTAAAAGCATCCCAGACAAGTTGCTCACTCGCAGAGCCTATATTAGTTAAGAAATATTCCTCAGTTTTCTTTCCCAATTCTCTAATTACCATTTCATCTAATAATAGGGTCCTATCCAACGTCCACCTTCTTGACCCTTGCTTTTGATGGAAATCCACAGACATTACCACTCCGGAATGATCAGATAAAACTGCTGGAATATGTAATACAGTTTCTATATCCGTATATAAAACTTGGTCTACAAGAAAGAAGTCAATGCGGGAATGATGTCTATATTTTTGCTATAGTAAGTAAAATCCCGTAATTCCTTGTTCTTAATACGCCAAATGTCTACCAAATTAAATTCTTGTATCATGCTTTTTAATCTGGCAAAAGCTTTTGGTGGGGTAACATACTTCACACGTGACGTTCTATCTAGTTCCTTATTAAGAACTAAATTAAAATCTCCTCCCAGGATTATAGGTGCTTCTGTTTCTAACAGACAGATTTCCAACTTTGCTAAAGGGTCCTGATTGTCCTCATTCGGCCCATAGTACACAGCACACACCAGGGGCTTATCTTGTATTAATATTGTTGCTGCTAACCATCTCCCTGTAGTATCTGTCTCATATTTCAATACTCGAATTCCGTAATTTTTCCTTATAATAATAGCCACACCCCTTGAACTTCCCCTTTGATCTGAACACAGAACCTCTTGGGCCCAACGCGCTTTACTAAAAAGCTGTCTACACTCCTCCCTCTCTAGATGGGTCTCTTGTAGGAGAATGATTTGTACATCCCTTTGCTTTAAAAATTCTAGCACCCTACATGTCTTTTTCGGCCCCTTAGACCGTTTACGTTCCATGTCAAAAAACATATTTTTTATGATTATCCATCCTCTACTATTTTTCTACTTTCCCCACATTCCCCACATCTTTCCGACTCCTTCTGCCTGAATCCTTTACCCTACTTTGCTTATTCATTTCCCATTTGAGTTCAGCATTTTAAGGACATTTTTTTCTTTTACCCCTATACTCCCCTCACCCTGTGCCCTCCCTCCCCCCGGAAACCCCTTTTTACTCCCTGGGCACTGTATTCTGCCCTTTGTGACCCCCCCACCCCGGAGAGAAAAAAATTCTAAATACAAAATAAAAATAAAAACGGCGTCTACATAAACCCTTTATATCATCCTGTGTGTGTACATTTAGTTTTTTTATTTATTTATTTTTTTTTTTTTTTTTTTTTATTTTACAATTTCTACGTGACCTACTATCCCATTATAACACAACTGTATCTAGATATATCCAAAAAGAGATACTCAAAAATACTCAACCCTCCATCTGTACCAAAAAAGATCCACTTCCTCTGGAGTTTGAAAATTATACATCTTGTTACGCCACATTATTTTCAGCAATGCAGGGAATCTCATCTGCACCTGGGCACCCTTACTACGAAGCTCACTCATTCGGGATCCCAGCTCCCACTGTCTGTGTGCAGTTCTCCTGCCCAGATCCGACCTTATTTGATAACTAAACCCTTCATATTTTTGTACTCCCTCTTTCAAAGCTCTTCCCAGCACCAATTCCTTCACTGCATATGTTTGAAAATTAATTAGGATTCTTCTCGGTGCCTTCCTTGCTGAGTTCAATCTGAACGGGTCCCTATGGACTCTTTGGATCTCATTCTCCAATTCTATGTCCGGTCTATCTCTCAAGACCCCTTCTCTTAATAGTTTACAGATATATGCTTTAATGTCTCCCTTCTCAGAGCCTTCTGGTACCTGAAGAAGTCTTAGATTATTACGTCTTGCCTGCATCTCCAGCCTCTCCATGTCTTCCTCCAATACTCTATTCTGTCTTTTAAGTTTTTCTAGTTCTCCTGAATTTTGAGTTACTACCTCCGAAAGCTCCTTCAGTTCCCCTTCCAGTATGCCAGTCCGTTGTGCTATACCATCTATTTTTCCTTCTAGAGTCTCGCATTTATCCTGGATTCCTTTCTGGTTGTTTTCCGAGATCTCACATTTTTCAAAATATCTAATCTTAGACTCCGAAACATTATTTCTACCTGAGACTCTATCCCTCCTACTGCCCCTTCCACCACCTCTCCATCGACTGACCTTAGTTGAGGGTAATCCCTATCGGGACACATATCTCGACATCTTCAACTAAAACCATGCCTGCGTTTGGGGGTTGCTGATTCTCAGGATCTCTCAAGCTCTCATTTCTTATACTACTTCTTTGAGTGGGGGAAAAGAGGATGCCCCATGGGTATCAGACGATGTAGCGCTGGAATGATACTCTATTTCTACTTCTTCTTCCACCTCTTCCCTCTCAATCCTATTTTCCCCCTGTCCCTCCTTGTCCTGCTTTTCTGCTAAAGCAGAAAATCTATTTTCCAATTGTATTGGGGCAGTAGATATTGCCCTCTTTCCCCCTCCCCAGATGGTGCTGCAATCTGCTCCATTATCTTAAAGTAGGAGCGTAAAGATGGAAGGGGTTTTGTTGAATTCCGTGTCGCCCTAGGGCCACACCTTTTAGGTTTTCCTCCTGATTTTACCCCTTTTTTCTTTGTTGTGACCGGGGCTGGAACCAAGATTTCCTGACTTTCACCCTTCCCGTTAACTTGTCCTCCTCCTCTTCGAGCTGACTCCGGAAGGGAGCGCAAGAGATACCTGTTTTTACTTTGTGAAGTTATCACATCTCGTCCAATACTCTCCTACTCCAAAAACTCTGGAGACTCTTTCCACAGGTGGATCTTCCCCGAGTATACGTTCGTTAGTTACATTTGCGGCTGCTAGATCCACCCTGTATGTCGCCCTCTGTAGTCCATAAACTCCCCCCTGTAAGCACTTGCCTACCTCAATGGCCGTATCAGGAGATACACTCTCTCCTCTCACTTGCAGCCTACCATCCGGCACAATTGATACCTCAATACAGGGGGGCACATCCATCTGTTTCCAAACCTCTGCAGGGCCTCCACTCTCTCCCAGTATCGACTGGCTGCTCTCCTGATCTTCCTCCTTGCTGTCGCTATCGTCCCAGCAGCCGTCCCGACGTATCTCTCCTGGCCGCTTGCCACGTCCGATGCTGACGCTGCCTCCTCTCACCCGGAATCCGACCAGAAGTGAGGCAGCCCGCGTCTCCCTCCAGCGGGCCGCCGCTCTACTCCAGACTCCTCCGATGCGAGACTCAAAGTCTACACCCATATGTAGTAAGTCTCGTTTTTAACAAAAAAAGAAAATTTCCGTCGAAATGCCGATTTATAGAGATTTCAAACCATGCAGGTTTGAATCCGTCGAGGTCCGCCGAATCCTTCCATTACTGTGATTCTCTCTCTCCGGGTTTGCGAGGTCACGCGACGGACGTTAGCCAGCCGCCATGTTTCCCCCCTGCGGACATTTCTAGCCTTCATCAATCAAGGCATCATCTTGATAAACCTTGATATCTTCTAAGCCTTCAACATGCTTTCCATCACTCTCTGAAATTCAGAGGCTGCAGAATCCAACACAAAAGGCATTCTCTTATATCCGAAAGTACCAAAAGGTGTGACAAAAACAGTAAGGGCCATATGTAGGTAATTTCTATTTACCGATTCCTAAATACCGAATTTTACCGATTCGGTATTTAAGAATCGGTAAATAGAATGTAAGTAAACATTCGGTAAATTTTACCGATTCGGTAATATTCGGTATTACCTATTCGGTATTTACCGAATCGGTAATAAGGAATACCTTCCCATTCATTCCTATGGGCCTGGAGGCCCATAGGAATGAATGGGAAGCCATTCACTATTACCGATTCGGTAAATACCGAATCGGTAATAGGGGAGCATATTCAAGGGTGGCAGGGTGTCAAATCGACACCCTGTTGCACCCTGAATCGTGCATGTGTGCACATGTGGCGCACATACATGCCCTAAGGGCATGTATGTCTTCCACATGGCACTTTTAAAAAGCACAAAATTGCTTTTAAAAGGTATTCGGTATTTACCACCAACTTGTAGTTGGTGGTAAATAACGAATCCTTAAACCAAAAATGCACTCACTTGAGTGCTCCTACATAGGATTTAAGGAATCGGTAATTTACCGATTCCTTAAAATAACGAATCGGTAAATTACCGACTCCTTAAATCGGGCCTCCTACATCGCAAAGGGCTAAATACCGTTCGGTAACGGGAAATTTACCGATTTTCGGCCGTTACCGACCGGTATTAGCCCACCTACATATGGCCCTAAGTTCTTTAGACTCCTCATCAAATACAATCTGGTGATAAGCTGACTTGAGGTCAATGGAAGTAAATACTTTGGCACCACCCAATGAAGTCAACATATCTCCAGCCTTGGGAATAGGATACTTATCCACCCCCACACATCTATTCAACTCTCTTAGGTCCACACACAACCTTCGTTTTCCATTGCTCTTCCTGTCTGCCACTTCCAGAGCCATCCCATCAATAACACCTTCACTATTCAATTTATTTAATTCAGTTTGCATATCTGCTCTCACAGAAAAATGCAAATTGCAAACATTACTACATACCAATTGTGCTACCTTCTTTATTTTGATTTTATGTACATACCCCTTCAAACATCCAAGCTCTTTCCTAAACACAGAGGGAAACTCCTTCATCGTTTCCAGTCTAAAATCCTCACATGCAGCATCGTCAAGAGCATGAACATTCTGACCCAGATCTTTCGAACTCATAGGGGGATCACTATTAGGATCCAACATCAGCCCACAATGTTGCTATTGAAAACAACTCAAAATACTATCACCTCGTACCGATACATACACTATACCAGATATATATCTATTTTTATACTCAATCAAACCCACAAAACATCCTTCCAGTTTTATAAGTTCACCCCAATTTCGTGATGTCAGGTTTCTGTGGTTTTACTTTCCCTATAAGTCGTTCATTAAAGAAAATGTTGGACACCAAGTTTATTTGTGCTCTCCCCTTCCACCAAGATCTCATCAACAGGACATTTCCTTTTTCCATTTTCAATCTGTAGTACAATCTGACCACATTCAATTTCACTGTCACTCCCTTCTTGTCATGAATCCACTTTTTTACCCTTTCCTTCCCCTTCTTACTCTTACATTCACTTTGAAAATGACCTTTCTTCCCCCACTTTGTACACTCAGCTTCTAAAGTTGAACATTCTTTGTGAAAAACAAAATGTCTCTTTCTTCCATATCTAAAACATTTCTTTTGAACATTCAGTTTCTTTTCCTGTGGACTGTACTTTTGTTTAACCACACTAACTTGTTGCACTGAGTCATTCTTGATGACATCTACACATCTCATAGAATGTTCAATTTTCTTAGCTATTATCAACACCTCATCCAGTGTAGGGTCATCCTTCTGCCACAAATCTTCTCCAACTTTGTCAATATTGCAACCCAGCATGAATTGATCCCTAATTCTCTCTTCCACAGTTCCTAAGAATTTAAACGATGATGCCAGTTTTCTCAAGCCGGTGCTGTAGTCTTCCACAGATTCTCCATTCCTTTGCACCCTCTTCTCAAAATGATACCTTTCAGAAATAGAACTTACGTTTAGTAAATAGTGAATGTCTAGTTTTCTAATGCACAGCTCATATTCATTTAAATTCAAAGCATCCCTATCAGACACATCAGGAAGATGATCAAAAATTCTTGCCTTCCAGGACCCAAACAATGCAGCAAAAAAGCTGTTTTCCATTCTGAGCTCAAAGACGATCCACACACTCTAGCATATCTTCCAAACACCTTTTTCCATTTGCCCCATTTTATGGTGGGCTTCCCAGGAAATGGCGAAAGAAATGGAGGCAATGTGGCCTTCTGCATTGTGAATGCAATAGCATCAATAAAGCAGAAGAGAAGAAGAAAGAATAAAATAAGCAAAAATAAACTGAGACAACATAGTGCAACCAAATTATAGCAGACACTAGACACAATATGTTGCAACACCGGCACCAGATAATGTGCCCGAATTCTCCCCTGCATAAAAAGGAAACACACATAACTACTGCCCCAGATGTCTTAAAAGAGGTGTGTCCATCACCGCATGTAGTTGATGCAGGCACAATTCTTCAAAGGTGTGCCTATCACCGTATTTTGGATACTCCTTTTTATCTCTTATCAAATTTAAAGTGATTTCAATCTTCCAATATAATATGTTCCACCAATGTCGCTTACATATTGTTAACTTATGGCAAAGTGCCCAAACTCTCAAAATGATCGAAACCAGGGCTGCATTGCATCTTTTCCTAAAGGTGATCCAGCTTGTTTTCAACAACTCAATAAAAATGCAGTGAGCCCAATCCTCAAAAATGGCTGATACCAGTGTCGTGCTGTGTCTGATTGTACAGGGAATTCAGCTTGTTTCCACACCGCTATGACGACACGGTAACGCACATGCCAGTGCATGTGCACAATGAGTGGAGCTCGTGTATTCTTAACCTTAAGACAACAACAGCAGCGCGAGGTAAGCGCATGCTTAATAGCTGTTGCCCTAAATGTATTAGGGGCCAAAAACATGGGAAAAAGCTTTGCAAGCCAGTATACACTTAACCTCACCACACTAATAGTAGCACGATCTCCGATAACTACCACTGTGGTAAAGTTAAATGCAGACCACAAAAGCTTAGGCTGCCACTCAGAACGCCCGAAGTCAACTCATCTTGATGTTGGGATGAATACTCTCCAAAGAAATCCTTATTTTCCTCGTCGCCAGTGTAGCAAAAATTAAACTATGCAAATTGAACAGGCGTGAACTGGTTGAAATCCATAAATACGTTTATTCAGTTAATCAAGATAGGAGAACAATCCCAGCCATCTTCCTCACAGATGCTCTAACTCCCAGTTTGAATGCAAACATTCTTCCTTGGAACAGCTGTTGCCTAGTACATTCTACAGAGTAAGATTACATCTCAACATTCCAGTCAAAGCCCCAAATACCATAGGAACCCTCTACAGCTCGCTGGACATTTAGAACTTCCAAAAGCTGTCTAAGTCCAAAGGTAAAACTCTTCACCAGGCTCAATGAAGACCGGCTCCCTATTGATGAAGATGACTTCCTCAGCCTGGAAATCCAGCTTTTCCAACAAGGCTTCATCCAGTGGGTTCCCGGCATCAATCACCCCACCTCAAACATAGGCTGCTGCCTTGCCCTGCTGATCTCTACTTTCGCAGGAACTTTTCTGCAGCAATTTTTTTAAGTCGGGAGGCAAGCTGAGTCTGGGCCCTATCCAACCCTTGTATCCGACCCTCGCTCCATCGTGGTCGATCTTAACTTTTGACTTTGACCTGGTTTTACACAACCAAATACCTGCTATTTGGCGCTTTGATCTTTTAGGTGCTAGATTTCTGAAAAAATAAAAAAAATAATAACTGTAGCTCTACTGATTGGATTTAAGTTGTTTTGGTGTCATTTTATTTATTGCAATTTACTTTATTTTTCTAAATTGGTCTGTTTTTTTTTTTGTGTCTTACTATTTGTGTGCTGCATAAATACTTTACACATTGCCTCAAAGTTAAGCCTGACTGCTTTTGTGGCAAGCAACCAGAGGGTTAAGCGTATGTTGATTAGTGACTTTTCGTGGTTCACCCTGACAAGGATTGTGGTTGTTGGCTGAGTGGGGTTACCACCCACCTCAACCAATAAACCAATTGTGGGCGGCAATTGCATACTAAGCGCTCCCACCCTAATTGAAATTATATTATTATTTCAGTTATTTAGATTATACCATAGAACATGTTGGAAACGCTATATGCATGTTACAAATAATATACCATTATCTGCCTTGATAGATAAGCGGCAGATGAGCACCCCATTGTGATTTGATTGTGTAACGCACTGGTTTGCCTACTGCAACCGGCAGAGGTTAATCAATGATCTGGAAACTACAATATCAGAATCTGCAAGATATAGGTTATGAAGTACAGCCTAACGCCAAAGAGAAAGTTTTCATCAAATTATACATCATGCTAATGAGAATATGTAGTAAACATTCTCGCGTTAGAGAGGTCATCATGTTGTCAGATGCACAAGCTTTGCCTTCATCTCATTTCATGCACAGAAACTGTATCTCGCTAGATATTTGTTGTGATGCTAAATTAAACAAATTGAACTTTTTTACTCATTTCTAAAAGTAATTTACATTTGAGACATAATTATAAACAACCTGTCAGTTTTTCATTCTTAAGTTGTTTGGCATTCTTTTTAAATAGTGACTTTTCCGTGGTAACAAAAAATGACTTCATTGACTTATAAAATACTAACTTTTTTAGGTCTCCCATTTAGAAAATTGGCAGCAGAATTGTAAAAGTTGAATTCAGGTCGCGGGATTCTAGTAGCAGGTGTTTACTGATGCCGACTGTTCTGAAATGATTAAATGTCTGCGATGGAAAATAACATGACATTAGAAGTCAAGACGCAGGGTAAGCGAAAATATCCAAAGCATCGGCAATGCCAGACCACGTCTGAATGTAATTCCAGTGAGGGTGGTATCTGACATGAATGTTTAATGTATTTCCGCACGCCTATGCCAGGTACTACAAATTCCTGTTATACCATGGACGTCGATTCACTAAAATGCCTGGGGTAACGGAACTGACATCATGTGCACTTTGACCCCTGAATGACCAACAGGAAGTGACATCATATGGCCCTTTAAGACGGTTACATGACTGGAAGCAGTATTGTGTGACCTTTAAGTAATACTGAATCACAGCAAGTGCCATCATATAAGTGGATGGGAAAATCTCACTTCAGCAGGGATACATTGAAAACCTTAAACACACAACAAAATGCCACAAACCTAGCTAAAACGCAGTCAGTACCTGACAATATGCGCTGCAGGGAAAAACGGCCCATCCTAATTTTGCACGATTTACATGGTATGGCGACTTTGATTAAAAACTCTAATAAAGAGGCTCAGAAATGTCCAGTGGCATCTTTTGTGGAAAGCCATACATGCCAACCCTCCCGATTCAGGTGGGAGATTACCGATTTCAAGGCTAGTCTCCCGCCTCCCGCTTCCTGCATGCAAAAACCCGATTCCTTCGCTGGTTTCATCTGACAGGCACTGGTCTTGTGTGCATATCATTTTAGTCATGTTTTCTCTGCCTGCCATCGCGCTTTCTCTGTGCTCCTGACAGGTAAGGTAAAAACGTATATTTGCATTTCTCATTTCAGAACCCGTAGCAGGACACTAGCAAGTCCCATCCGTGCCAATAGACCCGATTCACACCTCAATAGAAGTCAATGGGAGAAATACATTCTCCTGATTATTTTTTTTTTAAATCTCCCACTTTCCTCTTCTAAAATGACATAAATATCGATGTTAAAAATATCGAATAAAAAATATAGACTACAAAAATATCGTCTCCCATACCTAAACAGGTAAGTACAAAATTATTGAATCAAAAATATCGATGTAAAAAATATAGAAGTAAAAAATATCGATTTAAATAAATATAAAAAATAAAATAATATAGATTAAATATATTAAATATTAATATTAAGTTTAACAAAATTAATTAATTGTAATATACATTAAAAAAATATAACAAATAAACTTGATTAAAAAAGAGATAAACACACAAACATAATAATTTATACATATATATATATATATATATATTCCCTTTAAAATAAGTAATAAACTATTATCTTTAATTTATTTTAAAAGTTTAACATTATATAAAAAAATAAAAAAATAAAAATATATATATATATATATCCTTACGTGTAAATCGAAGTAGGTGCGCTCTCAGGATAACAGACACACAACCCAATATTCAGATGCAACCAAGTTTAATCCACTACGCGTTTTGACTGCGTCCGCAGCCTTGCTCAAATTGATTCACAAATATAGTTGTAAGAGGTTTAGACTGCAATTAACCATTCCAACATGGCCGCCATTATAGACTATCATCATTGTCCTTTCTCTGTTTTGTATACTCTCAATCTGACGTTATAAGACACTTTCTGTTTGTGCACTTTGATCAAGGCTGCGGACGCGGAGGGGTAAAAATTACTATTCCAACTCCAGTGAGTGCAACAGTAGGGAAAGTGTTGGATAGCGGAGGGATAAAAATTACTATTCCCACTTCAGTGAGTGCAACAGTAGAGAAAGTGTTGGATAGCGGGGGGGGGGGTAAAAATTACTATTCCAACTCCAGTGAGTGCAACAGTAGGGAAAGTGTTGGATAGCAGAGCGGTAAAAATGACTTCTCCCTCTCCAGTGAGTGCAACAGTAGGGAAAGTGCTGGATAGCTGAGAGGTAAAAATCTCTATTCCCACTCCAGTGGGTGTAACATTAGGGAAAGTATTGGATAGAGAAGAGACAAAAATTACTATTCACACTAAAACAGTTAAAACTAAAATAAAAAACATTAATAATTACAAACAATCATAAAAATAAATAAACAATATTTTTAAAAAGAAAAATCAAATATATTATATATATAGAAAGAAAACATATTATAATATGAATTACATATAAAAAACTACAAATAATATGTAATGTAAAATAATAAATAAATGTATTAAAAAAATCTTTTAAATTAGAAAATGTTTACAAACAAATAAATTAATTAATACATAAATGTATTTATTGTATTTCCTACCCTATAACACCACACCACTAACAAAACACTTCAACATTTTTAATTATTTTGTTCCCCATTATTAACATGATTATTAATCATTTTAATATTAGTACAAAACCTCTAATCCATCCTATATTACTTTAACTGTGGCCTCTAATGGCTCATTGCCTAAACCAGTTCCCACCTGAAAAGTGACATACAACAATTCATTTCAAAAATACGTATTTTATTCTTTTTCTTTTTTTAGATTTTTTTTTATCAGTATGAAAAATATATTTTTAAATTCACTGTCATTACAAATTAATAACAACACATTATTTACAGCTGTACATCATTTTTGCACAGGTACAAGGAAGATTTTCAATTCATAAATAACCTTGCCTATACTATGATGAATTTCATGTTTTAAGTTGAAATAACAAACATCAAATATCAAAATAAACATCAAATATAAAAGTAACCCCACACTCAGGCTTCACACCAACAATCTCTCCTGTCACACCATCACATTCATACTATCATTCATACTCCAGACAAGACCGTCCTGTAGGAGATCCTCAAAAAATGTTTTTCTTATAATGCCTGTTGTCCAAGACTAATCAGGTTATTTTCAATTATACATTCTTGTCCAATCAGTTTAATCATTTATGAATGTCTCTGAGAGGAATCTACATTCATATGTTGCTGGTCTACGCACGTTTCGGTGGACCTTCTACTATGCCACCTTCCTCGGGACCAAAAGTAGACTCATGTGAATGTCACATGGGGTGGGCGCGGGGTTATCTGTGAAATAACAGTATACACTTTATATTATTATACTGGCTCTCAGGCCACGGGGACTGGTAAGGCTATTATTTAAACATCTATGTAAAAGAATTTATCTCATTCTATTGCGACCATAAAGAGTGTCCATCCAGTGGTGTCTCTTAACATATTAGACAGACGTGCTGTCAAATCAGCACCCTACATGCAAACCCATAGTGTAAATAGCCACTGTTACCTTATATCCCAATAAAGCTGAAAAAGATTGGTGATTATACCTAAAAAGGCAGTCGCAGGTGAGGCGAGATGGTGAGTAGGAAAAGAAAAGTGTGCCCTCTATGCAGAATAGCGCTATGTCTAGAATTTGCTATTGTACCTAATGTTGATCATTGTAAAATTTACGCTGCGAATTCGGACAGCTCCATGTTCTCACGAGTGGAGCACGGCCTTGAGGACACACTGACGGTGTTATCATCCACCTTTATAAAAGTATTTCTATAAAAGAAAGTCATCGCATTGTTAGGATCCTATCAATGTGTGAGCACTAAATTTGTTCATATACAGTAAGATCTTACCATCTGTAAGTTCTAATTCCGGGATGTTGCTGAAAACATATGAGTGATTATTATAAATCTTTCTTAGGTATCTTGTTTGTAGGAATATGAGTACCTAAAAATGCAAATAAAGGGACAGCCTTATTGTATAGATATTGTACTAGTGGTAAGCCTACTATGTTTATAAATAGTTTTTTTACTACAGTTAGGACATCTACTTTGCTGAGCTATCAATTACACTTCACTTGTGTATTTCCCCCTCCTCTTGGACCTAAAATTACACAGGGGGTACCTTGTTTTCTAATGTATTAATCATTTTAAACAATTTTCAAATTTCAAATTCAAAAAAACTTTATTGAGGTCAATAGACCATAAAAGTGTGAAATGAGCAACATGTTGATAAAAAGAAACATTCTCAGATAGATTATCTTAAAACACCAGAGGCCCAATAGTTACAGCTCCAAATTTCTGTAGTTACCCACTTCCCCAATAAAAAAAGAGCAAAATTCATTACAGCTCATGGATAAAACCATATAAAAAGGTATATGCAACACATTAAGAAACAAGTGAAGATAGATTTCACGGTCTACAACATGAAATGAACGTAGATAAAAACCACACGGGGGGCAACCCAGAGAAAAAAGAGGGGTAATAATATCAGTTACACCCCACTGGGGTGGTTTTTTTTTTAAAACGACCTGCGCACACACCACATAGATAATAAAAAGCGTGACACCGCAAATACAATGGGAGTTAGAGTATTATACTTCAGTAGCCTAAAAGCCTCCACACAGCGTCTAGTGCCCAAGTTTTTACATAATTGGATCAGCCAACGGTGCCTGGAGTTTCTATAACCAGGGCAAAAAAAGAAGACATGTAGCTTTGATTCCTCTGCTTGGTCACAAGCAACACATCCTAGAATAGGTACACCTGCCCATTTGTTCGTGAAGGCGCGAAGTGGGAGGGTCCCATGCCTAAATTGGACATAGAGTTTCCTCGCTAGCGCAGGTTGTATCTCATCCAGGGCAGGTTCTAGGCTGTATTGATCTTTGACCCTCATGAACGAGGCTGCCAATGAGCCTGCTGCCGAACACCCCTGTATTCTGTCTTCCCTGTATCCCTTCGCCAGTTCCTTGTGAGAGACTAAGACACAGACTTCCTCGGGGTGTGCCATAGGCTCGCTCTGCCTATATTCTGAAAGGTGTCCCTAACATAAGCTAACCATGCTATTTTCCCGACACCGTTTAGAGTCAAAACCTCCTTTAACTTGGCCCGGTAGGCAGCCAATTCCGGGGTTACCCATAGTCGGCGCCAGTGGAGTAATGGTCTAAGGGCAATATCTTCAGTGATGGGTTTTATCCCCAGATCTAGACGCAGTGGTATAAGCGGAGTACTAGGTGGAAGACCAAAAATCTGTCTGGTGAATGCATGCTCGATCTTGGTGATATTTCTTAGAGAGTGATGCCCCCAGAGTTCAACCCCATACATAGCAGAACCCCTAGTTTGCATTTTATAAATTTCCACTATTGGGTCGATTGTCTTAAACGGGGATTTCCTAAATAGCTTCAATAACCCTATTAATAAAAAATAATGAACAAACATTAATTGACTACACACACTTTAACACTATGATATCCACAACTCTAAAATAATAAAACACAATTAAAACTTATTTTTAAATTAAAAACTATTAATATCAACAACTAATAATAACGTAATTAAAATGTATCTAATACCCACCCTTTATCGCTTTAAAAGTAAAAACAACAGACAAAAAAAATATCAAATAATTAACATTAATTAACAACTATATATTAATTAATTAAATACAAATTACTTCCCACCCTTTACTTCTTTACTTCTATAAACACCAAAACACACACCTAAAATTAATTACACAATTACCATAATTAATTACCAATTAATTAAAATTAATTAACCATTTATTAATTAATTAATAATACATTAATTTACTCATTTAACACTATAACATCTCAATTAAACAAATATTAATAAATAAAAAATAATCAGTACATTTAAAATAATTAAATTACTTCCCATCCTATTCCTCTATAAACCCACAAACCGCTACAGAACTAAAAAGTCTAAATGCAAATTAAAAAAAAATTAATAACTATTAAAAATGTAACACATATATTAAAAACACAAACAATTCTTATACAAAAAAACATACAACACATACACATAAAATATATACTAAAATACATAACATTAATAAACACACAATATTTTTAACAACTATATTTATGCAAATGGTGTTAAACACTTCGATATTCTTAAAATCGATATTACTTACCTTAAGTTGATATTCTTGACCACGATATTCTTGCTGTCGATATTTCTGAACCACAATATTTACAACTCGATATTTGTGCAACTCAATATTTTTTATTTGATATTCTGTCTCTGCACCTTCTAAAATGTTGGCATGTAATCATCTTTGACAGCTCATTACATAGGACAAATTCGGACATGGCCAGGGTTGCCTCTGGTAGCCAATGCCAAATATCATAGCATGCAGCAGATAAAAAGAGCATGTTCCATTGTCCAAAGCAAGACTCCAGTGTTTTGTTACAACTTTGTATAGACCCTATTACGTAGAAATAGGTTAATAGTGACTCTCTGTGCAATACTTTATTTGTCTACACTACATAGCAAGGACAATAATACAATAGTGCTCCCCTCTGAGAACTGGTACCATTCATTATGCAGAGCAACAATACTGCACCAAGCATGGAATAGAAGTCTTCTAATTTAATTAGCATTGCATTGCACAGAAATGGAAAGGTCTGATTCCACAGGATATAATGCAATGAAAAGGGCCCTATTATTTCACACGTTTGCCCTTTTCAATATCATTTTTAGCGGAATAAAAATGCATCTTACATGCAATGTGCATATAAAACATTAAATCAGTCAGTTTTCCAAATATTGTCAGAGACTTCATGTGACCTCTGTCTGAACTACTTAAGCCGAAGAGTGTACATCCAGTTTCTAATATATGCAGGTAAAACACAAATTCGACAGCATATTCTTTCTCAGAGTTATCTATTAGATGAAGTCAAAGGAAGCTTAAAAAGTATAACCCTTGAAACTGGTGTGGATCGGAGATGCCAAAATCTGCAAATGTTGCTAGGGGTCTGCACACACCTCCTCTTTTCCCTCACCACCAACACTTCTGGTCGCACCTGAAAATCCCACTAACCAATCCAAAGACAGATTGGAAGTTTATCTCTAACATATGCCTCAAGTTTTATTCCTGTGCTCCTGTCTGTGCCCCTTTTCCCCATATTCCTACTTACACCGCATACTGGCAGTCTCAGAAAGGAAAAAGACTTGATTTTATGGTGCTCGTAAGTGACCCCCTCCTTCATTGGCTGTTTTTTTTAGCAGACAAGGCCAGGGTGCATCAAGAGGAATATGCACTGACGTCACTCACGCTATAACGTTATGCATCATAAGCACTCAGTGCCTGCACAGCAGACCCTCCCCTAAATCAAACTAGGTATTTGGAACTGAAGAAAAGTAGCTATCTGCACAGTACAAAAGGAGGAGCCCGAGTGCTCAAGTCATTTCGATTTTATGGTTAACCAAGATTTCTAGTTTACCTTTTATAAATACTGGGCAGGAACGACCACTCTTAGGGCCCGATTCCGATCTCGTTCGGAAAGCAAACCAAACGACTCATGTCCGGAATGCTTTCCGTACGAATGCATCCGGATACGAGTCGGTCGGACTCCCATTGACTACGATGGGAGCCTGTGTACCAAACGGGTACACAGGCTTCCATTGCCAAAAGGGGTGGTTGGGGATCATCGTGCACCTTGTGGTGGGCACCCCTTGGTACCTGCCACACTGTGCATGGTCTGAAAGGGGGGACCCATGCGTACCCCCATGGGCACGATTCAGAGGGCCCCCAAAGACCGATTCCGGCAGCCTTTTCCATCCGGGCAAAACGAATCGTAAAGGCTGTCCGAATCGTTCATCGTACTTGCTCGCTTGGAAAACCTACTCCATAGAGCTGTACGATTCGGCTCCGGAGGGCTCTATCTCACCGTTGCCTTCCGGAACCGATTCGGTCAGTGCTAAGGGTTTCCAGGCATCGAACTTGGTCGTTCGGAATTGGGAACGAGTCGGTCGGAAACAAGGGCTCCTGATCGGTTTAGGTAAAACCAAATCCGATTCGGAGCCCTTCCAAACGAGATCGGAATCGGGCCCTTAGTATGGAGTGGTGGGGCAGGGGAAGGTAAACAGTAAAAACAAACAAATATAGATAAAAAAAAAAGGAAAACTTAACTGCTTCGGCTGCCACCACCTTGCTCCTGATCCTCGCGTCCTTGCTAGGAGCCTGCTGCACATTGCGCAGGCTCCCAGCTCCCAATCCTAGCGCTGCTCACATGCTGGGAATGCTATTCCAGCGCTGGAATTGGTGTGAGTGCCTCAGTTTGGCACTCAGACATAGACTGGGAGTCTGTGTTGGTTTCTCCACCCAGCTGTACAACGCAGCTAGGGTGGAGAAAGGCTAAGGGCCTAATTACGATGTCGGGTGGGCTTAAGTCCGCCCGACATTGTTTCAGTCGTGGGACCGCCCGACAGACCAATTAGGATGCAACCGAACAGTTTACGGTCACACTCCTATTCTTTACAATGTGAGCGTGCATTCCGACCCAAATTCATGCTCTCATTGTAAAACGAAGAGGTGCAGCTCATCCCTGCACCCCGTGGCAGGCATGATAGGTTCCCCCTTGGCCTACAACTGGAGGCTGTGCACCCATGGGGTCCCTGCAGGGGGGCCCCCAAAGTCGAGTTCCGACAGCCTTTCTGTGTCGGAAAGGCTGTTGGAATCCGACATTGTAATCCCTCGGGCGGAAAGAGCCGTCCTTGGGATTACTGAAGTCATTGTGACTGGCAGACCGGCTCTCCGAGCGCCTCAGAAGCCAGTTGAAATGACCGGTCAGATTCCTTTCCGACCAACACCATCAAAATGGGTCGGTCGGAAAGGAATCCGACCGACTGATTACGATGCGTTAGAAACGGCTCCAACCGACGATCCGAGCCATTTCCTAACACATCGTAATCAGCCCATAAGGGCGTATGACAGTTTGTCCAGCCCAGAGGGCATGCCAAACTGTCATGAGCACTTGGTGGTACCCAGCACTCCCCCCTCCTCCCTGGTGCTGCAGCGTCAGGATGGGAGACCACGCCCCTCCCTCGCAGCCTGCAGGGCTAAAAATAAAATGATAATACAATTTTTTTATTATCATTTTATTTTTGTACTGGCTCCTTTGCCTCTGCTGGCTTTCAGCAGGGGGGGCCACGCTCCTCCGCCATAATGGAGGAGCCACCCCTGATACTGGAGTCGCAGACAACATGCCAGGAGTCTGATGATCAGAGGATGCAGCTGCAACCTCTGGCCACCCCTAAATGATATCCATGCATTATACGCTGAAATATGAAAAGAATGGATACAAAAAGATTGGATAGAAGGCTAATGATGAGAGTACAAACATGACTGATGGCAAACGAGGAGCCGGAGGAGGAAGTCTGTTCTAGAGTGCTGGATGTATGAGAAAACATGAATAGGGGTATTCAAAATAAGCGGAATTCATTCTTGCATGATTAGGCAAAATTGCAGGAGAATTATTGGAAATTATGCATAATTACACAAAATGCAAATGCATTTTTTAGTGCTATATTTTGTGTGAAACGTGTCTTTGCATAAATATTTCACTGGCGCTAGGGTGAATTTCGCTGTAAAAGTACAAAAAAGCTCAAAAAACACAAGTGGCATGAGAAACCGCTGCTCATGTTCTGGCTGTTTACGTTATTAGCACACCTGGTAAAATATTGCCGCAAATGGGGCATAATAACACAATGTGGCATAATGTGATAAATTTGGGATTTTTGCATAGCTAGCAGTTAGAAATGGGGTTTCTGGTTGGTTAGGGTATGCACCTATGCCACGCAGAACCCACCACTCTAGTCAGGACAGGTAAGTTACATACCAAAGATAACGTGCTCACCCTCTGGTAGCTGGCGCAGAGCAATCAGGCTAATCATCAGAGGCAATGTATAAAGCATTTGAGCAACACACACACAGTAGCACAATGAACGCACCACAAAAGAGACTCCACACAGGATTATATAAAAAATATTGTATATCTATTGCACATATATCATGGACCAAAATGACATGAATCAATAATTACTTTTGTCCATTGGACAGTTGTCAAAACATCACAGTTAGTACAATAAGATAAAGACTTATATGTTGCACATGTCATGAAAACACCATCCCTGAGCAAACAAATGTAAATCCTGAAATGATACTCGTTATCCTGACAAAGCAAGGCAAAAACTACATATATCATACCATCAGGGCATGAAAGGCAGCAGTAAGGTTAGGGGGAGAAAACAAATGAGTCACCAAACATCTGTGTAGTATATAAATCCCCCCAGTATTATTGACACTGCGACCATATAGATATGCCAGGATAACCCTGGTTATCCAGCGCCTTGAGACCCTCACGGGTGAGTAGCGCGCTTACAATTCCCTGATTGATTGATTGATTGATCCTCTGGAAAATTAACTAACAACGATTAAAAGCGCGTGAGGCAATCTTGAGATAGCCATCATTATTCTGCACAAATCCTGAGCAGAATGAAATCCAAATAATCTGTACTTTCAAGGGATATGCCCTTTTACATACCACAATTCTTGAGGGGCAGCAGTGCTTCCAAAGTTGTGGGAGCTCCCTTTACGGAGCACATGATAATGAGTAGAAGTGCCCAAACGGCAAGGTTTCCCCATGCAGGAAGCACTGATTGCCGTGCTGGACAATGAGGCACACTCCAGATAAATCAGTGAATCCTGGCACTCAACAATCAAAACTAAAACAAACTGCTGCAAGGTGCAGTCCTCTTCTCCAGACTGCTCGGATCAGACCATGAAGGGAATGCCAAAAAGCAGTTGCTTTTTGGGGGTGCGGGACCGTGTTGCAGCCCTGCTGTTCCAGGCGGCTGCAGTGCTTTGCGGCAGGCTGCACTTCTTAGAGGGTTTCTGGTAGGGGCTCCGCAATCAAGGTGCCACTCACCCGATCTCTTCTGTAGTGCAGGGAGGTGTGGTCAGACAGCAGACAGCGATGGGAACCCCGCGAGTCCTGGTAATGCAGAGCGCAAGTCCGTAGAGAGACACGCTGGTCTCTGGGGCACACAAAGGATTCCTAACAGCGAAGGAACTCCGGATTGGATGACTGCTTGTGCCCTGGGGGGACCAAGAGTGCACACCAGGATAGAAGCACTCCAGTAGGGCCCTGCTTGTGTCCAGGGGGCACAGCACAATCCATAATGGATCAGAGCAAAGGAATAAACAAAAAAGCATGCTGAATTTCACGATCCACACAGCACGCTGACAAGGTTACAGGAGTCTTACTGGGCCCCTGAACCCTTCACAAGCGCAGGGTGAGGGGGGCAAGCTGATAAGCCCCTGGAGAACACTGGGGGCACAAAAAGCAGGGCACATTTAGGCAGGTCAGCACAATGGTCTCTGTTACAAAAGTGGCAGTCCTTCTTTCATCTCAGCATGCAGCAGGTCAGCACTACAAGCAATCAAGTCCAATGGCGGTTCCTCCTGGCAGTCCTCTGGCAAGGTGCAGCATGAAGAGCCAGCAGCGTCTGTTTACAAGTCCCATGCAGTGTCTAAAATCATGGGGTCAGAGTCCCTGTACTTATACTCAAAATTTCTTTGATGTGGGGGTAACTTCAAAAGAACCTTAGAAGTGCACAACACCCCATTCAACCCCATCCCTGGCTCCAGACATCAGTAGGTAGTAAACAAGCCCTTTGTGTGAGGGCAGGACACTTTATACAAATGTAAGTGTGCCCTGCTTCCCTCTCTTCCAGCCCAGGAAGACCATTTAGTATGTAGATGTAACCCTGTAACACCCCAACCTCCCTGAGTAATGGCTGTCTGGGAAGTATGCACAAAGCCTAGTTGTCACTCTGTACTAGACGTGGATTGGAGTCAGGCTGCAAAGCACAGAGTCATAAGTACATAGAAATGCCCGCTTTCTAAAAGTTCTGTGTGAATTGGGGGGTTTGGCCCTTACCTACAACCACCTTGGACCTTAGACAATTGTATACACAAAGCAACATCAGGTGGTTGTTAGATTTAAACACATCTTTACCTATGCATGAGGTACATTTTACTCAATAATCATGACCTCAAATTTGTTTTAGTAATGATTGAACACAAACGTTTTTAATCTTTCACATTTGGTGCGATAAAAGAAAGAACAATCCACATTCAACTCGATGGATATACAGTGAAAAATATTTGAAAAACGTGTGAAATATGGAAAGATAAATCAAATATACATTGTGATAACTTAAACTTTATACATGAACTAGGATAAAATTGCATCTTCACCAATCCAAGTTTTTACAAGACCAAAGCATTACATTCACAGAAAGTGCTCTTAGTACTGGAACGTATAAAGGGTCCAGAGGTATCTAATATGGACTTCCAATAGTTTCTTTAGACAAATAAATTTATACGTCCATATTGATACTGGTTGAACTAGGATCCCCTATTAATCCCAGTCTACGCGTTTCAAACCCACACTTTCTTTGGGGGTTCTCTTCAGGACAACGGTTTGGTGAATTCTTAGGGGGCACGACAAAAGGTTTTGATTCCGACTTATCAGTTGTTGAGGTTATTAGGGATAATAATGTTGCCTGACTGTTGTTGTTGATACTAGGTGCGGAGGTAGAGATCCTTGGCCCTTGGTGAGTTTGGGCCTGATGGGGTACAGTGTGAGTTGCGGCCATGGTGGATGCGTGCAAATATTAACGGGGGTAGGCCCTGAGTTGGGTAGGCAAGGGAGTTTGCTGAAGATGCCTGCCTTTGGACTGCTCGGTTGGCAGCCCCAGTAATCCCAACCCTGGTCCCCAGCTCCAGCTTCATTCCAGGGCCTCTGTCCTTGCACTTGACCTGCTTTGTTGGGCAGAAGGCAGAGGATGATAGTCTGGGGGTAAGAGGAGGTGAATGGCCAGTCCTGGTGGATAGATTCCGTGGGTGGAGGGTTGAGCCCTGTGAAGTGAAGAGGCTGCCAGGCCTAGGTACTGGTGCTACTCATGCTCCCAGCACTTCCCTGGCCCGCACCCTTCCTAGAACACTCTCTCACACATTTCCTCTTTGATCGAAACAAATTGACAGCAATTTGAAAGAGTATTGTTGCAGTCATGCAACCCTGTCGACTACTCTCCGCTTGCCTGCTGCTTGCCCCTTCTTGCCCGTGCTTGAAATGCCTAGCAAGGCCTGTGTGACTAGGGACTATTTGGGTTGATCTTTGTAAAGATGTGGTTGACAAGAATGAGAAGGTGGGCTAGAGGAAATGGCCCGTTGGTGATTTTCTGGTGCAGTTGGTCAATTCCTCAAGTTGACGGTGACCCAGGTAGTGCATTTTCTAAGTCATTCTTTTGCTGTTATTACTGCTGCTATGACTATTGCAAAGCTGTGTGAATACACCTTCATCCTCAAGAGATCCCTACAAATATATAATAAACTATTGCCATTAATGCCAAAGACTTCCAGTACTTCCAGAAGTAGCTCAAGACCTGGCTCTTCTGATCCACTCCATGGAAACACCTGAATCAGCCTGTTCAGCCTCGCCTCTGGGTCAGACTTCTGACCCCCACACCGGCTCAGTGCCTGGATACCCTCCCGGGTGACAAGTCGGGCTCTACAAATTCTCATAACATATTATAACTTAAAGTACAATGAGTACCAGGAGTGGCTGCAAGCATCAGTACTCGAGCATTTAAAACAGTTACGGGTGCTTGCTTATTTCGATCAGCTAAATCCTTCGGTACAAATCTTATGGAAGGGGTAGTAGGTAACCCCAGAGAAATGAACGACATAACGCAAGAGGAAAGCAAAAACTTGATTTCTGACTATTATGCAATTGCACTATCTGATAGTGGCTCCCACCGAATGTGGTTAGTACGGTCACAGAGAAGTTCAAGGGAAGATGGGAAGGGTCTGGAGAACTCACCTGAGGAGGCTGTGTCCTCAGTTATTTTTCAACTGAACAGTATGCTTGATGTTCCTAGGAGTGGAACGAACTGCAATGAGATCCTATAGGCAACAGTCATGGGATGGAAGGTGCTGTTAACAGTAGACCATAATCACTGCATCCTCCCCAACACTGCCAATGTTTCTCTTGGGATGCTCTCTAGATAATTATATGTCCAGCACCAGTGCTAGTGGAAAAGAGAGCAAAGCAGTCAAATTGGAATTGAACGGAGAGGAGTCAATCCAATGTGTGTTAATTTGTGCAAAGCAAGACCTCGAGTGCCGTTCGGTGGGCACTGCACTGTACAAAAAACTAGCCCTGAATGTAGGCGATTTATCAATAATTGCAGTAGATTACCACCTATAACCTCCTCTCCAGGGGATATAGCTACACCTTGGGTGGCCTACTTGTGCCAAGGTCTACTTCCATTAACTTGTGTACATCACTGCCTTAGACGTTAACAGAGAATTTGGGGCAAATTACGACTCTGGCTAGATTTGACTGCCAGGCTTGAGATGGCGCAGCAGTGGTAGTCCTGTAGCCGCCCTATTTTGATGCAGCCATTCAGACCACCACCGCTGTACTGGCTGTGTCAGGGAACCGCCGTTTCCTGGTAGTGGCGCAGCGGACAGGGGAATACAATATGAAAGGCAGGATAGCCACGGTACACTGAGCATATTATGAGTTTCCCTACCGTCAGCCTTTTCATGGCAGTGAACCTGCCATGAAAAGGCTGGTGGTAGGGATTGCCCCCATTCCCCCGCCGTCAACGGGATGCATGTTGTGCTCCCCATATTTGCATGCACCCCAAGTTCAAGCCCGGCATGGACTAGCTGTGCTGGAACTGCTTTTCCATTCCCATTGCGGTTCCCATTTTCAGGGCACCGCCATGGGAATGGCAAAAGAAAAGTCCGCAAGACATGAGTTGAACTCGTAATCTGGCAGGCGGATCACGCATGTAATCAGGCCCTTTGCCTTTTTGCCCTAATGATTACACATTGACAGATGTTCCTCCTAATTGATGAATATTGGGACGAGTATACCTTGCAGCAGTATTTCACCAATTATATTAGAAAGACTAACAACTGCTAATCCCTCTGTTAATAATACCACATTTATAAATCAACGTCCTCTTTGCTAGCAGAATTAGGGATTTTCCTGGCTGAGAACATGACAACTCAGACCCCGTTTCAAGACGTTATCTGGACTTTATAGAATATAGTGCGGGACAATGATCACAATGCCTACTTATTAACGCTATTACTGGAAGCTCCCACCCTGAAAACGATGAAAGCGGATATGTCAACCCAAACAACCAACTGCTTGCCAGTTCATCATCCATTTTAAGGACCAGAGAAAGCAGCTGTACTGTCCTTGACTCTCAGAAATGGTGTAGGACTCATCACAGCAACGAATAAGGAAACAAAGTGGCAATTCCTGTCAAACCCAGCACCTCAGATCACATCAAAGCAGAACCGACCAATACCGATGCCAACAGCGAAGAGGCTGTGGAACATAAAAAACAAATTCCTCTGGATTTCAGCCAAAGCATGAATGAAACCAGTGCAACTACTAACCAAACCATCAGGGATATCTTGTGGAGTATGCAATGTGTCGCAGGCGAGAGAAAAAAGGTTCAAACCTTGAGGCATGGGAAGAGGCACCCCAAAAGTAATAAGCTAGCTGCAGCCAGTAACGAGATACCCCTAAACAGCAAAGTGTCAGATATTGAAGAGAGCAAAAACAAAAATAGAAAATGTAGCAAAAAAGTGAAAAGGGAAGAAAATATACCCTGAATAGCATTATAACTGATGCCAATGAGATTATTTCCCTTGAAGATCTATTCAAAGAACCAGCCGAAAGTTACAGGGATGGCAAGCGGCTTTACCCAATTATTAGAAGAAAAAAATCCAGTGACCTTAACAAACTTTACTGTGGTTAACCCAAATGTCGAGCCTGCCCCGCAAACTATAGCAAAGTGCAAAAGGAAAAGAAAATCTAATAAGAACAAGGTAGTGCGGAAGCGCACAAAAAAAGGAAAGCAGCCAAGCGCAGAGGCAACCCCAGCGGAAAGCATTTTGCAAATGCGCTCTTCCATATCTACATGCAACCTCTTGCGGTGGTGGCGAAAAGCAGAGGACTGTCAGTATCTTACGCTGATGACACTCAGCTGGTTATCTCCTTTTCCAACAAATCTAACAACAACTTAATTAAATTCCAGGATGATATGCTGGCTGTAGCGGAATGGATGTCAACCAACTGTCTACAGCTTAATGCCAGCAAGACCGAAATCTTGCTGTTAGGAAAAGATACGCATCTATGGACAGACCAGTGGTGGCCGGACATGCTGGGGTCCGCACCCTTGCCTAAGGAGGCGGTAAAAAACCTGGGCGTCTGGGTTGACAGCGCCTTGTCCTTCAATGCCCAAACAAAAGCGGTGGCAGGGGCTTGCTTTGGGCTTATACGCAGACTCAAGCCTCTGTTAGGGTTTTTTGACCCACAAACACACCAGATCATAATGCAAGCCACAATCCTGTCCAGATTAGACTATTGCAATTCCTTGTTTCTAGGTGCAAACAAATCTGAGATACAGCATTTGCAGAGGGTACAAAATGTGGCAGCACGCACTCTCTTTGCACTCCCTAAATCTTGCTCAGTATCAAAACTCATTCCCAAATTACACTGGATGCTGGTGGACAAGTGTTAGAAATGGGGGTCTCTAGTTGGCAATGGTTTGCACCTTGTCCAAGTAGGGACCCTTCCTTCTAGTCAGGATAAGGGAGTTACACTCCTAAAATAGCCCCTGCTCACCCCCTTGATAGCTTGGCACGAGCAGTCAGACTTATCTTAGAGGCAGTGTGTAAAGCATTTGCAATTAACCAACAGTAATACAGTGTAAGCACTACAAAAAGACACCACACCAGTTTAGAAAAATATCCAATATTTTTATATACTTAAGACAAGACCAAAAACGATAAAAAATCCACAATACAGTACTTAGAAATCTTCAGTTATCAAAATAACCTTGAAATACAGTTTCTTGAAGTCGATAGCTCCCTCTGGGGCTATCACGGCATCATGAACAAACAAATCCAAATGGTTCTGGCTGACCGTGGAGTCGCGGGCCAGCTACGGTGTCGGGAAGACCCGCAAAACAGTACCTTTAGCAATGCGGGGCGTTGGCGACCTCTCGTTGAGCTTCCGAAAGCACGGCGTCCGCAGGCATCGGTTCCGGAGGTCGGTGCAGGAGTCGTCGGGCCCTTGAAGTCACACGCGTTGCAGATCGAACTCCTCGCAGTTGAAGACAGGAGCGCTGGCGTCGGCAGGCGTTGGGTGCTGCAGTGCAAAGTGCAGAAGTGCGACGTGCGGTGCCCTCAGGTCGATGTGCAAGCAGCGGCTCCGTGGCGGCGTCAGATGGCGTCACCGGTGAGACCAGGGTCGCGGTGCGAAGTGGTGCGGTGCTCGTCGTGGTGCTGGCAGGTCACGGTGCTAGCAGTGGCTTCGTTGTTGCTGAAGCGCTGTCATCGGCTGACCAACTGGAGTCAATGGCGCCGGCGTCGGTAGGCCAAGGCTGCGGTGCGGGATGAGGGTGGTGCGTCGTGTAACTTTACGAGCGGTGCCCTCGAACCACAGTGCACGCAGCGGCATCGATTTCGGCGTGGAGCGGCGTCGTCAGGGATACCAAGGCGGTGTCGTGAAGGGAGGAGATGCGGAGTGCGGTGCCCACAGGTCGCGGTGCGAGCAGCGGCTCGGTGGCGGCATCAGCAGGCGTCGTCGGTGAGACCAGTGTCACGGACCGGTACGGCGTTGCGGCAGTGCCCTCTGCGGTGCCTTCAGGACACGGAGTCAGCAGCGGCATCGTAGACGGCGTTGGGTTGCTTTTTCTTCTGTTGCAGCACAAAACACACAGTCCCCAGTGCTGAGGGCAGAAGAACTTGAAGTCTTTGCTGTTCCTGAGACTTCTTGAACAGGGGGCAAGCTCTACATCAAGCCCTTGGAGAAACTCACAAAAATAGATTGCAGAAAGTTCAGTCCAGTCCTTTCACTGCCCAAGACAGAATCAGCCACTGCAGGCCAACACAGCAAAGCACACAGCAAAGTGGTAGTTCCTCCTCACAGCTTCTCCAGCTCTTCTTCTTGGCAGTCTTCTTGATCCAAAAGAGTTCTAAAGTTCAGGGGTTTGGGCCCCATTTTATATAGCCCAAAATCCTTTGTCCTCTCAGACAGAGACTGTCTGTGCCCAGCCAGAACCAGTTCTGCCCTCCCTGGTGTGGCTTCCTGGCAGGAGGTGGAGACGGCATTGTCAGAGGCAGACCAGGCCCATTCAGGTGAAAGGAAATCTCCTCCCCCTACTCTAAATGCAGCCCAGGTCTATTCAGCCCTTTCCTGACCCACCTAGACTATCTGGAGCCATGGCTCCTCCCCAGCCCCTGTCATCCAAAACCCAGACAGTCAATCCACAACCCCAGTAGAGGCCTACTGGATGGCTGAGCCAGAAAATACCTACTTTCTAAAAGTGGTATTTTCAAACATAGAATGTAAAAATCACCTTCACTAAAAGATGCATCTTTAGATTCTGAGTTCAGGCATACTAAACTTTATTTTTCTACCTAGTTCCCAGGGCCAGTTATGTTTATAAGATATTATAAACAAACTCCCCATTCTGTCCTATGGGAACAGGTAGCCTTTCAATAGTGAAAAACGAAATTGGCAGTAATTCACTATCAGGACATGCCACACACACCAGGGCATGTCTTACCTTTCACATACACTGCACCCTACCCACAGGGGTACCTTGGGCCTACCTTAGGGGTGACTGACATGTAAGAAAAGGGAAGGTTAGGGCCTGGCAAGTGGGTTTACTTGCCAAGTCGACATGGCAGTCCCAGACTGCACACAGGCTCTGCAACGGCAGGCCAGAGTTACATTTACAGGCTGTTTGCGTGGGTGGCACAATCCAGTGCTGCAGCCCACTAACAGCATTTAGTGGGCACGTGGGCATGCTCAGTGCACTTTACTAGGGAACGACAGGTAAATCAAATAGGCCAATCATGGATCACCAATCCATAACACAACAGGAGCACTTGCACTTTAAAACTGATCAGCAGTGAGAAAGTGCGCAGAGACACTAAGCCAGCAAAAACAGAGTCAAAGCCGGGAGATCAGAAAGCAAAAACTCAGGGGAAACATGCCAAAAGATGCCAAGTCTAACACATGTCCCCTCCAGCTGAAAGTAGGGAGAACTACCCAACCTCCTGGGAGTTCTCTTCACTAAGGCGGAAGAACCTGGACAGACCATCTGCATTGGCGTGTTCTGTGCCAGGGCAGAGTTCCACCGTAAAGTCCATTCCCTGTAGGGAGATGGGCCACCTCAGCAGTTTTGGATTCTCACCCCTCATTTGCATCAACCATCTGAGGGGCCTGTGGTCTGTCTGAACCTGGAAGTGAGTCCCAAACAGGTAGGGCCTCAGCTTCTTCAGTGCCCAGACCACAGCGAAAGCTTCCCTTTCTATGGCACTCAACCTCTGTTCCCTGGGGAGTAGTCTCCTGCTAAGGAAGACTACAGGCTGGTCTAGGCCCTCTTCGTTCAGTTGCGAGAGCACTGCTCCAACACCATGCTCTGAAGCGTCAGTCTGCACGACAAATTTCTTGGAGAAGTCGGGTGCCTTGAGCACGGGCGCCGTGCACATGGCGGCCTTCAGGGCATCAGACTCCTTCTGGCAGGACTCAGTCCAGATCACCTTCTTGTGCTGCTTCCTGGAAGTCAGCTCTGTTAAGGGGACAACAATGGTGCCATAGCCCATAACAAACCTCCTGTAGTAACCGGTGAGACCTAAAAAGGCTCTCACCTCTGTCTGGGTCTTGGGGGGCTCCCAAGCCAGAATGGTGTCAATCTTGGGCTGTAGGGGTGCCACCTGGCTGCTTCCTACCTGGTGTCCCAAGTACATCACAGAACCCTGCCCGATCTGGCACTTACTGGCCTTGATCGTGAGGCCCGCCCTCTGCAGAGCCTTCAACACTTCCCAAGGTGCTGCAAATGTTCTTCCCAGCTGGAACTGAACACTGCAATGTCATCCAGGTAGGCGGCACTGAATTCCTCCAGTCCAGCCAACACCTGGTTGACCAACCTCTGAAAGGTGGCAGGGGCATTCTTCAACCCAAACGGCATCACCTGGAACTGGTAATGTCCTTCTGGGGTTGAGAATGCTGACCTCTCCTTGGCCCCATCGGTTAAGGCAATCTGCCAGTACCCAGACGTTAAATCAAATGTGCTGAGGAACTTGGCAGCTCCCAACCGATCAATGAGCTCATCAGCTCTGGGGATGTGGTGCGCTTCAGTCCTGGTGACGGCATTGAGCCCACGGTAGTCCACACAAAACCGCAGTTCTGGAGTGGCACCGGGTGCAGCAGCCTTTGGGACCAAGACCACTGGACTGGCCCAAGGACTGTTGGAGGGCTCGATCACCCCTAAAGCCAACATCTTAGAGACCTCTTCTTTGATGCTGGCCCTGGCCCGGTCAGTCAACCTGTAAATCTTGTGTTTTACAGGAGGGCAGTCACCGGTGTCCACGTCATGGGTACACCAATGAGTAACACCTGGGGTCAGAGAGAACAGTGGGGCAAACTGTCCCAACAACTGGTGACAGTCAGTCTGCTGCTCTGGGGTCAGTGTAGGGGAGAGGATCACACCTTCCACTGACCCATTGTACTCCTTGGTGGACAGGAGGTCAGGGAGAGGTTCACTCTCCTCTTCCACCCCATCATCTGTCGCCAAGAGCATGCTCACTTCGGACCTCTCGAAGTGGGGCTTGAGGCGGTTGATGTGCAGGACCCTCAAAGGGTTCCTTGGGTCCACAAATCCACCAGGTAGGTGACATCACTTTTGCGCTCCACCACCTCAAACAGCCCAGTCCACTTGTCTTGCAAGGCACAAGGTTCCACTGGGGCCATGACCCACACTTTTTGCCCAGGTTGAAATTCGACCAGAGTGGGATTCTGGTCATACCACTTCTTCATTTCTTCCTGGCTTGCTTCTAGGTTCGCCTGAGTGAGTTTCCTGAAACGGGCAGTTTGGTTTCTGAAGGAAAGACCTACAATGTCCATCCGACTGCCTTCGCATTTGGGGCCAGAAGAAGTGGGTGACAAGCCTGTCAAAGATCTTGTCCTGCCCCAAATGTCCTGCCAAAGGCACGTCGAGCCAGGCCCAGTAGGAAGGTCCTGAAGCGCTAGGGTACCACCAGCACACGGGCTGACCCAGGCTCAGCGATCTTAGGCTCACTATACAGGAGATCATTCTCCCAGTAGATCCAATGTGATCCGGACTGATTACCAGCTGCCTGGTCTGCAGCCTGCCGCCGCAGACACTCCAGAGAAGGGCACTCTTTCTGCTCCATGCAGAATTCTTCCCTGGTGGAACCCCCTTGTTGCTGCCAATGGGTCAGCTCAGAGATGTCCCCCAGTTCAGCTTCTTGTTCCCCTGTAAGCACTGGGGCGTCCCCCTCAAGGTCCACCTCCTCCCGCTCCGTGGGAACTTCAGGGGCTGGTTTCCCACGCCCCCTGCCCTTTCTCTTGGCAGGGACCTGGGCCACTGTTTCAGGCTCCAAGTCCTTCTGATCACCCTTTCTGGCTGCCAATGACCGAGTGGACACGCATGCCCACTCTGGCAACCCAAGCAACTCCAAGTGAGACCTGAGCTCAACATCCTTCCATAAGGACTGCTCCAGGTCGTTACCTAGCAGACAATCTACAGGCATGGTAGGGCTCACAATCACCCTCAAGGGACCTGAGACCCCCCCATTCAAAGGGAACTTGCGCCACCATACACTGGCACTCTGAGTTGTCCACAGCAACTACTTGGTGGAATACCCCTGGGACTACCTGCTCTTCAGAGACCAGGTGACACCGGACTGAGGTCACATTGGCTCCAGTATCTCTGAGAGCCTCTACGCTTTTCCCATTGATGGTCACCCAGGTGCTGTATTTCTTTGTGTTAGGGGGCACCTGGTTTCCTGGGACCATCTCACTGTCCCCTAGTGAGACGAGGGTCATTTCTTCGGGATCCCCACCCTCCTGTGGGCACCCCTCCTCCCCAAGCGCTACACTAACCAACACCTTGGACTGCCCACCGGTGGGTGGCTGTGCCCTCTTGGGACATTTGGGGTCCCCCTTTAAGTGACCCACCTGATCACATGCAAAACACTTGCGGGGGCCGGTCTCAGCAGGCTTTCCTGAAGAGACCCCTTGTTTCTTATCTCCTGGGGGATGGGAACCTTTACCCTGGGTGTCAGTGTGGGGCTCTTTAGAGAACTCCTGTCCTTTACCCTTGTTCCCCCCACTTTTCTGCTGGGAACCCTGCCCACCTTTCGCTGAGTCTCCCCCAAACGCTTTCTTGTGGACCCTGGTACTCATCCAGCGGTCCGCCTCCATAGCAAGCTTCCTGGGGTCAGTCAGCTTACTATCAACCAAGTGCTGGTGCAGCTCTGCAAAACATAGACTAGACAAGTGCTCTCATGCAATCAAATTGTAGAGCCCCTGAAAATCTGTTACATTACTGACCTACACCCAGCCATCCAGAGCCTTGCAGAACGAATCCACACATTCCAACCAAGTGTTGGCATCAGACTTCTTACTGGACCTAAACTGATCCCTGTACTTTTCAGGAGTGAGTCCATACCTGGTGAGGAGAGCGTCTTTCAGCATAGGTGAGGTTCTGCCCCTTCCCCAAAGCTATCAGGGTATCCCTAGCTTCTTCTGGGAAGAGAGGCCACAACCCTGCCCCCCAATTCCTTTCAGGAACCCCATTCATATGAATAGACGCCTCATACCCCTGGAACCACCTTTGTATATCATCACCCTTCTTGTACTCCTTGCCTACATTCTTGGGGATGTGCACAATTCTATCTGACTGCCCTGACCAATTGCTGCCACCATCTGAGCTGGGTCTACTCCTTTGCTTCAGCTCCTTAAGACTTCGCTCATGATCTAAGATCATCTTCCTTTCCTCCATGGCTATCCTTTTGTCTTCCCTCTCACTTTCCATCCTGAGTTTTTCCAACTCGAACTTCCTCGCTTCCTGCCTGTCTTCCAGCTCCTCTGGGGACAGGCCACTGCTGCCTGGCCTGGAGGGTTCTCCCCCTCCCAAAAGCACATCCACCCTAGGAATAGTCTCCTCCGCCTCTCCACTGAGATCCCCAGACTGCTCGCTGGCATGTCCGGCTGCTACCCAGGCCCTCAGCGCCTTTTGTAGCTCCTCCTTCCTGGTGAGGCCTCTGACTTGGACTTTTAGGTTTTTGCAAATAACCTTCCATTCTTTCACATTGTAGGATTCCAACCTATCCTCCTCAAAGGCCACTTCCAAAGATGCAGCAGATGATGCTCTTGATTCAGGCATGATGAAGTAGCAAGATCAAGTTCTCAGAAATCTGGCAAGATCAAAAATAGGCCAAAAAGTAAGAGAACCAGTATGTGGTACATAATGGTCTGCGATATGGTAGTAGTGCACACCAATCACTGCGTTAAGTGCAAACGCAAGTCCTATCCTCACAGCTGACAACCAATGTTAGAAATGGGGGTCTCTAGTTGGCAATGATTTGCACCTTGCCCAAGTAGGGACCCTTCCTTCTAGTCAGGATAAGGGAACTACACTCCTTAAATAACTCCTGTTTACCCCCTTGGTAGCTTGGCACGAGCAGTCAGGCTTATCTTAGGAGCAGTGTGTAAAGCATTTGCACATAACCAACAGTAATACAGTGTAAGCACTACAAAGGACACCACACCAGTTTAGAAAAATATCCAATATTTTTATATTCTTAAGACGACCAAAAACAATAAACCTTGAAATACAGTTTCTTGAAGTCGATAGCTCCCTCTGGGTCTATCACGGCGTCATGAACAAACAAATCCAAACAGTTCTGGCTGACCGCGCGTCGTGGGCCAGCTACGGTGCCGGGAAGGCCCGCAAAACAGTACCTTTAGAAAGGCAGGGTGTCTGCGACCTCTCGTTGAGCTCCCGAAAGCACGGCGTCCACAGGCATCGGTTCCGGAGGTCGGTGCAGGAGTTGTCGGCCCTTAAAGTCACACGCGTTGCAGATCGTACTCCTCGGGGTTGAAGTCAGGAGCGCTGGCGTCGGCAGGTGTCTGGTGCTGCGGTGCAAAGTGCAGCGGTGTAGCGTGCGGTGCCCTCAGGTCGCGGTGCAAGCAGTAGCTCGGTGGTGGCATCAGGTGACGTCGTCGGTAAGACTAGGGTCGTGGTGCGAAGTGGTGCGGTGCTCGTCGTGGTGCTGACAGGTCACGGTGCAAGCAGCGGCGTCGTTGTTGCTGAAGCGCTGTCGTCGGCTGACGAACTGGAGTCGATGGCGCCGGCATCGGTAGGCCAAGGCTGCGGTGTGGGATGAGGGCGGTGCGTCGTGTAACTTTACGAGCAGTGCCCTCGAACCACGGTGCAAGCAGCGGCATCGATTTCGGCGTGGAGCGTCGTTGTCAGAGATACCAAGGCGGCGTCGTGAAGCGATGCAATGCGGAGTGCGGTGCCCACAGGTTGCGGTGCGAGCAGTGGCTCGGTGGCGGTATCAGCAGGCCTCGTCGGTGAGACCAGGGTCGCGGTGCAGCATTGTGGCGGTGCCCTCTGCAGTGCCTTCAGGACACGGAGTCGGCAGTGGCGTCGTAGGCGGCGTCGGGTTGCTTTTTCTTCTGTTTCAGCACAAAACACACAGCCCCCAGTGCTGAGGGAAGAAGAAGAACTTGAAGTCTTTGCTGTTCCTGAGACTTCTTGAACAGGGGGCAAGCTCTGCCTCAAACCCTTGGAGAAACTCACAAAAATAGATTGCAGAAAGTTCAATACAGTCCTTTCACTGCCCAAGACAGAAGCATCCACTGCAGGCCAACACTGCAAAGCACACAGCAAAGTGGTAGTTCCTCCTCACAGCTTCTCCAACTCTTCTTCTTGGCAGTCTTCTTGGTCCAAAAGAGTTCTAAAGTTCAGGGGTTTGGGCCGCACTTTTTATAGCCCAAAATCCTTTGTCCTCTCAGGCAGAGAGCGTCTGTGCCCAGCCAGAACCAGTTCTGCCCTCCCTGGTGTGGCTTCCTGGCGGGAGGTGGAGACGGCATTGTCAGAGGCAGACCAGGCCCATTCAGGTGAAAGGAAATCTCCTCCTCCTACTCTAAATGCAGCCCAAGTCTATTCAGCCCTTTCCTGACCCACCTAGACTATCTGGAGCCACGGCTCCTCCCCAGCCCCTGTCATCCAAAACCCAGACAGTCAATCCACAACCCCAGCAGAGGCCTACTGGATGGCTGAGCCAAATACCTACGTTTTAAA
This sequence comes from Calotriton arnoldi, assembly GCA_963921515.1. Taxonomy (NCBI): domain Eukaryota; kingdom Metazoa; phylum Chordata; class Amphibia; order Caudata; family Salamandridae; genus Calotriton; species Calotriton arnoldi. Next base: position 439,844 of record CAWUFW010012198.1, read on the forward strand.
AGTGGTATTTTCAAACATAGAATGTAAAAATCACCTTCACTAATAGATGCATCTTTAGATTCCGAGTTCAGGCATACTAAACTTTATTTTTCTACCTAGTTCCCAGGGCCAGTTATGTTTATAAGATGTTATAACCAAACTCCCCATTCTGTCCTATGGGAACAGGTAGCCTTGCAATAGTGAAAAACGAAATTGGCAGTAATTCACTATCAGGACATGCCACACACACCAGGGCATGTCCTACCTTTCACATACACTGCATCCTGCCCACAGGGGTACCTTGGGCCTACCTTAGGGCTGACTGACATGTAAGAAAAGGGAAGGTTAGGGCCTGGCAAGTGGGTTCACTTGCCAAGTCGACATGGCAGTCCCAGACTGCACACAGGCTCTGCAATGGCAGGCCAGAGTTACATTTACAGGCTGTTTGTGTGGGTGGCACAATCCAGTGCTGCAGCCCACTAACAGCATTTGATTTACAGGCCCTGGCACGCTCAGTGCACTTTACTAGGGACTGACAGGTAAATCAAATAGGGCAATCATGGAACACCAATCCATAACACAACAGGAGCACTTGCACATTAACACTGATCAGCAGTGAGAAAGTGCGCAGAGACACTAAGCCAGCAAAAACAAAGTCAAAACCGGGAGGTCAGAAAACAAAAACTCAGGGGAAACATGCCAAAAGATGGCAAGTCTAACAACAAGAGAATTCATTCCTAGACCCCTAGCATTGCCCACAAAATTTTCATCCACCTAGCGCCCCATATTCTATCAGATCTGCTCTTGCCTTGTACACCATGCAGCACGATGCGTACCATGGAGATGCATTTAGCATGGGTCCCTTGAGTCCAAAGAGCAAGGGTGGGGGGATATTCTTTTTTTTAAGGTTCTGGCATCAGCCCTCTGGAACTTCCTACCTGTGACCATCAGGAGTTTCCAGAATCATGTGGCTTTCAGAAGGGCCATAAAAACCTGGCTCTTCCCGGTCGAGTAGGTGCCCCTCGTTTTCTCCACCCTGCAATGTTATTTCTGGTTTTAGCGCTGGGACACCCCGTTGCTGGGGCAGCTAAGTGCTTTATAAATATAGTAACATAACATAACAAATAAGCTAAAGCCTGTGGAAAACAGAGTGCTAGGAAAGGAGTATCTCCTCATGCTCAACCTTTGTTAAACCCACGTGCGAGGGAACTCATTCCAGAACCACCTGATTCTCCAACAAAATAAAAATCTCTAGGAGTTTTTGGACCACATGATGTCCAGCCCTTCCAGACCATAACAAAGTATATTTTTATAGATCTATTTCCAGACCCACTGCATCCGCCACAACTAAACCAAGCTTGACTACGGAAAGATTCCCAATCTGTTGCAGCACTCTGCCCAATATCCTCATGAGACATAACATTTGTGAATCTAAGCGTGTGTTGTAACTTCAGCCCACAGGCCACTAAGAATGGAGTGTCAAGCAATGTGGAATTCGACACACCAGTCATTCCGAAAATTATCATTGACTACATGGACCATTTGCATGTGATTGGAATAGACATGATCACTCAAAGCAGTGGACGGATGTCTGATCTGTGGCAAAAAAGCTATACAGAACCGTATAGCAAGCAAGAGTGAGTGTCAATAATCCCTAAAAGACCAGAAGGATCATTTAAATTGGTTTAATGTATAAGAGGGGAAAACAACACTAGAGCCATTCAAATCCATCATTGAGGTAGACAAGCGTCTACAACAGAAGGTGGTAGCACCTGGTCTGGTTGCCGCCTGCTTTAAAAAGTTCCAATATCCCAAGGCCCAAAAATTGCCCCACCTCGACCACATTGTTTTAATTATACTAATGCCAAGTCTCCTGAGTACGCCTGTCACATAATGCCTAATAGTAATACTTCAACTAAAGCTGATGGAATTACTGTTCTGTCATGGAACATAGCTGATATACAATCCAAGCTCGAGGACAGTGATTGGGTCGCATTTGTAAGCTCTAAAGAGATCTGTTGTTTCCATGAGACGTGGGATGCGTATTGCTAACTGAATCTCAATGGAATTGGATTGCACAGAAAATAAAGTTTCATCATCTACTACTCCTTATGTATGCTGCATGTGAGATTGTCTAAGGTCCAAGGAAAATCGCAGATGTTAATAATATACATTTCCAACGTTTATTTAAATTCCAACCAGTATGGCAAACCTGAGGATCAACTAACATAACTTAAATAAGGATTCTGCAGGATAAAGGCTAGGGTGAACTCTAGTACAAAGCATATTATGATAGTCTGTGGTGACTTCAATATACACCCTCCAGCAGGACTTTGGGATAATTCAATAAGTGAAGAGGAGGCTAGTTGGGGTATCCCGACACCAGATATTGGGAGTTCTATTCAGCTCAATGGGTGTAGGGAAAGAAGACTATTTGCAAGCTTTGTATGTGATCTGCAATTGAGTTTTCTAAATGGCCAAACTACTTCAGACAGACCTGCGTCTCTAAATTACCATAGTAATAACAGAGCCAGTTTGATTATAGCCTATTCCTGAATGGTTCACGGGATTCGGTGATGGACATAAAGGTAGTTTAATGGCCTTAGAGTGACCATGATCCTTTGTGCTTTAGATGCAGAATTCCAGTCGAAGTACAAAATATTGCTCACTTCACCACCAGCATCATCTCAGCAAACAACAGAAGGGTGGTAAAATGGAACATGGAAGCATTCCTAGAAGGCAGGACCACGTTGAAGGATACCATAGAAGGGCACCTACTTGGTATTTGCGCCGCCGGAAACAAATCACCATAGCATCATATTAGATGATCATGTAGCTACAATAATTAATGTGATTCTGGTCTGCCCCTTGGTTGGACAAACACAATGGTAATAAAAAACATGGTGGCTGGTTCATCAAAGAATGCAGAACATCGAAGTCCGAACTTTGAAACGGTCATCATGTCCATCATCTATTACCAACAAATGAGGTAGACTTTAAGACTGTGTGGAGAGAGCTTAAAGTCCTACTAAGATATAAGAAACTACTGTATCTTTAAGCAGTCTGGAAAGGTCTGACAAAGGCAGCAAAGGAACAAACAGCAGAAGTTTCTGGGTGCAAATAGCAAGTGTTTAGAGCAGGAGCAAATAGCCAAGATTGCCACATCAGCACTCAGACTTGGATAGATCATTTCAAGACTGTGTATCACAACAATGAATCGCTGCAAACTGAAGTGTATTTGATTGCCTAATGCCTGAACAATTAAATATCTTATGGCTGGAAGTAGATAGAGCACAACACAAAAGATTAACAAGGCACCAGGTCCTGACCATGTTCCAGTTAGTGCAGATCCCAAAGTTTTGTCATTAGGCTTGGCAAAGATAATTAATGTGGCACTGGGCAAAAACTTTATTCCATCTTCATCACTATATGCCATAATAGAACTGCTTCATAAAAAAGGAAGTAAGTTATTTTCCAGTAATTATAGACCCATATTGCTATTGGATAGTACAGGGAAAATATTTGGCCGCAGCATTGCTAAATAGGCTACAGACATGGGTGGATCAAAATACAGTTCTTATCGACATGCAGACTGGCTTTCCCAAGGGTATTAGCACCATCGACCAAGCTATAAAACTAAACAGTGTGTGTCAAGTATGCCAAAGCATACAAGGCTCCTCTATATTTATCAGGCACAGATCTTAAATCAGCATTTGACTGGGTGAGCAGACAAAAATTATGACAATCATTGGAGAAATTGGGGATAGAAAAAGTGCTTCTCCAAGCTATAAAGATCTTACACCAAGAGTGAGGGCCTTTGTTCATTACAGAATTGCATGGGAATGCAGTCCCCATTTTAAAATCCCTTCTGGCATTAAGCAAGGATACGTACTTGCCCTGTAATTGTTCTCCCTCTCGAGTGATGCTGAAGAGTTTCTTTGTAGGGAGAAGCCTGATTCCCCAAAGCTGTGTAATAAAAAGATAGTTATCCCACTCCACGCCGACAATATAGTAATACTGTCATGCATGCAAAACGAAATGCACAAATGACTTGGTAACTTTGAGAGCTTGTGGCGAAGTAAGGACTTGCATATCAAAAATTATGGTGATGTCCTCTGCCCACCTCTAAGAATTTTCAAATAAGAGACAACATATTCCCAAGGTCCCTACTGAAACTTGGCCGGGGCGCGCTGCTTCTCCCACTGTTTTTGAAGCTGGGTTTGGTATCCATCCCCGACATCGTAGTCCTGGCCCCTGTGACGTAGTGGCTGTGGCTAAACAGGAAGTGCTATAGGACTTGCTATCTGAAAACAGTTCTTAAAGTATCAGCCCCAGGTAAATTGCAGTATAATGCCTGGTCACTTCATGTCAAAAAATGTTTGAACGAACTCAGCCTTTGCCATCTCTGTTCCAACCCATCGCACACAGCTTGAATGGTCAAATACGCTTTCTTGGAATTATAATTTAAAGATGGCATTGAACGCACATGCTTCTCGAAATTGACTGTTAATTATCTCCAAGTCAAGCAATCATTTGGCATAGAAAAATATTTGAATGTAATCGCCCATGATGCACGTCGAACTTCTTACTTAAAATTCTGACTAGGTAGTTTTCCTACCAAATTCTACTAGGCTAAATTTGTAATTGATTAATCTACAATCAAACATTGTGACTGCGAGATTGGAGGGGCAGGAGATGCTGTTACACCGCATGCTGTTTTGCACAAAAACCAAACATCTACATAGTAAATGGCTTGTGCCTCTGTTTAAGCGGTTGTCTATAGTACCTTGCCATGATGCACTTGTATTCTGTCTTAGAACAGACGGTCCAACAATATACGTCAGTGGCAAGCTACCATTGGACTACCTGGGTTGTCATGAGAAGGTATCTGACCGTTCTGCCCCAGACTCTAGGTAATCCTACTATCACTTTATATATCTATAGTTGCATGTGCACTTTTACCTCCATTGTCATCCATGATGGACTATAGCAAGCGGAGCCCGGGGTGTAAGTTCTATCGCTTGCAAGAATGACCAGCATGTCAGTCCAAGCAATTTTTATATTATGAGCTTGGATCTGTTTCCTGCTGGCATGCTTTTAAACAGTGCACATGTGAATTTAACGTAATCTGTTTTTGATAGGATTTTTTTAATGTAAAATTAGCATGGCGAATAAGTGATTCCAAAGTTTTGTAGATAATGCCTTTGGTCTTTAATGTTTACATATTGATTACTGTATTGTTCTTATATTTGTTATGGCAAATATGCTGAAACAATAAATAAAAAATTACTGCTGACTATCTTACTAGGTTACAACAAAGTTTGAGGGTAAAAGTCTTCCCAATCCCTGGTACATCTGCCTCAAGCAGCACAGATGTCAAACGAGAAATGCATAATGACTCTCAGCAGTTTCAAAATTAAATTTCCAAGTCAAATTAAAAAATCAAGAAATATGTAGTATTCAAAATGAGACAAACATGGCTAAAATGAGATGAAGTGAACTGGAGATATCAAATTGCAGAAAATGATCCACTACCAATCAATGGCAGAAAAAGGAAAGTGGGACAGAGTTTAGCATTTCTCCCTAGCCCATTGTGACAGAATTTGCTTCAGAAACTCACAGACCAGTGGAGAGGTGTGGTGCAGCGGCCAGGGCAGCTGACTTCGGAGCACAGCATTCACGGTTCGATCCCCGGCTCCGGCGGCAGCTCAGCTCAGCACCATGTGACTCTGGGCAATAGCTCACTTAATTTCCACTACGGCCCCCAGCGCCTTGAGACCCGTAAGGGTGAGTAGCTGCACTATATAAAAACTGACTTACATTTTTTTTTTTACCATATGCACCAGTTACCTCAAATAAGAATATTTTTCATACAAATTAAGTAACTTTGTAGACACCTACTAATCTGACTTGTTTTGTCTCACTTTCATTGCCAGTGTGGTCTGCCCCCGCATTAGGGAAGGTGTTGCATTAAATCACAAGCAAGCTGGGTTGGGGTCAGGTATTGAAACAAGTCTTGGTTCTCACTGTAGTTTTAAATCAAGGTGCTGAAAATGCAAAAAATGTAAGGACTAATGTCCATGCAGGTGGAAACAAGTGAAGATCTAAGAGCACAGTTTTTTTCAATGTAAAGTAAGATGTCTATTGCTGTGTGAGGCGTGGCTTTGGACACTCCACCCCAAGCCATGCACGGCCTTCGGCTCAGAGCAGGTGGGAAGTAGGAACAGAAAAGGGTCCTTTATTTGGCCTATTATAGGGATTCACATTAATTTTGTGAGCTAGCGCACGTTAGTCCCCAACTTAGGTAGAATAACCTGTGATTGGACAGTGCAGGGGTGCTATCACAGAGTAGGTAGTTCATCATCCCTGCATTGCGCACCTCATCATTGGGAAACAACTGGTTTGCACATCGGCCAGTAGTGAGCAAAATTTGACAGTGCTAAATAATGCTGACATATTTTGTATAGAAACGCAATTGCTGTTTTTTTGTAGCCAGAATTTCAGTATTAAATTTGCAAAACAGTTCGGCATACAATGTCTTAGTATAATTTTTACATAATTACTAAGCCTGGGCGGAGTTATGAGGAGCTCCGCGAAGTGCAAAAAAACCCTCCGCCGCGCTACGCAGAGCTCCATGAGCAGCCGAGTGCGTTAGATAAATGCCGTTCACAGTGATTTTCAGTGCCAGGTACTTGACCGCACTGTGCACTCATCGCAAACAGCACCATGCACAGCGCAAACGGGAGCTGCTTTCTTTCTGCCGCTCTAGTAGATTTTTACTCGAGTGGCAGCTTCCTCAACTCGAACGGACGGTTTGTCAACGTGAGCGGTCGTGAGCATACACAACCACTGGCAATGAGAAATCTGACCGCCCGCGTTGAGAAATCTCGCCGGGAGGTTGATTTTCCATGCTCGCGCTCGCCAACTTGATGTTGACGATCGCGAACGAGGAAAAATCTGGCCGGGAGGTGGATTTTCCTCATTCCCGCTAGCCAACTTGACGTTGATGAACGCGAGTGAAGAAAAAAACTCCGCTCCGCGAAGTGGAGTTTTTTGGAACTCCGCGAGCTCCGCGTAACGCGGAGTGAGAAAAAATCCACGAGCGGAGCGGAGTTCGCCGCCCAGACTTAATAATTACCAATGAAAACGTATAGTTTGAAACTATTCTTTATGAATTGGTTTTATTGCTTCCATAATGATAACATAAATGAAAGCTGAAACACGAAGACAAAATGAGGCTGACTTGTGACCCTATGGCACACTAATAACTTCTTGGTGAGTCCTGTGCACTGGGAAACTGGCTATCCGAGGAATGTAGTTTAGCAGAAAATTAGTTTCCTAGAATATTTGAGACCTATATGAATCTACGATGGAGTGTTGCTCCTGGTATGAAGAACTCCTAAGAAGAATGCATCGTTAGGTAAGATAGTGAGATTGCAAAGTTTTTACTTCCAAATAAGCTGCAGGCATTACTCAGACAATATAAACAGAACATAAATCATACTAACACTACCGGAAGCTTACAATTAATTAATGAAGAACAACCCAACCTACATTTTATTTAACCATCCAAGTATAACGCCGTATTTAAAATTCTAGTTATACTCTTCTTGCTATTAATAAAGAAGGCAAAACTACTATAAAAATTCCACTTTTTAACAGCTTAGTTACAGCGTGGCACTATGAAGTAATACCTACTGGCATTTAGAAAACTGATGTTTAAGGTTGCAGAATTTCTCTCCAAGGTCCAATTAAATTACAGAAAATATCTTTAGAGAAAACTTGAGAGAATGAAAGTTAAACGTGCAACCTGGGAATTATTATGTTGTCACACTGTTCAACAAGATAGACATTGTAAACCTTGAGCCTTTATAGAACAAAGAGGTGTACACGAGGAAGTATTTTTGAGAAAAATATTGTGCAGAGTATTTCAGAAAAACTCCTCTTAGAACAGTTCTATAGATTTAGAAACCATAGAAATCTGTTGTAGAACAAAATAACCTTACCATGTATCCACTCAAAAGAGCAAATTCACCTATGAATATGTGTGACAAATTCTGACACCTTCACCTACAAATCCGAGCAAAGCACCAGCCGCACAGCACAGTAAGGAGAACAGAAATATACATACATGGGCAGGTACACGAATAGATCCAGAAAACATACACAAAACACTACATTTGACTTGCAACACTGAGGCCCTGATTATGACTCCTTTGTTAATCCATTTTGTGGTAGAAACCAGCTGAGGAGTAGCTTAGACAGCGAAATTCCAGGGGTGTGAATCTCATATTTCCAACCTAAAAAAGCAGTGGGCCGCAGGGTGAGTGGGTGAGATCGCCAAGGTTTGGGATGAACTGTTCCCATGAGGAACAGGGTACTAATTTACATTGGGTGGGACTTTGGAGCTGATTTAGTGTTTGGTGGGCAGGGTACTAGTTGGAAAATGGCCCTCTCTGCAGGGTCACCCCCAAACATTTTACCTTTCTCCTGCAGTGTTTCTGACCTCGTGTTTGTTGGCCTTAGGACTCTGAGCACTTTACCACTGCTAACAAGTGCTAAGCTGTATGTGCTCTCTCCTCTAAACATGGTAACATTGACTCATAGCCAATTGGCATATTTATTGTACATGGAAGTCCCTAGTAAAGTGCACTACAAGTGCCAGGGCCTATAAATTAAATGCTACTAGTGGGCTCGCAGCACTGATTATGCCACCCACTTAGGTAGCCCTCTAACTATGTCTCAAGCCTGCCATTGCAGAGCCTGTGTGTGCAGTTTACCATGCCATGTTGACCTGGAAAAATCAACTTTTTGTCAGGCCCAAACCTTCCCTTTTTATACATATAAGTCACCCCTAAGGTGGGGCCTGAACAACCCACAGTGCAGGATGCAATGTATTCAAAAGGTAGGACATGCACTTTTAAGTTATACATGTCCTAATAGTGAAAAATTCCCAAAGTCGTTTTTTATTACTACAAGGCCTATCTCTCCCAATGGATAACATTGGGATTACCTTATTACATTTTAAGTGTAATTTCCAAATGGAGATTAGCCCCTCAAGTCTCATGTCACGGGAATCCTAATTTAAAATCCTAACTTATGGTGAAGTCGTATTTTAAATTGCAAATTCTGAAAATGACACTTTTAGAAAGTTTCTAAAGGAACAAGTGGTCCCTTACTGCGAATTCACACTAAACAATGATCATACAAGATAAATAAATTCTATGTCAAAAAAATCAAAATGGAAAAATAGAGATATTTATTCAATCATATAACGCATGGAGACATAACAAAAGTGGAAAACAACAAAGACACGAAAAAATATTTTTTACAGCTCAGACATTTTCTTGGAGACTGTAAAAGTAATGAATAAATTATGTCACATCTTATTTTGAAGTACCAATGCTAACTTTTTTCGAACCAAAAGACATTCGCGATAGTCATGCTACTATGTGTTGATGACATTTCGATCCCGCCTTATAATATGGGGATCATCATCAGGACTTAAATGTATATGCCTGAGACTAAAAAATGCCTGTAAGGAAGGAAAAGTATGGAAGAAGAAAAGAAGGAGAAAGATAGAGGTATGTAAAAAAGGAAATAAATGTGCAATGATACTAGCCATAACAGAAGGTGATGACCTCTCATTCCATGCAAGTACGTGGTATTGTGACGTGCATCATACTGTAGACACATTGTCACAAGAAACATGATAGGGAACCATGCGATAAAAATTGTGATGTAAAACCATGCGAATGAGTGGTGTGTCAGAACCTAAATAGTTCAAACCAAGTACAGGAGTGAAATGGAAAAATGACTGACCGAACATCAGCCCCAATTGGGGTGATGACATTCTAAGAGGGGTGGTGATCGAGCAATCCTTGAAAACTTAAGATAGGAATAAATGTGTCATAATAAGGTGGGCAAGAAGCTGGAAACATAGTCATGAATAATTACGGTCTGATACAAACCTGATCCTGCAATGGGGCTGTCACAGTACTTAACCATGGGGCATAGAGAATGAATTAACAGTAGTCTGTGAATCTAAACAGAAAATGAGGCAATTGAACATGAGCATGAAACCGCACATAAGTGAAAGCCTGAAGAGTGAGCCGTGAGGCGACGCTCACCAAAAATAAGGGAATGAGTCAGCAACTGCCAAAGAGAGCTCTGGACGCCAACCCAGTCACGTGATAGAAGCTCCCCAAGTAAGGGGGATGGCCCCTTTACTAGTTACTAGTTACTGCAAAACATACATCAATGTGGAATTAGCCGTGAGCATGGAGGATAGATCACGGTGAAGGTCCATATTGGTGAAATTGACACCTACCGTGTAACCGAGATGAAGGAAGAGCGATCTCCAACCGCCACCCGTCTGCATAAAAGAGGTGACCGCTTTGAGAGTCTGTCTATGATTATAAAAAATGGTGCGCATGTGCCCAAATGACTGGGATCAGAGAGCGACCGATACAGGCAGGGAGCGTGGTGGCCATCTTGGCATTGGTAGAAGGTATCAGAAGGTAGGGCAGTATATACGGAAAGGAGATAGTTTACAGAGGCAGAATAAAAAATTATCTACATAAGACTGGTTATACACATTCTACTGCAAAGGATTCATTATCATTTCAACTACACAGGGTTCACTATCATATACAGAAGCAGGAGAAAACCACAAGATAGAATCGGAATCTGAAGCTAATTAAAGCATATTAGCGGATGACCAGGCAGGGTACAAAGTGTCATAAGCACACAGAAATGCCTACTTCTAAAAGTGGCATTTCTCAAATAGTAATAACAAATCAGCTTTCACCAATAAGCAGGATGTATTACTACTATTCCAAAAATACCAAACATGGCCACGCTACCCCTTTCATATTAGAAATTACCACTGAAGCACATATCAGGGAATTCCCAATGCAAACCTATGATAGGGCAGTCTCACAGCAGTGAGAAACCAAATAGGCTGTTTGTCACTACCAGGACATGCCACGCAGCTAAGGCACCCTTTAAATGCCACGTCACTGCGGCAGTTAACTGCACAGGTAGGCCCTGCAATGGCAGAGACCTGAGACAGGTTTGAAAGACTACTTTGGTGGGGGGCGCAAGCAGCGCTGCAGGCCCACTAGTAGTATTTAATTTACAGGCCCTAGGTATATGGGATACCACTGTACAAGGGACTTACAGGTAAACTAAATAAGCCAAACAGGTGTAGACCAATCTTACCAAGTTTACAAGAGAGAGCACATGCACTCTAGCACTGATCAGCAGTGGTAAAGTGCCCAGAGTCCTAAAACATACAAAAATACGTCAGAGAAAATACAGGAGGAAGGCAAAATGTTTGGGGATAACCTTGCACATAGGGCCAGTTCCAGCAGCGGATCTATTTCAATTATTGAGCAATAAGTGTGTAATATTGGAGTGAACCAGATGCCCTCAGTGGGGTCGTTACTACATGTACAATTCATATATCCATGCGTTGGTAACCCAATGTAATACATTCATGCTTATTTGATCTGAAATATTGCAGGCAATTAGTAACCAAGGCATTCTGCAAATGAGCCAGTCAAAGATAGTTGTGAGACATTATAGGAATTGTGCAAATGGTGCGAGCATAGTGCTGTAATAGGTGGAATAGTTGAAACATATTGTGAGACAAAGCTGAATATATTTACAGTTTGCAGGCATAGTATAGTTGTTGCAAAAGAAGGTGCAGTTATATCTGAGTTGTCCAGTCCTCTACTCTGTTCAAACCAGCGTGTAAGGTGATAGTTTGAAGGAATCACTTTAACACTTCTTTATTCAGTAATGAATTCATGTCTGTGCCTCTAGGTGGGGGCTTAACCACCGTGATCACTTGCCAATGTAAATCATTGGCCCCAAGGAGCTTGCAAAGAGGGCAGACCTCTGGGTGAGTATCAGAGTGTCTGAGAAGGCACTGTGGAGTGATTTTAAGGAGGATGGCTCAGGTTCCCCTCCATCAGAGTGAGGGGGAGGTATACAGTGACCCAGATAGGTCTCCGTATGGTGAGCGGGGAAAGGGTTTCCATGTCCCTTCTAAGTTTAGGAGGGGAAATGTTGGTGGGCGGAGGTCCAGGGTGCCCTATGTCCAGCCCCAGAGTTTGGATTGCTCCCAAAGGGGACACAGGCAGGGGGATAGGTCTGTACTATGAGACCATCCACTGGTGGGAGCTTCACAGTGTCAGGAGAGCTAGAAGGGGCGGCTGCCACAGGTGCCCCACCAGTTCTATTTGCTGGGGGGTTACCACTCCACATCGGAGGGTACAGAGGCCCAGATGGAGGAGCAGGAGGTAGAAACAGTCCACAGTGGGAGGACCAGTGGGCCAGGGGTTACCAGCTCTGAGAGCAGAGCACCCCAAGACTGACCACGGTGAGGCCACTTCTGACTGGGGGGCTCCATGCACTTGACAGGGACAGAGGGCTGGGGACCTGCGCCAGGCAGACTCTTGCATGACTCAGACAGAGTGTATCACCCTTGAGGTGGGTGATGGTTTCCCCTGGAAGTCCTGGCTCATCAGTACAGTACAGTACAAAATACTTTTATTTGATTTCTTTAAAATCATAAAAGGGTGGAAAGAACCACCTTGGTACATGAAGTATCAAACAATTGTTCTGGGTTAAAATTAAGCTAAACTCATTTGTATAAGTGGTAAAATAGTGTTAGGACTGTTTCTATATAATGTCCGGCCCTGCCAGGGAAGCAAGCTTCTAGTTGAGTTGGTTAAAACTGTACACAAGCATGCATAGTTCTCCAGGGTGTAATAAAGTGCTAGTGCTAAGGGCGTATGAACTGCAGAATTTAAATTAGATGAACGAGGCAATTCTGCCTTGTCAAGTTCAGTTCATCTGTCGTTCTTTTCTAGTTCTTTTGCCGCTAGGTTTAATAATGTTATTGCCTTGCAAGACAATTGGACAGACGAGCCTCCTAGACATTTTATAACTGCGGCTCTGCAGGACCTTATTTGTTCTCTCCTCAGTGTTGGCCTTAAGAGAGTTTTCCGAATGTTTAGTAGCCTATGACAGATACATAACAAGTGTAGTAGTGACTCTTCTCCATGACCGCAAAGGCAGCATTCTTTTGTCGACCAGGTCCGTTTCCACTTTGAGGTAAGGTCTTTTGATGGAAAAGATCCCAGTCTCAATAGGGTCAGATTCCACTTATTCTGTTCTGAGAAGTGTTCTAGCAAATACGATTGAGGTTTCAGCGATTTGTAAGATGGCATCACTGCCCACACGTGTGTTTTGAGGGCCAAGGAGGCTTTATCTATTAACAGCGATTGTAGCTTGATGGCTTTGTTGGCTAATTGTTTGAACTCAGAGTAGGCAGATATTGTGAGCCAAGCTTCCTCTAGCTTTAATGCTGAAAGGGATTGTTTTAAGACTGGATTTACTGACTTGCTGAACCTGGATTGCTTTTCGACCTCCTGCCAACAGTGGTAGGCTATGGTGTTTTTCTCTGCTGCCCTTATTCTCCAGTAGTATTTGGCCAGAACTCCTTGTCTTGTTGGTTTCTGGTTTTTTAATCCGTATTTCAATCTTATCTGGGCTTGAGAAATGTAGCCTGGAATTGAGAATAATTTCTTAAAAAGGCTAGATTGTGCTGTGTTTAAAACTGTTGAGTCCTTAGTGTTTAACGTTTCTGATCCATACAAAGTGGATGGCAGGAATTCTGCTGCTATGACTTTTAATAGATGATTTGTTGAACAATTGCTAAGTTTTTTCTGCAAGGTTTTAAATGCAAATAGCAGTTGTTTTGCTTTTACTTGCCCTAGGTCTAGCTGTTGCTTATAGTTGAGCTGGCGGTCTAGCTGTACCCCCAAATATTTGTATGTATCCACCTGGGACAAGATGTTGTTGTTTAACGTCCAGGTGAATTTAGGGCGTTTTTTGTGGGTACTGGAAAAGCACACGACCTTCAGTTTTTGAAAGTTGATTACTAATTGAGCTGAGGTAGTATATTCTGCTAGTTGGATGATCAGCTGCTGCAAGCCTCGAGGCGTTTGCCAGAGTAGGACAATGTCGTCTGCGTATTGGAGGCTTAATATTGGGACACTACCCAATTTTGGAGGGTCTCCTTGTTTTGAACGAAGGTTGTTCTCTAAATCAGCTGTGTAGATGTTGAATAGACAGGGAGCCAGGACGCACCCCTGTTTTATACCGTTGGTGGTTGAAATTTTATTAGTTAAACTTCGCCCGTCCCCTTTTAAATTTGGACCCATGTTTTTGAGTAAAGATTGATGATTGCCTCTAATAATTTTGTGGGAGCTCCCTATGATTTCATTTTCGCCCATAGCTTGGATCTGGGCACTTTATCGAAGGCTGATTTGAGATCTACAAAGCACGCATAAAGGACGTTTGATTTGGCGATAGCTTGATTGGCCAAGGGGTTGACTGCGGATATGTTCGTTAAAGTGCCCATCCCTGCCCGAAATCTTGTTTGTGTTTTCGGCATTAGATTTGTGCTACTGACCCAGTCCTCAAGGTCTGCCCACAACTTTGATGCGTAGATTTTTGCATCAACGTTGATGAGCGTTATCAGTCTGTAATTAGATGGGTCGGAACGCGCCGTTGAATTGTATATGGGTTGTAAGATGCTTCCTTGCCAGGAGTCTTGAATGATGCGAGTCTCTAAGGTAAATGTGAACAGAGAAGTTAGGTGGCTGGACCAAAAGGATGGATCTTTTCTAAATAAGGCGTTAGGCAGGCCATTTGGCCCCGAGGCCCGTCAGGTCTCAGATGTTTTATGATATTCAGTACCTGCTTCTGTGTAATCTGTAGGTGGTGTTCCATTGGGTCAGACCTTGTAGTTTCCCGAACTTCTGGATGAGATTTGTCATCTGTTTGATTTTTTTGGTGGTAGGGTGGCTTTTTCGATAATGGTGTGCAGATTTTAGTATCTATTTTCTGGATGTTTCTGGGTTTCAGGCCTTTGGACTTGTTGTCTGAATGGCGACCATCCCAATCGCTTTTAAAGGTTTGGAGATGTTTGGCACACTTGGGAGTGACGTCATGTTGTATGTGGCCTCTATGTGGGCTCTCCATGTGTGTTCCGTTATGTCCGAGTTGAAATGTCAATTTTTGCCATTTAATAAGAAGTTGATGTTTGCCCAAAACAGTTTGGAGTTTCTTTGCTTGCTGGCGTGGAGCATTTTCATCCAGAATTCTTCATTGTATGTTCGCTTTGCCGCCTTAATTTCTTTTTTAGATCTCTTTTCATTTTAGCTGTTATTGTAAGGGCCTGTTGTGTGGGTTGTGAGCCCTGGGTTCGCATTGATCTTAGGTGTTTGTTTAGGTGTCTTTTTTTGTCCTTAGGTTGTGTGTGTACCAGGCTGCCGCGATTGGTTCTGGGGGCTTTATGGCTGGTGGAATGGTTTGAATTTTTTGAATTTAAATTATTGACAAATGACTCCCAGGCCTCTATACAGAGTGGCTCTGATTCCGGTGATGCCAATAACGAGAAACATGTCTCCATGATGGTGTCTATGTTATTTTTGTTCCATGTGAGACGTTTTAAATTGTAGGATTGAGTGGATAGTGTAAGAGCCTTGGCTTGCCCAGACCTTTTTAGAATGATGGTTAATGTAAAAGTTTGAGGATGGTGATCGCTTCTGCTCTTTCCTTTATTTGGAAGTTGGGAATAAAAGGAAATAGATCAGGGTCCGCCAGGGTGAAATCGATGGTTGTGCCTGTTTTATTTGTCACTCTAGTGAATGCTGCAGGACTGTCCTGAGGGCCTCGTCCGTTTAGCGTGTACAGTGAAAGTTTGTCCAATAAAGCAGCGCATCTCTTGCCCAAGGTGTCACATCTGCTTGTGCTGCCCTGTCGTGCATGTATAGAGCCTACTAGGTTTTTTCCCTGACCTTGCAATAAGTTCATATTAAAATCCCCGGACAATATTATGTTGGCCTGTGGATGAGTGAGTTTTAGAGTTTTGAGTGCGGCGATCAGTTGCTGGATTCCATGTCCCTTTTGCTTGTGGGCTGGATGGATGTAGATGTTCAAAATTAACAAGCTAGTAAAGGGCAAAGCTACAAGTTTGATACAATGCATCCAGGGGGAGTCGAGGTTAATGACTACCTCTTTCCAAGGAATATCTGTCGAGATGAAGGTCGATAGGCCGCCTTTTGCCCTTCCGTGCTTTGCATCCTTTATGGATGGATTGAGATCTTCTTTGTAGCCTATAATTGGTGAGTTAATGGTCTGCCAAGTTTCTTGGAATAGCAGTATGGCATACTGTGGATTTGAACTCGATTCTTTCCAGATCACTAGATTTTATGTGACTCAGGGCTGGAAGGGCTTCAACTAATCTTAATATTGCGCTTCTGTGCAATATGTCATGGGCTCCCCTGGAGATGTAATGTGGAACCAGCTCTATCTTTTTGTGACCTATGCTGGGAGAATCAGTTTGTTGTTTTTTGGCACGGTCGCTCGGGGTTTCTGTTGATGCCCCAGTAGGCTCTAGGTACTGTAGGGCTAAGTTTGGATGATGTCATGCACTGTTTTGTTGAGTGCTTTGAGGGTTTGTGGCCGATTTGACCTCTGTGCCAACCGAGGGGTGTGCTCTTGTCTTGACTTCTTTGTTGTAGCACCTCTCCTCTGAGACGGCTAACCTGTTGATGTCAGCCTCCTGTGGGCTGAGTTTGTTCGCTTTTGTCATTGTACCTTGAGGGGTTAAAATTATGTTGTTTTTTGGGTGACCTGGGTGGTAGTTTTGTTTGGTTCCTGCCTATCCAGAGGTTTGAATATGCTATATATTTTCCTTGTTGGTAGGTTTACACTTTTTGTTGTTTGGGGCTTCCAGAGGTGGCAGCCTCTTTCATGAGTGAAGTTGAGTGGTCCAATATACAGACAGCATTCCTGATACTTTGTTAAATTTTATCCCTCTCAATTTCTTTATTATTCGTGGTGAGCATTATATTTTGTGACGGCTGTGCGTTTGACCCTTGTTTATTTAATTTACTTTTCCTTGCTTTCCTCAGGCGTTTTCGTTCCCTCTTTGTGAGGGAAGTTGTCGAGTTTGTTTGTTTGGGGCTTTCGTCTGCTGTCAATAGTGGATTGTGATGGTTAGGTGACACGTCTGGTGCTCCTGCTTGAGATTGTATGCTCAGTTGCTCAAGCTCCTTCAAGGCTTCAAGAATGGGTGAGCTTACACACTCAGGGGCCTTGTGGGTCTCCTTGTCTCTTAGGATGTGGCTCCGAGGGGTCTCTTGACTCGCCCGGCCTTCTCCCTTGAGTACCTCATGTTCGCGGGCTCTTGCCAGTTTCGACTTTGTTTGAGGTTCCCTGACTGCCCCCAACAGCTCTGCCATTAAAGTTGGCACCGATGCCAGTTTGTCAATTATTTGGGGGCAGTGACACGTATGGTATGTAGTGTCCCGATCTTGCTGGACCTTCGCTATCATGGTGTTGAGAACATGCAACTTTTGTTCTATCCCCTGAATGTGGATGGCTAGGATGTTTAATAGCTCAACTTGGGTGTCTAGCTTGTCAGCGTGGTATGTCATTTCATTTCCATTAGTTTCCATAGTGTTTAGCAGGTGGGGCCATACAGAGGTAGTGGGGAGCCGATCAATGCTTTCATCTGGGATCGGTCTGATTGGTCCGATTGGTCCTTGATCTTACTTGGTTGTTCATTTTTGTGCAAAGCATTGGATGCAGTCGCCAGGGCTGGTCTGGGGTCTTTAGCTTCATGTAGCGAGCACCCACTTAGTTTTGGTTGAGGTGATTCCTGGTCCGTTTGCTGTACAGTTTTGTATAGTTCAGGTGATAGGGCAAAGGTATCGCAGTCCTGTGCGCAGGCTGTGGCAGACCCCGGTTGTTCCAATGGTTGTTGGGCTGCCAGTGAGAAGGGAAACTGGGATGGTGCAAATTGACTTAGGATGTTGTCTAGCCGATGCGCTGAGTTGTCCTAGGTTTTTTGGGGTGAAATTTGAGGTTGCTGTTGTACTGGTTGGGACATTTGACTGATTAGTAAATCCCAGCTCGAGTCCGGCTGAGTATGGATTAGAGCCTCTACTAGCTGAAGGTGGTGCCCTTGAAAATTCGCAGGTGAGTTTAGGTCATTAAGTATTGGTAGATCTTGAATGGTCGATTGCATGCTTAGGTCTTCTCTGATGGAAGAGAGAAGATCATTTTGTTCCGTGCGCTGAATTTCTTTGTTTTTGTTGTAACAACTGCAGTGGAAGGGGGCCTCAATGCCTTCACATAGGGGGTCTATATTGTTATTAACTTGCTTGGCGTCCTTATGGTCCGGGTGGTCCTTGTGGCTCACGGGGCAGAGTCTGTGACATACTTTTAGAAAGTCTGTAATCAATGCCTTCTTGCTGGCTTTGGCTCCTGTGCAGTGCGCAGTGATTGCGGATGGCTCTCCTTCTTTGGCTCCTTCTCTAACTGTGTCTGAGTAGGTCTCTGTTACAGGGTCCTGCGTGCTTGCGCTATGCACAGCGGTTATGGTGGTTGTAGACGGCTCTCCATTTTTGGTTTTATCTGTGTCTAGGTAGGTTGCTGGCTCTGACCCAGGCGATTTGTTGGTGTGGTCCATGCCTTGTGGGCCCCCTTTTTCCCTTTTGGGCCTGCCCTGCATTTTTTTTCTACGCCTCTGGCTTTCCCTGATCTCATGACGGGTGTGCTTTGGCCCAACCCAGGTGTGGCTTGAAGCGTGGGTGCTTGCTGGTGCCTTACTGGGACCCGCCTGAAACCTACCTGGGAGTCCGGACAGTTGCTGCCACAGAAACATCTTTTGCAAAAGCTGGCCCGAGCTGAAAGTGAGCTTGGGTAAAGGACAAGGACGGGATGCCAATGGATTGTGTACTTCTTCTTCGCTTCTTCGCTTTCTCTTTCCTTAATCCTTGCTCCTTTTTACGATTTGTCCTTTTCCTTTTCTGCTTTTACATTTTTTCCTGGTTCCTCTTGGGCCCATTGGCCCTTGGACTCTGCTGTCACTGCTGTCACCACTCCCCCTTACCTGTGCGCTACTGAACCGCTTAAGCTGTTGGCAGGGGGGGGCTGAGGGTTAACTGGTTAGTGCTGAAGGTGGAGGGTATGCCGCACTTGCCCCTTGCTGCTTACCGCAGGGTGTCTTTGCCCAGAAGCCGGTCCCGCAGTTCACAAATGCCACAGCCGTTAGGGGACTCCTTCCGGCCTGGCCCGCTCCGGCAGTGACCGCAGCTACTAGCGACTCGCGGTCGCGGGAACAGTCGCGGGAATCTGGTAGCCGGGAGTCGAGAATCAGGGACGCAGTACAGAGCAGAGCTCACCTTGCCTTGGCTCGCCTCAGCACCACGCCCCATGCTCATCAGGCACATGTTCAGCCTAAGAGTACAGACCCTGGGTTGAAGGGCCAGTTTCAGGATACCACCCCTGAACTGGTATGAGGTAGAGTGGAAGTAGGGGGGAAAGCACTAAGGGATAGTGCCCCCACTCTGAGACACATCAGAGGTCAAAGAAACCTCAGGAGCCCATACGGAACTCCTTGCCAGCCCCAAGGTTGGAACAGAGGTTTACCCAATAGCCTCGCGTAGGACCTCCAACTGGCAGTGGATGGCCTGGGGCCTGGCTCTTGACACCGACTGCTGTCAGTGGCCTCTGCTGGTTTTTCTCCTTATGGACAGAGTTTTCCTTGCATTAGGGACAGAAGTCTCATCCAAGGTATGGAATGGGCCACATCACTTTGATAGCCATGGTGGTACTGTCTACCTACTGGTATGCATCTGTCAGCAAGTTAAGGTTAGGTGCTTCAAATATGGAGTCCACGGGGGAGGAGAAGTGTTCCCCATGGGTCAGTTAAGTGGCTCCAGAGAGTTTAGACAGAGGAATCCAACTGAGTTTAGAGAGGTGTAGAACTGACAAGTGCCCCTGCAGTGAAGGGGCATTGTCCCCGTTCTATTGCTCTAAAAAGCGAAGTTCATCAAGGTATTGATTAGTCTACCCTGGCTTTAGGCTGGAGGGGAGTTGTGTTGGAATATTGCTTTCTCTGCAGGGTTACCCCCAAATGTTTTGCCTTCCTCCTCCACTTTTTCTGACCTCGTTTCTTTTTGGTCTTAGGACTCTGAGCACTTTACCACTGTTAACCAGTGCTAAAGTGTATGTGCTCTCTCCTCTAAACATGGTAACATTGGCTCATACCCAATGGGCATATTTAATTTACTTACATGTCCCTAGTGTGCCCAGGGCCTGTAAATTAAATGCTACTAGTGGGCCTGCAGCACTGATTGTGCTAATCACTTAAGTAGCCCTTTAACCATGTCTCAGGCCTGCAATTGCAGATCCGGTGTGTGCAGTTTACCATGCCATGTCGACCTGGCAAAATAAACTTTTGGCCAGGCCCAAACCTTTCCTTTTTATACATATAAGTCACCCCTAAGGTAGGTCCTTGACAACCTAGAGTGCAGTGTGCAGTGTATTTAAAAGGCAGGGCATGTACTTTTAAGTTTTGCATGACCTGATAGTGAAAAAGTTGTTTTTCACTAATGCATGGCTTATCGATTGCATAGGATAACATTGGGATTACTTTACTACATTTTATATGTGTTATTTCCAATTGGGAATAGATGAGACCCCCAAGTCTGGTGTTTCTGAAATCTTAATTTAAAATCCTAACTTATGGTGAAGTCGTATTTTAAATTGCAATTTGAAAATGCCTCTTTTAGAAAGTTCAAAACACAACATGAACACCTGGCTCCGTACTAACCAACACTCCTACTATTTATGGAGTAACGGGCAGACTATTCTTTTATCTGTCCAAGTAAAATTTTTATTAAATTGTCTTTAAATTGATTCAAAACAATTTTTTCAAAAGACTGAAAAAGAAACACATATTTCTCAAATTGACACAGAAACCTTCACATATAAATAACACAATGCACAATCAAAAACAATTTGGCCATACACCAAAGTGAGAATTATTTGCAACAAATTACAACAAGCGACAAGATCGGACAAACTCATTTAAAAATTGTGAGTCCCAATCCGAATAGCTCCTGTCCATGCTCTGCAGCCTTTGCGCAAGAATTATACACAGTTTAATGTGTGCTCGTGGTGCTTTAAAGCTACAGTAGAACGAGTCAACTGACATATAGATAAAAACGCGTGGAATCAACGAACTGGGCGGCTGCTCCTACTTCAAGAATCAGAATATCCTGATCATTTGTTTGAAGCCCTGACGAGAGTCCCAGTACTATCCAGCCTGGGTCTTGAAACGCGTTGGCATTTTCAAGAGGCATTTTGAGAGGCATTTAGTTAAATCTAAATGTGTTGAGTGTCGGATGTATTAAAGATTAATTCATTATTTCCAACACTTTTGTGATATTCTTGCTGAAACAATAAGTTTAGTCCATCAAATTGGACATTTTTCGCAATCACCGTTGTATTTTTTCACAGATGATGCAAGCTTTAAATGTTTTTTGCAATTGATTTATGTTTGTTTTCATTTAGTGATCTTGTCGCTTTTTGTAATTTGTTGCAAATAATTCTCACTTTGGTGTATGTCCAAATTGTTTTTGATTGTGCATTGTGTTATTTATATGTGAAGGTTTCTGTGTCAATTTGAGAAATATGTGTTTCTTTTTCAGTCTTTTGAAAAAGAAAATTGAATCAATTTAATGACTATTTAATAAAAATTTTACTTGGACAGATAAAAGAATAGTCTGCCCGTTACTCCATAAATAGTAGGAGTGTAGGTTAGTACGGAGCCAGGTGTTCATGTTGTGTTTTGAATTTTGAATAGCCCTACCTGGCCCCGGTCCTTTGGGCTTAACCCCTATTGTTGTTAATCTTTTAGAAAGTTGGCATTTTTTTACCTTAGCCATTTGGTGCCTGCTGCCTCTCTCTGATCACATGTCTGGGGTGGGTGACAGCTGGGCTTTCTGTATTATCCCTAGACAGCCACACACAGTGAAGCTTAGGTGTGACTTGATGGGCCACCCTGGAACCAACCTCACTTACACCTAAACAGGCTGTGTCCTGCCCCCACACAAAGAGCTGCATGCTCACACTGTAGCCAGTCTCGAGTCAGTGCAGGAATGGAGGACCTCTACTCTACCACCACTTCAGTGCACTTCTGGACCTGTGAAGACTCTGCCAGGAAGAAGGACTGCTGTGCTGTTGAAGGACTGCAACTCTGCTGGACTGCTGCTTTGCTAGACTCCTGCCTTGCTGTGCTGCCCTGCAGCATTTTGTTTCCCTGCCTGGGTATGAAGGACTGGATCTGCATCACTTAACATACCATAACATACCATATCATAACATAACATAAGATAACAGCTAGATCTGGCACCATTGGCGTGGGTCTCCCTTCCATTTTTTGCCTTTGCCTCCTGTGTTTTGCTGTGTGTTGGACTCCATTTTTGCTGGTCTAGATGCTTTGGGCACTTTGCCACTGCTGTTCAGTGCCAAAGTGCAAGTGCTCCCTTTTGTAAATTGTGTTATGGATTAGTGTTTCCATGATTGGCTATTTGATTTACTTGTCAGACCCTAGTATAGTGCACTGTGTGTGCCCAGGGCCTGTAAATCAAATTCTGCTAGTGGGCTGCAGCACTGATTGTGCCACCCACAGAAGCAGCCTGTAAAATGTAACTCTGGCCTGCTGTTGCAGAGCCTGTGTGCAGTCTGGGACTGCCATGTCGACTTGGCAAGTGCACACACTTGCCAGTCCCCAAACCTTCCCCTTTCTACATATTAGTCACCCCTAAGGTAGGCCCAAGGTACCCCTGTGGGCAGGGAGCATTGTATGTGAAAGGTAGGACATGCCCTGATGTGTGGCATGTCCTGATAGTGAAATACTGCCAATTTCATTTTTCACTATTGCAAGGCTATCTGTTCCCATAGCACAGAATGGGGAGTTTGTTTATAACATCTTATAAACAGAACTGATCATGGGAACAAGGTAGAAAAATAAAGTTTAGTATGCCTGAACTCAGAATGTTAAAATGCATCTTTTAGTGAGGGTGATTTTTACATTCAGTGTTTGAAAATACCACTTTTAGAAAGTAGGTACTTTCTTGCCTAACCATCCAGTGTGCCTCTGCTAGGTTTGTGTATTGCATGTCTGGCTTTTGGATGACAGGGGCTGGAGAGGGGCAGTGGCTCCAGAAGTCTGACGAGTCAGGGCTGGGCTGAATAGACCTGGGCTGCGTTTAGAGTAGGGGGAGGAGATTTCCTTCCAACTGCATGGGCCTGGTCTGCCTTCAACAATGCTGTCTCCACCTCCTGCCAGGAAGCTGCACCAGTGAAGACAGAACTGGTTTTGGCTGGGTACAGACACTCTCTGCCTTCAGAGAACAAAGGATTTTGTGGTATAAATATTGGGGCCCAGACCCCAGAACTTTAGATCACTTCTGGGAAATCAAGAGGAACCTTTGCCAAGGAGAAGAGCCGGATAAGCTACCCCTGTGCTGTTTGCTGTCTGGGGTTGGCCTGCAGTGGCTGCTTGCTGCCAAGGAAAGGAGAAAAAGGACTTTGCTGTTTGCTTTGTCACCTGCTTGAAGAAAAGATCTCCAAGGGCTTGAAGCTGAGCTTGCCTTCTGTTCTGAAGTCTCAGGGACACAAAGACTTCATCCCTTCTGTCTCTCTGCATCTGGTACTTCTGTTTCAGCTGCCACAGAAGGAAATTGTAACACTGACGCAGGCGAGCGACACCGTAACCTGCACGGAATCCATAGCACCGCTCGTGAAGAGCACGACGCACCGCCCCGACTTGCACCGTAGGCCCGATGCCAGCTGACGTTGTGCCACATCGACTCCGAAGCCATCAGCGAGACCGCTGCCTGCACCGGAGCCGAGGACACCGCTCGTGACGTCCACGACGCAACGTCCCGACTCGCACCGCAGCCGGTGCTTCATCAACGCGGAGCCGATCCTGGACGTGGGTGACTCCTGAATTCATCGACATCGCACCGTCATTAGGAACCGACCCCTCGCCGCCATCCGTGATGTCACCTCCCCGACACAGTAAGGAACCAACGTCTCACCTCCTCTGCAGTAAGGAACAGAGGCATCACCTCCCCTGGGGTTGTAAGGAACCGGCGCCGCAGGCGCCAACGAAGTATCACCTGCCCGACGCCGTGCACCGTCTTTGCTTTCATCAATTCCAAGGTGCTGTTCTTTGTGGGTCTGCTTGACTCCGGGCCCGACGCCGCGCACCTCGCGGTTGGCGCCGTTCTTTGTGATTTTCATCTGCCACGACGTTGTAATAACTCCAGGTGGAGTTATTTGTTGCTAGAAGCTTGATTTGAGTGTATAACCTATTTTTAAGGATATTTTTGATACTGTATTGTAGATTTTTGTAGTTTGGTCTTGTTTTGGTTTAGATAAAGATTACTTATTTTTCTAAACTGGTGTGGTGTCCATTTGTAGTGTTTTCACTGTATTACTATATGTGTTCACAGATGCTTTACACACTGCCTCTGAGATAAGCCTGTCTGCTCGTGCCAAGCTACCAAGGGGGTGAGCAGGGGTTATTTTAGAAGTGTATCCCCCTTATCCTGACTAGAAGCAAGGGTCCCTATTTGGACAAAGGTACCTACCTCTGCCAACTAGAGAACCCCATTTCTAACAATAACAAAACATTACATGTATTTGTAAAGCACAAGTTCAACAAGAAGGGTATCTTGGTGCTGAATAACAGATGTTTATTGTTACCCAACAGTACTCATTTTATCGACCTCAGAAAGATGAAAGGCTGAGTGGACCAGCTGAGATTTGAGCCTTTGACCATGAGGTTGAGCACAGACCACTCCAGTGGACGCATTAGTCCACTAAGTCATCAGACCCGACTTGGACCCAAAGTGACTCCAAGGGCTAGCTGACTGGCCTCTTGATCTGAAGTCTCAGGGGCATAAAAGACTTCCAATCACACTGCTTCTTCACCTGGACTCTGTCATCTGTGAATCTGCCCTGCCAAGTGGTGCCACCCCAATCCTAGACCCTTAGACGTGGACCTAAGGTGCTTTTTCCAGCGGAACTGGCGCATCCTCTATCGAACCGATGCATCGCTGCTGCTGCGCAGATAGGAAGTAACAAGTTGCCTCTGCTGCGTTGATCAGAACCAACACATCACCACTGCTGCATGGATCAAACCCAATGCATCGCCTTCGGAACCATCAGTCTTCTTGCTTCAAGCTCCTTGCATCTCTGTCGCGGTTGGCCTCAACTTTTGACTTTGTGCCGGTCTGGAGCAACTAGATATCCCTAAAAGCGCGTTTTGCTTCGAGACGCTATTTTCACATAAAAACATTGAGATTCAATATCTCAAGTTCTACTTATGGAATTTTTGTCATTCTGGTCATCTTGTTTTATTTATTAAATTAGGCTCTATTTTTCTAACATGGTGAGTTTTTGTGTATGGTGTTTTCACTGTTTTACTGTTTGAAGTGCTGCACAAATACTTTAAACATTGCCTCTAAAGTAAAGGCTGACTGCTCTGTGCCATGCTACCAGAGGGTTAGCACAGGTTAATTTAGGGTGTACTTTGCTTTTCCCTGACTAGGATTGTGGTTACTGCTTGATCAGGGCTTATACCCCAATCAACCAGGAAGTCAATTTCTAACAGTACTCCATTGCAATGATGGCAGTGTACCCTGTCTGCTAAACTCAAGGTCCACCCGCCTGATTTTGAGTCGGGCGGACCATCAGTTTTATGCAGACATAGTAACATTTTCCCTGTTGGTGTAAAAGTTCCTTTGACGGCCCAATGGAGTAGGGGCCATTGGAGATAACTCATATGACTGTACACCTGATTTAGAGTGGACAGTCGGAAGGCTTTTTTTTTTTTACTGTCCATTACTGCCAGGTATAACCTGTCTTGGCATATAAGTCACCCCTAAGGTAGGCCCTAGGTAACCCATGGGGCAGGGTGCATTGTAATTAAGAGGTTGGGCATGTACTTTTACGTTTTAGATGTCCTGGTAGTAAAAAACTCCTAAATGTGTTTTTCACTACTGTGAGGCCTACCTGTCCCATAGGATAATACTGGGTTACCTTAATACATTACAATAAGTGCTAACTTTTGATTGGGGACAGGTAAGCAATTCATGTTTGGTATCTATGAAATTGTAATTAAAAATCCTCTTTAATGGTAAAGATGGATTTTAAATTACAATTTTGAAAATGCTACTGCTAGAAAGTTGGAATTTACCTGCCCTTTGCCATTTGGTGGCTGCAGCCTGTTCTAGGTCACATGGCTGGGTGTAGTTGGCATGTGAATTCCTCCCATGCAGTCACTTAATAGAGGGCTTATGTGTGTCTAAATAGGACAGCCCTCCTTTCCATTGAATAGGCTGTGCTTTGCCTTCACAGAAAGAGGTTGACACCACTGCATTGTCCCTGCAGCTAGCTTGGAGCCAGGGTAAGAATGCCAGGAAATTTCAAGCACTTCAAAGAGAAACCTCTAGAAACCTCTATTACTTCAAAGAATGCATCAGGTATAAAAATAGGACCCTCAAACCCAGTCTTCAGTTCACTTTCTGGACCTGTGGAACGACTCTCAGAGGACTCTACAAGACTGCTTTGCTGCCCCTGAAAGGACTACTTTGCTGCCTGGAGCCAGCCTTAAACCCTCAGAGGCCTGCCCTGCTGCTTGAGCCTTGCTTCATCACTTGAACCCAGGACTACCAGAGAGACTCCAAGGGGGCCAAGAAACAGAGGGGGTCCCATAACAAGTTTTCCTCATTTATTTTTCCATAGAAACTTTAGACAAAGTTACAGCCCAATGGCTGAACGGATTAACAGCAAATTTGGCAGAAAGCTAGATAGTATTCCACAAAGAGTGCTTTTGTGATTTGCAGTGAATCTGTTCTGTAGTTTTTAAGCAATTAAGGCTCAAAAGTATTGTACATTTTGTGCCTCATAGGATCAGTGGGTCTACAGATCTCAAGATGATATCTGATTGGCTGCCACCCCTTCAACAACTATGTGGTGGCTGCTATCTTAGGGCTTATGCCTCAGTCCTAAGTCCTAAAAAAAAGGTTAAAAAAGACATAAGAGAGCAGGGTAGGAATACCCTGAACCCTAGGCCAGGTGGTGGGGTCCCAAAGGGACCCTGCCTGGGGCCAAAAAGTATTTTTTTAAGCATTTGCTGCAAATTCGCAGAGGATCTATTACTGCTAATATTAAACCCCACCCCCCAGGGTAGGCTAGAGGCAGCACAAAATATTCCCTTTGGGGAGGAGGCATGTGCCCCCCCTTGTGAGCCTCAGAGAGGCCCTAGGGACCCCAGCCCCCGGGGCCATCATGTAAAATAAGGGGAGGTGAGTGTCGGCTCCACTTCCCTGAGCCTCAATAGGTTCAGGGGGCCCTATCCCTTGGGACCGATTCAATTACAAAGGGGAGGGGGTGTGCAGCCCACACCCCAAGTTCTAATAGGCCCCGGGGATCTCATCCTCCAGGGCCATATTCCATAGAAGAGGCAAAGGCATACTGGAGTGGGGGCTGCATGCCACCCTCCGCTTAAAAAAAAAATGGTCCAAGGGATGCGGTTGCCGTGGCCTGAAGTGGCTTGGTGGAAGGGGCTGCACCAATGAGTTGCAACCAACCCCTTCAGCCATCCACAGCATGGGTTTGGCTGCCTGTAGTGGGGTGGCCACAGGTAACTATAACTAGTGCCCTAAGGTAACTATAACTCACTCCCTTGCCATGCACAGCTAATTACCCCACAAATTATATCACTCATGACATCTTCTATGACATCATTGATAATTTCACTGCAGCCTTTGCAATGAAATTATTGATGAAAAATGGCGGGGGCGCGAGTTATAGTTACCTTACGGCATGAGTAATAGTTACTTGAGATAACTATAAGTGGTGTATTTTCGTGGTTTTGTATGTTTCAGACATTACATTGTTACTGAAGTTTTCAATTAACTATAATGTTACTTTAACCTTTGTTTTTGTCAGTGAATATATATATATATATATATATATATATATATATATATATATGTTCACCAACTCGCTGTTCTCAGCGGTTCCCAATCCCACGATGCCGGTGCCAGCTGACGGCGACAGCAGCCGTGATTAAATTCTGTTAGAGTCCTCAATTAATCCACCAATAATGGAAATAAAGAGCGGCACACCAGGAGACTGCACAAAAGATTTATTGTGCACCAAATTTAAGACGACGCGTTTCGGCGTATAGCCTTTTTCGAGTAACATTGATACAGCAAATTCCCTTAGAAATAGACAGCAGTGCTCATGGAAACTGAAAAGATACTTCCGTGTATATTTTTCACGTTAGTGGCCAGAAAACATTTTGATATGATGACATTTCATGAATAAATTCAATGCTCATGATTTCTTAAACAATATGATCGCATCCAATATATTTACAAAGCAATTTGAGAATCATTGCAGTAAATAACTCCCAATTTTGCAATAAAATCGAATAAAAATTACGGAACATTGCATGATTGACAAACGATAATTCAAGCAGGAATCCCTAACTGCTGTAAATTAATGCTGCATGTGGAATTTAATGCGTTATGCCTGATATGTGCACCCGATTTATCATTTTGTGCACGATTGGATGTATTAATAAAGTTAATTCAAAAATTGTTTTCTGTTACTTTACGTCTGACATAATTCCATGTTGGCATCTCACAAACTCACTTATGTGTCGACAGTGATTGGGGTAACTTATGGGACCATGATTATTAAATCATTTAAAAGGAATGACATGACTTCTAGTGATGACATATAACTGGAAAATCCATTCAGTAATTCTAAAGCTACAATCTCATCATCAAAGGCAAGGGCAGCCCCATGGTCTCCCTCCCCAAGCCTTAATAGTCCCTGGGGACCCTATCACTTGGTGCCAAGCTTAACTTCAAAGGGTGGAGGAATATGGGGGTTGAGGTCCTCGGGCCTATTAATGCTCGGGGAGTGGGGCTACCCTTTCTCATAAAATAAATACTTTGGCCCCAGGGAATGAGCTTCCCATGGGAGGTATTGTTTTGTGCACCCTGTCCCCCTAAAGGCACTAGGGAATGGGGTCCCTGGGGCCCCTTGTGGCACTGGAGTGGGGGCTGCATGCCACCCTCCGCTTAAAAAAAAAATGGTCCAAGGGATGCAGTCGCCGTGGCCTGAAGTGGCTTGGTGGAAGGGGCTGCACCAATGAGTTGCAACCAACCCCTTCAGCCATCCACAGCATGGGTTTGGCTGCCTGTAGTGGAGTGGCCACAGGTAACTATAACTAGTGCCCTAAGGTAACTATAACTCACTCCCTTGCCATGCACAGCTAATTACCCCACAAATTATATCACTCATGACATCTTCTATGACATCATTGATAATTTCACTGCAGCCTTTGCAATGAAATTATTGATGAAAAATGGCGGGGGCGCGAGTTATAGTTACCTTAGGGCATGAGTAATAGTTACTTGAGATAACTATAAGTGGTGTATTTTCGTGGTTTTGTATGTTTCAGACATTACGTTGTTACTGAAGTTTTCAATTAACTATAATGTTACTTTAACCTTTGTTTTTGTCAGTGAATATATGTATATATATATATATATATATATATATATATATATATATATATATATATATATATATATATATATATATATTATCTACTGGCGGTCGCCAGTAGATAGTTATAGTTACAACCTATTATCCATAGGAAATCCGCGACATTCTATTTGAAATAACTCTCTTGCCGGTTGACGTATCTTGCTGAAATTTTCAAACTTTGTGGCCCGCTCCAGTCCGCTCCTACCCTGAAAGTCTCGGGGGATTCGTCAAGCGGGGGCCGAGAAAAAGGGGGTCCCAAAGCGCGTTTTCCCCATGCATTTTTCCATAGGAAACTTTAGACACGGCTACAGCCTGAACTGCTGAACGGAATTACACCAAATTTGGCAAAGAGGTAGTTCTTGGTTCAGAAAGAACCCTTTTTGTTAAATGGTGTAAATCCGTTCAGTAGTTGCTGAGAAAATGAAAAGTAAAAAAGATAGTGATATCTATGGCCGAGTAGGGTCCGCGTACCCTCAGCGCACCCTGCGCGCACTGTCCCGATCCACGAGCTGCATGTTAATTGGCTGTCAGCTGGCTGTCAACATTCCGATTCAGGAAATGTTGGCAGCCATTTTATCCCTCGGTAGAACCGAGGGACAGAAACAAGTGCGCAAAGCGCACAAAGGGGGCAGGGTAGAAACACCCTGACCCCTAGGTTTGCTCAGGGGGTCCCACAAGGACCCCTGGCCAAAAAAAATAATATATATTTTTTAAAAATCGGCAGGATGCGCTCAGGGTGCGCGAATCCTGCTGAAAAAAAAATCGAGCGCGGTCTCCCGCGCTCGATAGTTAATGGCCCTCGGGTGGCCCAAGTCCCGGGGGCATGGTGAGGGGGTTAATTTTATGTGTGGGGGCCTCAAAGGGGCTTTTTTTAAAATGGTGCGGGAGGGCTCTGAGCCCTCCCGCAGCCCCGGGGACCACCACCTCCCCGGGCTTTTTTTTAAATTAAAAGCCTGTGTGGGGGGCTCCAGCCCCCACACGCCCGGGACTGCCACCTCCCGGGGCACTAAACATTTAAATATGGGGGTCCGTTACGGACCCCCAGAGCCCCGGGGACCACCACCTCCCCAGGGCTGTGACCTGAATGGGAGCCCCTCCTGGAGCCCTTGATGGCCCTGGGGACCATCACCCCCCAGGGCCGGCTCCTGCAGTGTCCCGGGTGCCTACCCCGGGACACTGTAGTTTGCTATGGCAGGACGGGAGCCTCGCGGCTCCCGTCCTGCCATAGCAAACTGCTTTGGATATTGGAAGAGAGAGCAGGGAACCTGCCTCTCTTCCAATATCCAAAGCACATTGCTTTTCCACATGGGGAGCTGCATCTTAGCAGCTCCCCATGTGTAAAAGCAATGCCGGCTCCCAAGGGACGCGGGAGCCGGCGGGACTGTGGGGGCTTGGGGACCCCCCACAGTCCCCAACGGAGAGGGCCAGCCCCGGGGGATGGGTTCCCGGGGCAAGTAGTGGCTCGGGAGGGAGGCCACGCGGCCCCCTCCCAAAAAAATAAAAATAATTAAATTTAAAAAAAACGGAAAGGCCGGCCCCGGGGGATGGGGTCCCCGGGGCCTTAATGGCTTGAGGAGGGGGCCACGCAGCCCCCTCCAAAGAAAAAAAAAAATCGAGGCCATGCCCCGGGGATGGGGTCCCCGGGGCCAATACAGGCCCAGGGAAGGGGCCCCGCGGCCCCCTTCCCCGTTTTTTTTTTAATATTTAATTTTTAAAGGGGTAAGGCCCTGGGGGATGGGGTCCCCAGGGCCCAAAAACATGAAAAAGGAAGGGGGCTACACAGCCCCCTTCAGGGACAAAAAAAAAAACGATCGGGCCCGCAGGCCCCGCCCCTTCTTTCACCACTCTGCAAACGCGCCCCTGGCGCGCTTGCAGAGGGGGAACGAATTCCCTTGAATACTGGGGGTCCCTGGGGCCAACTAGCCCACCAGGAACCTCCAGTATGCGCCAGGGGGCTGCCTTGCAGAGAGGTGTACAGAGGCCACGCCCCTTTTACACCTCTCTGCAACGCAGCTCTGTGGCGCTTTTGGAGGTATATGGTGGGCTAGTTGGACTCGGGGACCCTCAGGATTCAAGGGGACTTAATCCCCCAACTTAAAACGCGCCACGGGCGCGTTTGCACAGTGGTGAAGGGAGGGGCGGGGCTTCAGGTGACATGTGTGCAAACAGGTCCCGTGGCGCGTTTTAAGATGGGAATTAAATCCTTCAATCCTGAGGGTCCCTGGGGCCAACTATCCCAACAGGTACATCCAGAAAGTGCCACAGAGCTGCGTTGCAGAGAGGTGTAAAGGGTGTGGCCTCTCTACACGTCTCTGCAACGCAGCCCCTGGCGCATATTGGAGGTTCCTGGTGGGCTAGTTGGCGCCTAGGGACCCTCAGGATTCAAGGGACTTAATCCCTCAACTTAAAACGCGACACGGGGCGCGTTTCACAGATGTCACCTCAGGCCCCGCCCTCCCTTCACCATTGTGCAAATATTCTTCTAAAATCATCCGAAATACGAATTCCGATTTACTCACCTGTTATAAGGAGAGACCTCAGTGCTGCATCTTTCAGCCCAGTACTGGTCCTGAAAAGTAATTTTAACCGTACTTACCAGTAACTTGAATTTCCTTCCATAGGATATCATTGCCTGCTTTTTGCTGAAAAAGTTTCTAAGTGTTGATTTTTGAAACATACAAATATTCCTCTAAAATCAGCCGAAATACGAATTCCGATACTCACCTGTTATAAGGAGAGACCTCAGTGCTGTATCTTTCAGCCCAGTACTGGTCCTGAAAAGAAATTTTAACCATACTTACCAGTAACTTGAATTTCCTTCCATAGGATATCATTGCCTGCTTTTTTGCTGAAAAAGTTTCTAAGTGTTGATTTTTGAAACATACAAATATTCCTCTAAAATCAGCCGAAATACGAATTCCGATTTACTCACCTGTTATCAGGAGAGACCTCAGTGCTGCATCTTTCAGCCCAGTACTGGTCCTAAAAAGTAATTTTAACCGTACTTACCAGTAACTTGAATTTCCTTACATAGGCTAACATTGACTGGTTTCACTTGGAAATTCTTCTAAGTGTGGAGTTTTGGAACTTTAAAATATTCCTCTAAAATCAGCCGAAATACGAATTCTGATTTACTCACCTGTTATAAGGAGAGACCTCAGTGCTGCATCTTTCAGCCCAGTACTGGTCCTGAAAAGTAATTTTAACCGTACTTACCAGTAACTTGAATTTCCTTCCATAGGATATCATTGCCTGCTTTTTGCTGAAAAAGTTTCTAAGTGTTGATTTTTGAAACATACAAATATTCCTCTAAAATCAGCCGAAATACGAATTCCGATTTACTCACCTGTTATCAGGAGAGACCTCAGTGCTGTATCTTTCAGCCCAGTACTGGTCCTAAAAAGTAATTTTAACCGTACTTACCAGTATTGAATTTCCTTCCATAGGCTAACATTGACTGGTTTCACTTGGAAATTCTTCTAAGTGTGGAGTTTTGGAACTTTAAAATATTCATCTAAAATCAGCCGAAATACGAATTCCGATTTACTCACCTGTTATCAGGAGAGACCTCAGTGCTGCATCTTTCAGCCCAGTACTAATCCTGAAAAGTAATTTTAACCGTACTTACCAGTAACTTGAATTTCCTTCCATAGGATATCATTGCCTGCTTTTTGCTGAAAAAGTTTCTGTGTTGATTTTTGAAACATACAAATATTCCTCTAAAATCAGCCGAAATCCGAATTCCGACTTACTCACCTGTTATCAGGAGAAAACCCAGTGCTGCACCTTTTAGCCCAGCACTGACCCTGAAAAGTAATTCTAACCGTACTTACCAGTAACTTGAATTTCCTTCCATAGGCTAACATTGACTGGTTTCACTTGGAAATTCTTCTAAGTGTGGAGTTTTGGAACTTTAAAATATTCCTCTAAAATCAGCCGAAATACGAATTCCGATTTACTCACCTGTTATCAGGAGAGAACCCAGTGCTGCATCTTTTAGCCCAGCACTGACCCTGAAAAGTAATTTTAACCATACTTACCAGTAACTTATATTTTCTTCCATAGGAATCCATTGTCTGGTTTTCAGCAAAAAGTTTCAAAGTGTTGATTTTTACAAATTACAAATATTCCTTAAAAATCACCTGTATGACTTAAACGCATTCTTTCAACTGTTTACAGGAGATGCACCAGTGCTGGATCCAGGATCCAACACTGAGTAAGAAAAAGTAACAATAACAGTTTTTACCTGCTAAGTGAATTTCCTTCCATAGGATAACATTGGTGACCATATGAGAAAAAGTTTCTAAGTGTCAACTTTTAAAATACAATAATATTCCTTAAAAATCAGTACTGTAACCAAAACGCTTTTACTCAACTGTTTACAGGAGATGTCCCAGGACTGAATCTAGAATCCAGTCCTGTGGTTAGAAAAGTAATCCATAAAGTAACTAATTGCATTTAACTAGAAATTCACATTGAGCTGAATGTTGCATTGTGTTTGAAAATGTGTTGCCCATTGCAACAACTGTAACTACTGTACTTAAAAGTCTATTGCCTATGTGCAAAGTATTTAAACTAAAGTAATTCATTCTGAGAAAGTATTTTTGTAATGTAATGTATAATGTAATTACAATGTAATTTAAAAAATAAAATATGTAAAAAAAAATTGTTTCTAAAAATGTAGTAAATCAGTATGAAAAAATTAATATAACAATTAATACATTTAAAAATTGTAATTTACAAAACCTTTGAAATTCACTGAAAAAACCATAGGTTTCAGGCACGTTATAGTTAGAAATTAGCATTTAAAAACCTTTGAAATTCACTGAAAAAACCATAGGTTTCAGACACGTTATAGTTACAAATTAGCATTTAAAAAACCTTTGAAATTCACTGAAAAAACCATAGGTTTTAGGGACAGTTATAGTTACTTGGACATTGCACTCGTACAAAACCCGTGAAATTCCCCGTTATAGTTAGTTCAGCTAACTATAACTCGCGCCCCGCAATGCACTGCTGATGACGTCACATATTACATCACTCATGACATGGTCAGTGACATCACTGATGACATCACTGATGACATCTCAAATGACATCACTGATGACATCATCCACGTGATAATCTGATGCACCTCCTCACACCCTAATATAACCTTTGATACACCCACTCTAAATTACAGACTGCCATTCGCAAAACCATAGACACTCCAACACCAATAACTACATACCCACTCACTGATTCTTAGGTCTACACACACACATCCACTCACTCACCCGTACAGTCACTCATACTTATGGTCACTCAGTACAGGACTATCATATGCACTCTTACTCCTATATAGACACTCAAACACCGCCACTCATCCATAGAGGTACTCACACACCTAGTCAGTCATGCAAATAATTAAACACACTGCCATTTACTCACCTATACAGTTATACACACACCAGCTCACTTAATCATACAAATACTAGCACATTGTTACGCTCTTATACAATCACTGATACAAGCACACACTCATCCATACAGCCACTCTCACAATAACACACTCTCACTTATAGCCATTTAAATACTCTAACACACATATATACTGCCTTTCACATATGTAGTTACTCACACATGTACCACTGGGACATACATTCACTCACTAACACACTGTTACACACACTTACCCACCCATACAGTCTATCACAGATGCACTCTTGAAACCATCCACCCAGTGAATCACCCACTCACACATCTATGCACAGTCGCACACACCCCATCCACACAAACACTCAGGCACCCATACAGATACTCAGACAACAAATCAATAACTCTTATAGACACTCATGTAGCTGTTCACAAACCCATGCAGCCACTTACACAGCAACAGACAGATACAGACATTCACCCAGTTTAGTCACTAACCCATGCATTCAGTAAGATACGTTTAATCACTCACTTATAGAATTAGTCACGCACCTACTAAATCATCCATACAGACACTTATACACCCACTCATTCTTCAAAACGCCTTTCCCTATATATATTAAAAATATTTAAACTTTACAGAAACACACAGTCACTGGATGATGTCAACAGTGATGTCATTTGAGATGTCATCAGTGATGTCATCAGTGATGTCACTGACCATGTCATGAGTGATGTAATATGTGACGTCATCAGCAGTGCATTGCGGGCGCGAGTTATAGTTAGCTGAACTAACTATAACGGGGGAATTTCACGGGTTTTGTACGAGTGCAATGTCCAAGTAACTATAACTGTCCCTAAAACCTATGGTTTTTTCAGTGAATTTCAAAGGTTTTTTAAATGCTAATTTGTAACTATAATGTGTCTGAAACCTATGGTTTTTTCAGTGAATATATATATATATATATATATATATATATATATATATATATATATATATATATATATATATATATATCCAAAACAACAGATGCCTGCAAAAGGAGGGGCCCACAACAGGTAGGTATATTCTCGTAAATGTATTGAAGGTTGCCGTATGTAGAGCAAGACTGCTGACACAGAGATCACCCTTTCAGCTCGACGCGTTTCATGCACCTCGGCATTTCATCAGAGGCAGGGCTTCACAACTTCGAGCTGGCATAACAGTTCTTAAAGCACCTGGATGATGTTACAGTCCCCGCCTCAGTGGGCGTGGCCACTCCCGTGGCCTCTTGGTACTCATGGTGCTTTATATCTTACCCCAGTGGGTCGAATGCCAGCTGCAGTCATTAATTAAGTATTGCCCAAGTGGGTTGCGGCAAACAGCTTGATTCCAACACCGGCATCTCAGCACCCTCAATCCTGACTCCTGTTCCTTACGCAGTACGCTGGTTAGCAGGGCCTTCTCTGCGGCTCAGGCAAGCCGCTAAAATCCAAAACAACAGATGCCTGCAAAAGGAGGGGCCCACAACAGGTAGGTATATTCTCGTAAATTTATTGAAGGTTGCCGTATGTAGACATACCTATGTATACATATATCACACACAAGAAAGACGAATGTCCGCACTCTCGGGATATAAGCAGTGAGAAGTTTTAATTACCAGGTAATTAAAACTTCTCACTGCTTATATCCCGAGAGTGCGGACATTCGTCTTTCTTGAGTGTGATACATTGACGGCTTGCTCCGCTGCCATTCCGCGCCACTTGCATCAGGCCGTTGATCCCAGTAGGAGCGCTGCCAAGTGTGGAATATATATATATATATATATATATATATATAGATATAGATATATATATATGTACATACAGCACAGCACATATGGCCCAAATCATATTTTTATGCGTGTCTTCATATTTTCTAAGTGTACACATTTTGCCACAGTAAATTCATGTTAGTGATTTACAAAAATGTAAAATTACTCTCTAATAGGATGTAGTTACAGTAAAAAGTCTTCCAGTATGGCAGTATTTTCCTTGTCAGTAAATTTTCTCATATGATCAGGCCGAGATACATGTAAAAGATAGTGAGCACCTGCACTTTAGTAGGTTTGTGGGTATTCACATATCATTGCAGGTCCCACCTCAAAAACGTTTGCAGATTTACTCCTGTAAAGGGCAGGGGTAAGTTAGTTTTCAGGGAAACTTAAATAATAAGTGCCAGGGTGCAAAGTTTTGCTCAGATGCCAGGACTTCGAATCTCAGGACTGCCAAACACCACGGCTGCATTTTCTTGATTACATCTCATGCCTCTTTTTATCACCACCAGACACTCCCTGTCCCTTTATCTCACTCTTGCAGGTTCTTTTTCACCCCAGGTTTCTCCCTGGGTCACTGTTTTTCAGTCCTTCTCTTGCTCTGGATGAAAGTCTGATCAGGCGCGGCTGGCACAGTTAAGAGCCTTGGGGGTGGGGCGTGGTGGTAGTCGACAGACGACAGATAGGTAAGATTAAATTTAAAAAAAATAAAACCACTTACCTTGTGCTCGCGATGCAGCAAGCGCAAGGTAAGTGGTTTTATTTATTTTTTATTTAATTTCACCTATCCCGTCATCTGTCGACTTCCCCCACCGCTCTTACCTGTGCCGGCCGCACCTGAGTCTTATGAGGAAGAATAAGTGCCTGACCACAAAATTGAGTGCCGGTATGCTCCAGCTGCAACCACTGGCTTAAATTAAGCACTGAGGGGAAGGAAGTGGAACACCGCCACAATTGGTCAGGGTGACGTCAACATGGTAAAACATATTTTTCTGCTGGAGATCAAAATTCCCTTTTTATTTTCCTATAACCGTAAATGCATATGCATGTGACTAGCTCAGAAAAGCTGTCGTAGAGCAACCTTCTGGTAGAATTCCTGTAATTATGTACGATTTCGAAGATAGTATGCAAAATATAGGCGAGAGGATGTAGCCTTACGGCTAGAGCGGTCGACCTCGGGTTCGAGTCTAGGCAACGACGCTCAACATCCTGTGATTCTGGGCAAATCACTTAATCTCCTCGTGCCTAACAAAAATGAATGTGTCCTTCTGTAACGAAACTGGGGCTCATGTAAAGTGCTCTGATACCCGATGTCTCGGGTCTAGTTCGCGCTATATAAATCTCTCTAAAAAAATAAGGCGTAATGCTATGTGAGTCTTACAGCTTCCTTTGCAAATCAGGCCTTAAGTGGCAATTTGAAATACAGCTGGTCACTTAAAAATATAAATCATCTACAATAAAAATAACTATTTGGCTTCTGTTCCACTGATTGCAAGTGGTGCACTTTTATTTGTTTAGCTTGTTCAGATCAGAATCTCTGCAGTACCAGCTCATATTGATCACCCTGCACTGTTAGCTGTAGTTCTTTTTTCTTCATAAAGGTTGACAGTTACTTCACCTTGAAACAAATTAGTGTTCAATTCTAACAATAAATAATCTTTGTCTTCAAGGAATTTCGGAGTCCCATGCTGGAACGTGTATGTTGCACTGGTATCACAAATAAAACTGTGGTCAACCGCGGATAATTGTCAACAAGGAGGGGAAAAGTGCTTATATACAGTAAGTTAAAAACATTTTGTGTACACGCTGATTGTTAATTGTTAAAATGTATTGTTTTAATTTATGACACAGGAAAATTATTCAGTACAGCTTTGCCTATTTTACTTTATTTTAGGGGTGTTAGTTTAAAAAATTAAACCTTGAAAGATGTAAATATCTATATATAATTAAGTCCTTTATTAGCATTTGCTATAATTACACAAAAAGAAGAAATTCATTAAGCCAATGAATTAGAGGTTTTCAATTATTTTGCTTTCAACCAGTATTGAGAACAATGAAATTATATATTTGAGTCCGAATTGGCCAGTTGCCTTTTTTGATATTTAATACTAGGAAAGTCTGTTTTGCATAAA
Source organism: Calotriton arnoldi (assembly GCA_963921515.1). Lineage (NCBI taxonomy): Eukaryota > Metazoa > Chordata > Amphibia > Caudata > Salamandridae > Calotriton > Calotriton arnoldi. The sequence goes on from CAWUFW010012198.1 coordinate 478,686, forward strand.
AAGTCATACAAACTTAACTTAGCGAGCGAGTAAACCCTATGTATCATGCGCTGCAGTCCGAATGACATCTAAGTGCTCCCTGGATGGGGAAGTGATGTCATGAGAGTTGGAACAGATAAACACATTATAGTATATACCTTCTATTCTTTAATAAAATCTTGTATTTCTCTGTACAGGGTAGGAAAAGTCCACTGTGCAGTCTAACATCCATTGTGTTCAATGTTCACCTGTCAGATGTTTAGAATCCTGATGACTGATTGGCCAAAACTTAAAGATGCGGGATTAACATCCATGATCGTCAACCTGCATTTAGGTGTTCATATACGTAGTTTAATAGCACCATATCACCCTGGGTGCATTTTGTGTTTATTAGTCCAGTGTGTCTCCTTCCCTTAAGTTGTTTAGATCTTTAGCTGATGAGGTGTACTATCAATCTTCATTTGCTCCGTCCCCACCAACCCCAAACGCACTGCTCACGCCAGCTGGCACCCCTTTGTAGCTGGCTGGGCTGGAACCTGAAAGCGATTCATTCAACTAAGTTCTCCCTTTCCACAGACCACTCAGCCAAAGACCTGTATATGTTCAGGGATCCTTATTTGGTTTATATTGTTAGGGGCAGTAAACCAGGCTGTCCGTCAACTAAGATGTATGCCTACACTTCTGAGCCCTTTTTTTGTGACTTCCATTATAATGGTACAATTCTGGCATTTGTGTTTCTTCGCACAGAAATATTGGCATTTCTGTTCATTTAGATTTAGTTTGGGTTAACATGATAAAACTGCGTTTCCACATGATTTTCTACATTTGTATGTGCTGCGTAAGAAACTTCTTTTTGATGCTGGAAATAGACATATAAATTAGATGCACGGAGGTGGTATAACCACATTTATTTTTTTAAGTTTGAACAAAGAAGTTTATTGAGATAATACAATATAAGATAACAAATACGAAATAAGTGAACATCTTCTTAGCAGGGGAGGGGGAAAAGAGGGGGAAGGTATGAAAGGGAGGGATAAAAATTACAAATATATATATTCAACATAATCACTTATTATAAATATCATCAATTGCAAGAAATACAACTGTCTTTTAAAAATGTAGAATTCAGATATAAGATAATAAAATTTCTATCAGAACAACTCATGGAGGTTTGGGAACTTCCTCAATACGAGGGTTGTGTAAACATGCAGTGTTGGCAGATTGGTCCAAAAAACGGGTGATGGGTGACCATTGCAAGGGATATGGGATGGACATATGCTCTATCTAACCTGTGATTATAACAAACACCATACCACCAGGCTTGGTAAGAGAGGTCGCTAGTATTTTTCCATGCTTTAGTAATTTGTTGAAAGGCTACTGCAAGAAGAAGGTCAACAATATGAAAGGTCTCTGGATGAGAGTCCCATATCGAAGACAGACTGCCCAAAAATAAGTTAATCAAATTAAAGGAAAATTGTGTTTTAAAAATATGATTAATTTGACTCCAGACTCGTGACCAAAAATCATGAACCAGAGGACAAGCAAATAACATATGGTATAAATCAGCAAGGGGTTTGTTGCACGACCAGCAAGACGAAGAAATGGTAGGATTGATCTTATACAAGGACATAGGAGTTAGTAATAATCTATTATATATAAAAAATAGTGTTTGGGTAGTGTTTGCAGCTCTGGAAGATTTCCTTATCTTCATCCAAATCTTGTTCCAAGTATGAATTGTGAGAGATGTTTTGAGATCTGTTTCCCATAATGTTTCTATTTTTGTTTTTTCACGAGAAATTAAAGAGGAAGAAAAATGTTTATAAATTTGGGCCGCAGACGGAGAAAGAGATAGAAATTGCAAAGAGGTGGGAGGCGAGTCTAAGGGAGGAGAAGTTGAAGATAAATTGGTGTACGCTAATTGAAGTAATTCAACTAAAGAAGTGTATTTAGATAAATAAGAATCTGGCAGGGAAAACGCGCTTGAGCAACTGGAAAAGGAATACAGATATCATTTTCAAAAAGTTGATACACCCAATGGAGTCCTTTAGCATACCAGTCTTTCCAGAAAATGACTCTGTGACGGTATTTAAGAGATTGATTATACCACAAGGAAGATTGCATAAAACGATCTCTAGGAGAAAGATGGGCAGTAAGTAAGGGTTGAAGAATCTTACAACAGTTATTGAAAATAGGTAGAGAAAGAGATATTGGGCGTTGCGTAAAGGACAGGAATTCTCGAAAAGGAAAGGGATGAAGGAAATGTTTTTCAACATTAGTCCACAGAGGTAATAGTAGATCGTCGTTGGTTTCATGGAGTAAAAGAGCGGCTTGTTTTAGAGAGAAAGCAGTATGATATGCCTTAAAATCTGGAAAATTGACGCCTCCTAAATGTTTAGGTTTCTTTAATTTACATAAGGACATACGAGATTTCTTATTATTCCACAGGAATTTTGATAATATCGAGTAAATTAATTTAAAATGTAAATTAGGTATGTTTATAGGAAGATTAGAAATGTAAAAAAGTATTATAGGAACAAGCATCATCTTTATTGTGTCGAGACGACCCCACCATGATAAGAATAGAGGGTTCCATCTGGATGTCGCATTACGTAGCACAGTTTGTAGTTCTTTTAAATTAACAGTAACCGTCTCTTTAATAGAAGGTTTAAACCAGAGGCCTAGATATTTTATCTTATCTGGGTTCCACCGAAAACCAGAAGAAACAAAGTCTGCAGAGAAACATAATGTATTTAGCGGGAGGATTTCGCATTTATCCGAATTAAGTTTGTATCCCGAGACATCAGCGAATGCCTGCACTTCAGAGAGGAAAGGTTGTACAGTAGATTGGGGTTGAGATAAAAAGAGCAGGATATCGTCAGCATAGACAGAAAGTTTTAACTCTTTGGAACCATATATAAATCCCTTAATGTTCGAATTTGAGCGAATCTTAATCAAAAAGGGTTCAAGGGCTAGTATGAAAAGAAGAGGAGAAAGAGGACAACCCTGCCGAACACCGCGGTGTAAGGGGAAATAAGGAGAAATAAGACCATTAACTAACACAGAGGAGACAGGAGAAGAGTAGAGTAGTGAGACATAATTTATAAATTTTTGGCCAAAGCCAAACCAGGACAAAGTAGAAAAAATAAAAGGCCAAGCTACTCTGTCAAAAGCCTTTTCCGCATCCAAAGATACGGCTGCCAAAGGGTCTTTATATAATCGAGCCTTAGTAAGAACTTGAAGAAAAAGTCTAGTATTGTCTGAAAGATGTCTACCTTTAACAAAACCACACTGTTCTCTGCCTATTAAGAATGGTAACAAGTGCTCTAGACGACAAGCCAGAATCTTAGCAAAAATTTTATAGTCTAGGTTGATTAAGGAGATGGGTCTGTAATTTTTACAAAGGCTATGATCTTTATCTCCTTTAGGAATAAGACATATTAGAGCTTCTTGAAAAGATCCAGTGGATTTTTTAGAAGTGGTAAAAAGTGGAATAAATGATATAATTTAGGAATCAATAAACGAGAAAAGTGAGAATAAAACTCGATCGTAAAACCGTCAGGGCCTGGAGCCTTACCTCGTTTAATTAAACGGATAGCAGAAAGGATATCTGATTCCCGGATGTCTTCGTCCAACACTGAGAAATCTAAATCACGAGAAGAAGGAGGAGTAATAGAGGATAAATATTGGGCTATAGAGTCCTGGGATATCGGGTGTTCAGGGGTATAAAGGTTTTGGAAAAATGTTGTAAATTCCGACAGAATTTCTTCATTTTTGTGAACTAAGAGATTATTAGAGGATAAAATAGAGGTAATTGCAGTGCGTTCTTTTTAATTTTAAGGTAGTTAGCTAAAAGTTTCCCTGATTTATTTTGACCTCCATAATATTTAGCTGAAGACTTGAGTAAAAACGAGTTTGCATTATCTGTAGATAGTTTGTTGAACTCAAATTTGATTTTGACTAATTGATCTAAACAAGTTTTAGAGTTGGTCTGGAAAAAAGAGTGTTCTAATTGTTTAATACGTTTCTGAAGTGATTGTAAAACCTGTAACGCTGATTTCCTTTTCTGAGATACATATGAAATAATAAAATCTCTGGACGCAGCTTTAAAAGTATCCCAGACAATCTGTGGAGACATATCAGGAGTTTCATTTTCAGAGAAAAAGGTAGTAACAAAAGATTCAAATTTATTAGTAAATGTTGAATCCAACAACAGGGAATTGTTGAATCTCCATCTACGGGTACCTTGGTTAGAGGGGAGAATCTCACAATCCAAAAGGACAGGTGCATGGTCAGAAATTAATATTGAACCAATTTCTGCATGTGTAATATGTTGTGTAAGTGCTTTTGAGGTGAAAAGATAGTCTAATCGGGACTGAGAAGAATGTACTGGCGAGAAAAAGAGTACTCACGAAGTGTAGGGTTACATAATCTCCAGGCATCTACGAGGGATCTCTGTTGAATAGTGGATACGAACTGGGAATGCATAGGAGAATGGGAGAATCTAGCACAAGAATTACGATCAACAATAGGATCCATAACTGAATTACAATCTCCACCAACTAACACATAGTCATCATGAAAAGACATCAATTTAGATAAAATTGTAGGCCAAAACGTAATATCTGTGGCATTGGGCGCATATAAATTAAAAAGAGTTAACGGAATATTATTTAATAACAATGAAAGAGAAACCCATCGACCTACATCATCTTTATCTTGCGAGAGTAGTTTCAAATCAAGGCGTTTATGGCATAAGATGACAACACCATTCCTATTACCTGTGCCTGGCGAAGCAAAGACATGACCCACCCATTGACGCTTAAGCTTTGGTATTTCTTTGTCTAGAATATGGGTTTCTTGCAGGAACGCTATGTCACATTTTAAATTGGATAAATGGGAAAGAACTCGTTGGCGTTTGATAGGGGAACCCAAACCTTTAACATTCCATGAAATAACTCTAAGAGTCATCTACAATAAACATTAAGATACAAAATATAGATAGGTAGTACGCATAAACATATCTTGCAAATATCAATATACCAATAATGACTATAATTTTAAAACTAGTGTGAGGAGCAGAAAGGAAGAAATCAGTAATCATGTAGTCAGGAATAATAGAAGAAAGGTGAGTAAGAAATTGATAATAAAGGAGAATATAAAACTGAGAATGGAATAAAAGAGTCATCTTTGACATATAAGAAGTGATTAAATACAAAGTAATGATGTAATAAAGAGAGAGGAAAGAATATAAGGTAAATAAGATATACACATCACCGAGGTCAAAGATATAAGACTTCTGTGTTGAGAAAGGAAAAGAGATGTAGAAAGACAGAACGAGAAAGGCATATGCATAGATTGACCAAATAAGGGGGAAAAGAAGGCAAAAAGTCATAATAAATGCTCCTAAGATTAAAAAAGAAGAGGGAATTGACAGAAACTCATTGAAGAGAAACAATGTTGAATAAATAGGGGAATACATTGATGAGAAGAAAAGGAAGGGGGAAGAAAAACAGGAAGGGTAAGGAACAATACGATCAACTAACGAATAACATAAGATATGAAATTTCTCAATAATATAATTAATCACATGTAACAGAAATAACAACATAAACATAATGAGGGTGGTGAAGCCACACAAAGAAAACAGCACAACCAACCGGGTAACTCAGGGCGAACCGGGAAGGGAGAACATCACCGAAACGGACCAAGGATGATAGAGACTATAAAACAGGAAATTCTGCACCTGATAAAAACAAAAAATATGATGAATGAATACAACAAAAATGCCACATATGACAAGACAAAGATTGTAACATATTAGAAAGTCTCAGTGACCTTGTGAATAAGAATATACGTTGTGTAGAACATACCATGGAGTAAAGCAATTACCAAAACATTCCTACTCAACAAGAGGAAGTAATATGCAAGCACATTACAAACAATCAATTATATGGTTTAGCACGATTATACAGCTAAACACCAGTTTGCCGTGTCAAATCCATATCTTCCTCTGTACATCTATCCAGGAACCTCTGTAGCAATGCAGGATCTTCGTAGTTCGTGGTTCTATTCTTATACGTTACTTTAAACAGACATGGATGGAAGAGACCAAATCTGGCATTAAGGGAGCGAAGCGCTGGACGCATATCTAAGAATTTTTTCCATCTATCTGCAGTATCTTTAGCATAGTCTTGAGCAAAGAAGAGATTGGAGCTTTGCCATGAAATGCGACCTTTAAGTTTAGCTGCATGAAGAACCTTTAATAAGTCTGTATACTCCAAAAAGTATATGATTACTCCTCTGGGTTTGGTTGAAGGAGATGTTATGGTTGAAGCACGCCCCAAACGATGAGCTCGCTGAATATTTAACACAGGAGAGCTAGGTATGTCAAGTAGCTGAGGAAGAAAAGTCTTGAAGAAAGCGATGGTATCTGAGCCTTCGACCTCTTCTGCTAGGCCGTAAATACGTAAATTGTTGCGTCGATTACGGTTTTCTAACTGCTCGATTTGTTTCTTAAGTTGTGAGATTTCAGCTTTAACAGGAGGGATCTGATTTACCGCAACCTGAACAGATTCGACTTGTTGTTCAATCTGTATAATCCTGTTGTCCATCATAGACCACCTATCATCCATCACTTGAAGCCTCTTGTTTGTCTCCTCCATATAGGGCTTAAGAGCTCGGATTTCTTCAAGAAGAGTATCTAACGTGATTGGAGGAGGGGATGTAGTAGGAGATGGAGGATTCGTTTTAATCCGTTTCCCGCGTTTGGTAAAGATGGAGTAGATAGTTTGGCAGTTAATTTGCTGGAAGAGGGCGACATGTTAGATGGAGAGAGTAGAATCCCTGCGCCGGAGAAAGAGGGACCACCTTCAGCATTCTCCATATTTGTGGAAAGGACAGAAAACGGATTATGATCAGCCAAAGATGATAAAGGCGCAGAGGGGTCAGTAGTGCGACGTGTGGATTTCGTTCTCCCCATAAACTTAACACAAGATGATTCCAGTCAAAACCTTGGAAGATGTTAATTAAACTTTATGTAGAGTAGTTCAGTTAACTTGTCGCATTCCACAATCCTAGGAATATGAATATAGAAACTTCAGAAAACAACTGCAATGTTAGAAATCATGTGAAAAAGAAAATACGATTATGTTGAAGCTGTGACTTTAGTGCCTTACGTCACCCGAGGTTCATAGAAACATTAAATATAGAACCGGCAGCGTTTGAAAAATTCAACAAGTCCCTCAAATGATGCAAGGCATGTCCTTTTCAATGAGAGACGATTTCCAGCTGTTTAAATTAATGAACCATAAGCCAGCACTCATGTCACCTAGTACTGCCAGTGTCTGAAATTGTGTGTCTCATAGAAGATAATGGTATTCACTGCTCTCAAATATTGACATCAAATGCTTCCATTTTTGGTAAGATAGGAAAATGCATAACTGAAACTAGCATTCATATTTCAGTCAGAACTGGCATGAAACTACAAGAAGAACTGCAGGGATAGAAATTCCAAGCATAACTGTCACCTGCCGTTATTTCAATGAGGAGAGTATGCGTAGGCACCAAGGAAGAGGCGTTCCATAGTTAGTCTCGCTAAAACGCGGGCTCCGGCGTTAGGGAGATAAATCAAAATGGCGGGCGTTGCTTCCGTGAGGGGAATACTCCGGCGTCAAATTCAGAGGCAAAAACGCTCACCCATATCACAGCAGTTTCACCGAGGCATTCCAGACTCCTTATGCCTTCAAGCCTTCCCGTTTAGAGGATTGAGGTAGCGCTGGTCCGCTCGAAAGGCCCTCCGACCTCGCGAGTCGCCGCGGAGCTCCCTCAGTAGGCGGCCATCTTCAATCGGCGTCAAGCCACGCCCCCATAACCACATTTATTGATGTGGCAATAACCCGTTTCACTAAAACTATTAAAATCCAGTTTTGCTCCTTGCAGGTAATTTGCACACTCCTGACAGCTCAAGATCAGGTCCTCGGCACCTTGGCTGTGCTCTTGGGGAGTGCAGCTGTCAGCACAAAAGGAAAATGATGGTACACCTAGCAATTGCATCGCTCCCCTATAGGACCCTGCTTTCACTCAAAATTCCCTGGGGCACTTTCAAGAATTTAAATTAGTCTTACCTCCTTCCCTTACCACTTCTTTGCAAGCTTGGTGAACCCTGCTTTCCTCAGATTTGCTAGCATAACTAGCATACGGGTGCATGCTGTCCTATACATCCAGGAACTGGCATCTTGACATCAGGGGCAGTATTAAGTATGCAGTGCATTTTCCTGGTTAGCACTGGGCGCACCTTTCAAAAGGTGTGCCCCGCGCTAACCAGGAAAATGCGCTGCATTATATTGAATGCGCTGCCCTCAGGGCAGCTGCAAACTCGCACTGCCCTGGGAGCAGTGCATTCAGGTGAAAAACAGAGCGACTGCTTTGAAGCCGCTCTGTGTTTCACTGTGCAGGCGGCAACCTGCCTGCACTTTGAAGGGGGATTAAAGATCCCCCTGCAGGAGGGTGCAGCGAGTGACTGCACAGGCCTTCAAGAAGATGTCTGGGGGGCCCATGGGACCCCCTTACCCCACCCCCCTCCACAGGGCTGCTATCAGGGTGTGCACTGACAGTGCACCACCTTTTAGGTGGTGCACTGTAAGTGCGCCTCCTGGCAGCTTCTTTGCCTCTGCGCCCACGTCTGTAATACAGCACGGGTGCAGAGGCACAGGGATTCCCTCATTTCTAAGGGGCCACTCCCCCATGCAAATGAGGGAACGCCCTCTGAAGATAGCGCTGGTGCTTTAAGTACGCCAGCGCTGTTAGTTTTACAGAAGGGGAAGCACAAGCGTCTGCGGCCTCTTCTGTAATACCAAAGTGCCTCGGGGGCACGCAAAGCATGCGCAAACGCCCGTTGCACCCCCGGGGCACTTCCATGATACAGCTCCAGGGGCTGTATTACGTATGCAGCTCATTTTCCTGGTTAGCGGTGGGCGCAACTTTCAAAAGGTGCGCCCAGCGCTAACCAGGAAAAGGCAACACATTATAGTGAATGTGCTGACCCCAGGGCAGCAGTAAACTCCTGCTGCCCTGGGGGCAGTACATTCAGGTGAAAAACAGAGTGACTGCTTTGAAGCCGCTCTGTGTTTCACTGTGCAGGCGGCAACCTGCCTGCACTTTGAAGGGGGATTAGAGATCCCCCTGCAGGCGGGTGCAGTGAGTGACTGCACAGGCCTACAAGAAAATGTCTGGGGGGGTCCATGGGACCCCCTTACCCCGCCCCCATCCACAGGGCTGCTATCAGGGGGTGCACTGACAGTGCACCACCTTTTAGGTGGCGCACTGTCAGTGCGCCTCCTGGCAGCTTCTTTGCCTCGGCACCCAAGTCTGTAATACGACACAGGCGCAGAGCCAAAGGGATTCCCTAATTTCTAATGGCCACTCCCCCATGCAAATGAGGGAATGCCCTCTGAAGATAGCGCTGGCGCTTTAAGTACGCCAGCGTTGTCAGTGTTACAGAAGGGGAAGCACAAGTGTCTGCGGCCTCTTCTATAATACCAAAGTGCCCCGGGGGCACTCAAAGCAGGCGCAAACGCCAGTTGCACCCCCGAGGCACTTCCCCGATACAGTTCCAGGGGCTGTATTACGTATGCAGCTCATTTTCCTGGTTAGCGTTGGGCACAACTTTCAAAAGGTGCGCTCAGCGCTAACCAGGAAAAGGCACTGCATTATAGTGAATGTGCTGACCCCAGGGCAGCCGTAAACTCCTGCTGCCCTGGGGGCAGTGCATTTAGGTGAAAAACAGAGTGGCTGCTTTGAAGCCGCTCCATGTTTCACTATGCAGGCGGCAACCCGCCTGTACTTTGAAGGGGAATTAGAGATCCCCTTGCAGGCGGGTGCAGTGAGTGACTGCACACCCCTGCAAGGGGATGTCTGGGGAGTCCATGGGATCCTCTTTCCCCCTCCACAGGGCTGCTATCAGGGGGTGCAGTGACAGTGCACCATCTTTTAGGTAGCACACTGTCAGTGAGCCTCTTGAAAGCTTCTTTGCCTCTGCGCCTATGACTGAAATATGGTGCGGGTTCAGAGGCAAAGGGATTACCTCATTTGCATTGGGCCACGCCAGCCATGCAAATGAGGGAACGCCCTCTGAAGATAGCACTGGTGCTTTAAGTGCACCAGCCCCATCAGTATTACAGAAGGGGGTGCATAAGCATCTGTGGCCCCTTCTGTAATACCAAAGTGCTCTGGGGCACGCAAAGCAGGCACAGACGACTGGCTCTCAGCCCAACACACAAGAACCACTCTCCAGATCTAGTAAAATATCATATAGCACTCTATGCTTTGTTAATTCAAATGCAATGCAACACACTGCCACCTCCCATGCTCTAGGGCCTTCCTCTGAATCCTGTGTCTCTCAGCTCCTGAGGAATGCACTGTTTCAACTTTTAATTAGCAAGAAGAAAATCCAAATATGAGCTTAAATAGCATCTAGTGACTTTTCTGATGGATAACACAGTGTGCATTTGTGCACTTCTTTGTAAGGGACTCCATTTGAAATCATGATGGCGCTCTCCAAGGCCAATAAAAAAGCAAATATTGAAATAAATGACATAATCATTCTTGATTAGAAAAAGAGAATGGGGACAAATTCACAAATATTACAGAAAGGAAAGGGGTTGGGATAACTCACAAGTAATTTAAAATAGTTGATGGTGAGTAGAAAGAGAGAATTAATATTTACAAATCTTTACAACATGCATATTTTGCCAAATGTGTCAAATGTGAAGGACCCGGACCGTTAATTTTTTTTTACAAAATGCAAATTTCCTGTTATGTATCCACAGCACAGATAATTGGCATCTTACCGTCTATGAGCTATTTTGCTTGACAGAGCCGGTCATAATAAATTACATTTTTAGCTGATGCAAGCTAGAGAAATCAGTGGATTGCAGATAAGCTGACAGTATTTAGTTATTGTCAATAATCTAGTGAGACAGCAGGCAGCCAATAATTTCTCAGTAAGCTGTTGCTGGCTGATCGCGTCCAACTGAGAGGAGGAGGAGGAGTCTGCCCGCAGCCCACAGTCTGAGCAGCCCACAGTCTGAGTGGTGCGAGCAGTGCGAGCCGAGAGCTGGAGTTTGGTGCCGGGAGTCGGTGATCGGAGGAGCCGGGGTTGAGTTGGGGGCGGAATCGCGGTAAGCCGGGTTGTCTGGGGTTACATGGGTGGGTTGGTGCAGCGGCAGCGCACTCTCCTGTTCTTGCTCCCCCACTCCCCTGCTTTCCTGCCCCCCGCTCCACCGCCCCCCGCCAGGCTCTCCCAGGCCCTCCCGGTTCAACTGCCTTCTCTGCCCTGAGCTTTGCCCTGAGCCCTGAGCGAAGCAAGCGGAGCAGGCGTCTGGAGCCGGAGCTGGTGACTGGAGCTACTCTCTTGCTCTTGCTCTTGCTCCTGCTCCCTCTGCTCTTCTACTCTAGCTGAGGCAGAGGCAGACCTCATTCAGACCACCGGGGACCAGCAGGGACTGGAGGGACTCTGGAGGACACTCGTATGCCCTGAACGTCCTTACTGGAGCCCCCTCCTAGCAACACGCAGGAGAGCAGCGAGTGCTCAGTTGCTGGCTGGGGGTTGGAGCCATCGTTCCAGCCTATTTGAGCGGCAGCTTGGCAGTTCAAGCAGTCCAGCAACCCCTCGACCGGATCCGGCCCACATCACTAGGACTTGTTAGGACTTGTTAGGAGGCCTGGATCCATCAGGAAGCCATCAGGAATCACCGGACCAACCATGTCGGGTGGGAGCAGCTGTCTTGCGGGCTTGCTTGTTCTGCACGCATTGTGCTGTGAAACCCAGGCGGTTAAAGGATTGGACTGAAAGTCTCTGCAACACAACTCGACACAAGGTGTAAAAAGGGAAAAAGAAGAAAAGAAGGAGAAAGTAGAGGAATATGGGAGGAGCACCGGAGGGCTAAGTGCTTTCACCACCATGACGTCCGGTAGGAAAAGGGGCCAGCTTGTGGTCCCTGTGCGTAAAACTAAATCCAAACAAACGGGGAAGACAACACCAAGCTCCATAAAACTGGTCTCACCTTCCAAAGGAATAGAGGCCCCTGCGGCCTGGCACCACAGCAACCAGGAGGTCACCCTACACATCTCTACCAACCAAAAATCTCTTCAAAGTTTCACTTCTTAAAAGACCCTGCATCGCCCATATTCTCCTCTAGTGGCACAATTCCGGGCCTCCATGATCCTCTACTCTCCCTTCAACCATTCTCTACCTCAGTCACCACGGAGGAAACTCCAGCAGTCCATCCAGCAGTACACCTAGCAGCCCATCCTGAGGTCACCTTGCATGTACCGGATAAAACTTTGGAATGCAAAATAAGCAACTCCACTGAACCACAAGTGGGGAAAGTCGCACAGTTAGTAGAGGAGTATCCCACCTGCCTCTTTTCGCCCACTTGCACTTCCGTCAGCACCACCAAAACCACAAAAATTGCAGCAACTGACCACAAAAGGCAGAACGAAGAACAACCATCACATGTTACAACGACAAATGATGGTAAAGGCTCAAATTCAGGGCATAACGAATCAAGTAGATCCAATCTGAACCACTCACTTGAACTCCAGGTTAAGATCCGGACCCAAAAAGACCCTCACGAATTTACTAACAACTTGTCAATACAGCCCGAGGCCATCATGCCTGCAACCGCACACTCAAGTCCAGAAGTGGTAACAAGGGGGAGGGCTGTAACCTCCAAAGTGCCCGTTGAACCCGTTGAATTCTCACCGGACTCCAGGGGAGGTGGGCAGGACCCGGTTGCCTCCCACGCCCTCTCCTACCTGGGATCACAGGAGTGGGCGGACCTAGTTGCCTCCTATGTCCTGGACTCTCTGGAAAAACAGCCTCCGCTTACGGGGGGAACTGGCACCATTCAAGGAGGCAAACAAGGCAGTGGTCAGAAAGGAGCGATCAATAACCCAAACCTACGCCAAAGCTCCTCCATCCCCACTTCTACTCTAGGCTCACCATGTCAAACGGGGAAGCCAGCACAGAACACATGGGACATTTTACTAAACACAATGCAACGAACTGTTGACGTGTTACACTACCAGTCTGACAAAATGGACTTGCAGTTAACTTTACTGGACACTTTGGTCCTTTTTGTGGGGGGGATAGTTGAGAAACCGGGCAATCTAAACCTTTTAATCAGCAGAGCCCAGCAGGAAGCGAAACTGTACTGTAGCTGCGGTCCTATCATCGACAAACTATCATCGCTTCCCTCAATTGTATCCACCCTCATAGAGGGCCTGCCAAAGGGCCCAAACCAAGGAACACCAAAGGCAAATCCGCACAAAACAGGGTGCAAGGAGTCAGCGGAAACTGTCCCTGCTGTTCAAAACTTGGCCGTCAGAAGTCTTACTAGTAGTCAAGAGGGCAGCATGGCTCCTGGGATCATCTTGTCACCCAAGGAACAAACCTCAACCCAGAATGCAAAGCAACGTCGCCAACTTAGGAGAAAAGGTCGTAACAAAACATCTTCCTCGAGCCTCACAAAAGTCTACCCTCTTTTTGCAACAAAAACACCACAGCATTCAGCGCCAGCGCATGCTACTTCAGCATACGCCCTTGTAACCGACGGAAGAACCAACCAGCAAACGGAAACCCACTCTAAGGAAAACAAGGAACAGAAGGACACGGCCCAAGCACGAATATCATCTCCTGGGGTAGTCCTGTCCCAATCTAACAGCCAAATGGATACCCAAGGCAACAGAAAATCAAAGTCGGACAGGAAAAATATGATAGCACAACTAGCCGACCATTACAAACAACTGAGGAAAAGGAGTTAATTTCTATGCACGGTCCAAATCAGGTGCTGGCAGCAACCTCAAACTTACTCATGCTGCTCCCACAGGACGCAAACTCCAAAACACCAACCATGCAAACCGATCCTCCGTCGTATAGGATCACTCAGGCTTCAATCCAGGCTCCAGGAGCGGAAAATCAAAAAAATGAGACAACAGGCACAGTCAATAACGAGGCGCAGGGAATCCACTATGAGCCAACTACGTTAACTGGGCTCCCGGGTCCCCCCGCAACGCGAAACCCAAACAAAAACTCAGATCGTGGTCCAGAAGCATTCTCAGGCCCCAGGTGTATAGATCCGCTGACTCCAGATAATTTCAGTGGGCAAATTCATCAGCACACAAACAGCATCAGAGTCAATCACTTGGGGCCAAACTCTGCAATAGCCTCTCCAGCCAATCAAGACAGGAACTCTGCCATTACACTCTTTACGCCTGAATATGACTCGAAAGGTCCGTTCGACATACTGAATAGAGGGAATATCCTCCAACTTCTAGGTGCAATACCAACACTAAAAGGCATTAGCTCAACGAGCCTTCTCTCATTAGAATTTATAAAGTCGGATAAAGCACAAGGCAGGGAATCCACTAAAGCGACCTGGAGGTCCACTTACATCGCAAACAAAATTCAGGAAGAACAGGAAACCTTCAAAGCTTGGGGGATACAATCTTCTGTGTATCACAACATAGGATATCCACTCCCCTTGCTTGATAGATCACGAGAAGGAACGCCCCGTCTCAGAGCTAAAATAGACTCGGTACTCAGGGGAGCCCTAGGACGGTCGCCTCACAGCAAACAGGTATCGAACCCACAATTGAGCAACTCATTTAACAATCCTGTTGACTCCGATCGGATTACTAGAATCGTCAATACATTCAGCCATCTGCAATGACAGAGCGACCCAATGAGGAACCGAGAAAATCCCGATGAATTACCTCTGAGTTTATGTTCATGGAACATTAACGGGCTGACTAACAAGGCTGGAGATGCTGAGCTCCTTGTTTATCTAAAATCTTTTGATATCCTTTTCCTACAGGAAACATGGCTAGAGGAGCCTTTGCAATTAGAGGGATACATTTGCTTTCACACTCCTGCTCAAAGGAAATGTAAATATGGCCGCTCTATCTGGCGGCCTAGCCACATACATTAAAATAACAAAAATTGATAGCACGCAGGAACTGCCCTCTCCCCTCCTAGCCGCGAACTCCACAAAGGTTCAACTCAACCTCAGAGGGAAAAAGGAGGAGGTGCTGCTGTTCAACATATATTTAAATCCGAAATGGAAAAAACAGGAATCAAAAAGTTTACTCGAACATCTGCTTCAACAAATGAGTTCACACACCACACCAAACCTCATTCTGTCTGGCGACTTCAATCAACATCTCCTAGGCACAATTCAAAATGAAGAGACTCAGGTCCAGTCTTTTCACTGGAACATTCCAACTCAAACTCATAGCGATCAAAGTAGAACTTTCAAGTGTCACTTAGAGCTGCTAGATGATCTTGAGCACATTGGCCTAAGGGTGCTAAATGGAAGATTTGTTGATGACTCTCCACCGGCCGCGTCATTTCATATGGGACACGTGACCTCCACAATTGACTACACCCTAGTGTCTCTTCCATTTTTTCAATACATAACAGGCTATCGCCTAGGAGATAAAGGGGACAGTGACCATCGGCCTCAGGAAGTCCTAATCCAAGCACTCCCAGACAAGGCAATCCCAAATCCAGCAGGTATGTACGCATGCCACACCATCAATTTAAAAAGAATAAAGTCATCCATAGCAAACTCTGGGGAGGTGCTCCTGGCAGCAAAAGAACAGCTAATCGAGCTTGACTACCCAACTGGAAATCCTACCTGTACATGGGAAACCTTCACGACCTTGTTTGCGAACACCCACTCATCTGTAGTCCGATACCTCCCATTTAACGACCCCATGGCTGAAGGGAAGGCTACAAGTGTACAGAGGTCCACCTTGAAACACCTCAAAAAATCTGTGAATAAACTACTGAGATTATTGAGGCAACGGCCGGGGGACAAGGGCCTGCTCCAACAGCTCCATAATAGCAAGGCCGAGCTCAGGAAACTTAAATGGGACACGAACAGACAAAATGAAAGCGAATTCTGGGCCAAACTTTATTACGATTCTAAAGGAATTAATAGTGCCCGATTCTGGTTAACGATAAATAAAATTTTAAAACCAGCACATGGCGGTGTGACTTCGCATATCACAGAAAATACATGGACATTTTATTTAGAATCTCACTTTCACCAACAGGTATCTGGACTACCGGCTCTCAAGGACAACCAGCCAGCCCCTGTAACCCAAACTGTGACGACAGATGTGGTCGAGGCAAAAGAAATCGATGCCGCCAAGGTCAAGGAACAAATCTCTAAAGGGAGGAGAGAAGGAGCACCCAGGCCAAACGGGATTCCACCAGCTCTTTTTAAACAAGATCCAGAATACTGGTCAGAAATCCTGACTCCTCTCTTCAACTCTGTTAGACAGTTTGGGTACCTGCCTGCATCTTGGAAGGGCTCCATTATTTCACCAATTTACAAAGCTGGAGACAAAACCCAACCAAAGAATTATCGCCTGATCGCACTGTTAGACGTTGAAGCAAAATATTTTGCAGGAACTCTACTAACAGAGCTGCAAGATTGGGCATCAGAGCACAACATAATTCCCCCTTGTCAGACAGGCTTCTCTAGAGAGACCGGCAGAACAACAAATCTATTAGCGATGTCATTACTTATTGACAAGGCGAAATTAACCAAACAAACTCTGCATTTCTGCTTTGTGGACTTTAAGGCGGCGTTTGACAACGTTGACCGAGCTAACCTGTGGAGGAAATTGGCTCTCTGGGGGATTCCTTCATCCCTTCTGAATCTTCTGATACAATTGCACTCCAACACAAGGCTACAGGTTAAGCTAGGCAACGGCTCCCACCTTTCGAGGCGCATATTAACAACTAAAGGTCTTAAACAGGGTTGCGTGCTCGCACCAACTCTTTTTAACCTTTATACAGCAGCTATGACATCAGCCTTAAGTGCCTGCAATGCGCATGCCCCTCGACTAGGGGGAGAAACCATCTCCAGTATGTCATATGCGGATGACGTTGTTTTAGCAAGCCACACTCAAGTTGGACTGCAATTGCTACTTAAGGCATTGCTTGAATACGCAGCTGCAAATTGTCTGGAAGTCAACATCAATAAAACTAACACCCTGACAATCAATGGGAAAAAACGGTCTCATGCCTGGTCCTTGGGCGAAACTCAGATTGTGAATACCAACGAGTATAAATATTTAGGTGTTAAAATTGACAAGGGTGGCCAATTTGTGAAACAGCTTCAGGCCATCAAAAGGAAAGGGATGATGATCGCTATAACGCTAAGACAACTTAAAACAAAATTGACTGGACCAACCTTTTCACCACTCCTTCATGTTGCGCAAGCAAAAATTCCACCGTCAATCACCTATGGCAGCGAAGTGCTGAGAGGCCGGGACGCCCTACTGCTGGATACCACCTTGGCAAAGGCATACAGAGTTATGCTGAACCTCCCGTCATATACCTCCCCTGCACAGATCCGACTCGAGTTTGGACTAACGAAGCAACTCCTCGGAAGGCGAGGCTCGTACATTAAGTGCTGGCATAAAATCAAGAATTCGCCCAGGAACACACTGAACCACCGGCTCTGGCATGAACTGTGTAATACATCCATCTCACCGGCCAAAGCCTATTTGGAGGAATCATTGGCCATTACTTATGGGAAGTTCCAACAATGCACTCGCACTTTAAGGTTATTGTAAATAAGGTTATCAAGAGACTATCCTTCATAGAAGATAAGGCTACCTTATCACTTAGGAGCCATGCATGGATGACTCTGAGCAGTTACAAACTATTTGGGCCACAGGCATACTTCGATCTGGGGTATTCCAGGAAGTCAAAAGAATCCTTTTTAAAATACAGGTTAGGAATCCTTCCAGCTATTCCACATCTTCCACCGTGGCTGAGAGAGAATTGCAGGAAATTATGCAGGCTATGCGGAGCTGGAAACAAAGATATCGAACATTTAATATGCTCCTGCATTAATCTTAAAGAGGAAAGGGCAGACCTCCTAAAAAGCCACTTTAATGAACGAGGCATAAGGACCCGGAGACAAGCAGTACTTGCCTGCTTTAACCCAAGTGACCCGCAGCTAAATGGGAAGTTAGTCAAGTTCCTGAAACTAGTGGCATCCAAGCAAGGCCCTGTGCAATCCTGTGCGAGATCAAAAACAACAAAAATGTAAACTTTTTTGAACTGTAATCTTTGCACAGACTCCGGAGGTTTAAAGAAAAATTGCCACACTGGGAACTCTGCCCTACTCGAACATTCCTGCATTTTTATAATACCTAAGAATTTTATAAGAGCAATGACTGAAAAGGGTAACTAACCAATTTTTTTTTATCAGACTGTATTTTTGTAATGGTTTTAATTAATCATAAACAATAAATTGTTACTTACTTGCAATACCATTGAGTTGTTGGCCTTTGATGCAGTCTGTGAGGGAAACCAAGGCCTATTCTATCCTCACTTAATCCTACTGTTAAGGTGCTAGTTCCTTGCAAGGTTGCATTGTATTGTATTATGATTGCCATTATATAGCCCTTACTGCCTATGGTGAGGTGTTAAAGAGCTTTGTGGTGGGTAGTATTCTACTATGTAGCACAAAGTTAGTGGTTAGTCGAGTGCTTATTAATTATTGTTGTAGATTTGTTGGTTATTTGGCTAGTCTTGTGCTCCATGGAAACAGAAGAATTTCCTCCATTTTCAAGTGGTGATATATTAAGTTACTAGAAGTTACTTGTAATTATTAGAATGAGTTTATGTAAGGAGAAAAAGAGTGGTGAGACAATAGGGTGGAGGAGGTTATATATTGTGATTCAGCAAGGAGAGGTTAAACAGAATGACACATAATGATTTATGAGAACTAGATGAGTGGATAGGTTAGAAATATTTTAGTTACTCAGAATGGGAGTTCATGATTTGTAAGGAGGGTTCTGGTTACTTTACTGAATTTTCATAGGGCAACAAGCATGTGAAAGGTAGGGTAAACACGGACGCACTAAAGCATGCAGAGGATGAAATGTAAGGAGTGTATGATTTAAAGAGAAAACGAGGAGAGAGACCGCCATGACCTCCACAGTGTAGTGATAGCTAAGTAGGGTTTCCATAGTTTTTATTTTGCTAATGACGTTGGTGGCATTTAAAAATCTTCATGACATTTTATTAAAAAAAGTTAGTGCACCTCAACTCCTTTCTGGAAGGTTTTGAAGTTATCCGTCAAGTGGGAGCAGAGAAAAAGCGGTGTCCCAAAAACATAATTTTACCGTGTTAATTCCAATAGGAAATTATGAGAAGTGATACAGAAAAAGACGGCTAAACAGAATTAAACCAAATTTGGCAGAATGTTAGAATTTACTCAAATAGCATACTTTTTGTTAAATATGGTTTAAATTGGTTCAGCTGTGTTTGAGAAATTTGCATTTAAGGAGGTGCTCTGGGTGATCATGAAGAGGTTAAACAAATAGTGATATCTGGACGCTTGGTCCTCTGGGTATCCTGCAGTACCGTAATTCTAAACAACTAGAGTGATCCTATTGTCCAAGAAGGATCTTTTTCCCTATATGTCATTTCAGTGCTGCAGGACCAAATGATCTGATTGGCTGGCCACAACATGAAGAAAAGCGTTGCAGCCGCCATTACAGTACTCAGGGACTCTGCCCCCTGTGTCATGAACTTAGTAAAACAAATATGGTATAAAGGGACAGGTAACGGGTTACCTGACTCGCTGGCTCTTCTGGGGCCAAAATTAAAAAAACAAATGTGCCACAAGTCCCGTGGGACCCCAAATGTAGTACAGCGGGAGTCTTGTGGGAGCTGTGGTAAGGTGAGACCATGCAAGCTCCAACAATTTAAACTTAAAATTGTTTTACAAAAAATAAATAACCAAGAGAAATATAGGGTGGGGGTACATGGGAGGTGGCCTCCCACTTTGGTTGGGCAGAGGGCCTGGCTGTTGGTAGGTTTCCATAGGTGTAGTGTGTTGATTTACTTTAAGTCCACAAGTTCTATAGGACGGTGTCACAATTACTGTATAATGTCATCAGTGATGTCATCAATTATGTCATTTGAGATGTCATGAATGATGTAATGCAACATGTCATGAGTGATGTTATATGTGAAGTTTTAAGCAGGGAATAGCATGGGTGCAAGTTATAGTTAGCACAGTAAACTATAACTGGTGAATTTCAATGTTTTTTGTTTAAGCATCAGTTTTTATATCATTACAGCTTACTAAAACATCATTTCACCATTTATTTTTTTGAGTACATTTCTAGTTTAAATGTTTTAACGTAGGCTAGAATCTGAATACCTTATCGAAATATAATGTCCTTCGTTTTTTCCAGTAAATCCATGGCTATACATCATGTTATTTTCATGCAGAGCTGTTTGGAATGCTAAGGTTTTGTAAGGAAGTATAAAGAGTAGAAAGAATAGCTGAAAGTCAATTACATGAAGGCAGGTGATATACGTGTTTCTAGTTTAGGTTGGTCTGTTTGACTGTTGATGGTGTTGATACCATCTGTTCATTTTAATAAGACATTGAACATTATTGAAATTGTTTGCCTTTGTACATGCTATTTATTATGGGGTACTATGTTGTGTGCTATGTCTGAACAGTGGTTTGTTAGGTCTTGCTATTGAGATTGTAAGGAGCGGACAGTCAATAGGTTTGGCATCAATCATACAGTTATGTGCTTCTTTGAGGAAGATGCATGGGTGTTGAGCTTCAGGGGGATGTGGTTCTCCCTGATATTAGTAGTGGTATTGTAAGGGATTCTGCTGATTTAGCACTTCCTTGATGTTAGAGGGCCCTGGCGAGTATCTGTCTGTAGTCGGCAGATGAGAACGTGTGGATTCTTTGTTGAATCATATTGGGAATAGCCATGTCTTAACCATTTTCTGAACTCTAAGTGATTCTCAGTATATATATAATATATATATATATATATATATATATATATATATATATATGAATATAAAATTTATATATGAAAATATTTAACATTTACTACTTCAAATTTATATTTAAAAAAATCTATTATTTACATATTTCTGGACAATATTAGTGCCAACGACATTTTAGTTCCGATATTTGGGTACTTACCATTATACGTATAGGAGCATGAGATTGTGGTAAACAATATTTTTGCCACAATCCTTTTGTCAACAATATTTTTTCCACAATATTTTGTCATTGATTCTTAAAAATAAAAGGCTTTTTGTGCCATTGTCCACATGTCACCCGATCCCTGATGGCTCCCCTGTGGTGAGATGTGTATTGCTCCCAACCAGTGGACAAAGAGCTCAGGGTGTGGGCAGGGGGTCTCCTCCCTTGACAGTATGGCCTCAGGCTGTGCCCTGCCCCTTTCTGGTCATCAAAGGATGCCACCCAATCTCAGGCAGATGAAGATCACTCCAAGGTCCACCTCCCTTTTGTCTATATAGTCAGGCTGGCACCAAAGCTCAGAGGGAGGGGAGGAACTGACCTGAACTGGTTTAGAGGGTGGACAAAGGATTGCTCTCCACCCAAAGGCTCACTAAAGTGTACAAAAAAGTGAAGGATGGAATGCTTGAATTAATCTCAGCCACTGGTAATTACTTGGGCTGCATCCCAATTCATCGTTATTTTGCACTCCATGTCACCTCAGTTTGGACCCAGTCATATACAAATCAATCTTGACCCTGCTCCAATCGGAACAGTCCAGCCTGAACTGCCAAGCCAGGTCCTCCCTGAACCAGAACACAAGCAACCCAGGACA
Source organism: Calotriton arnoldi (assembly GCA_963921515.1). Taxonomy (NCBI): domain Eukaryota; kingdom Metazoa; phylum Chordata; class Amphibia; order Caudata; family Salamandridae; genus Calotriton; species Calotriton arnoldi. The sequence continues at coordinate 500,376 of CAWUFW010012198.1, forward strand.
GGTTTTGTACTAGTCATGGGCTCATCAGCCAGGTACAGCTTCATTCTATTAACACAGTGTGCACGAGACCCACGTCTGGGTATATCCCACTTAAGGCGACACACTAAAGCATACAATAAACAGGCTGGACTCTTCCAATGAGGAGCAGGGTTAAGACTGATTTGCTTATAGCTGGGTCCAAACTGAGGTGGCATGGTGGGTGAAAAATTATGGATTGGGATGCGGCCTGAGCGATCGCCAGTGACTGAGGTTAATTCAAGCATTCATTTTTTTTTAAACATATTTTTATTGGCATTTTATACATTAACACGTTGGCTTACATGTAAACACATTTTTATCATTTACATACATCATTTATATATGAGACATATAGTTAGCTATCTTATTCTGGCTTGGGATGATAACTGATGAGGCTTTGTTTCTTCGGTACATCTTGCTGAGTCATTACATAGAGGTATTATTTCACTGTTATTACCACAACTGTGCAGTTTCATAATTGTATCTCATTCTCTCCAGCTTCTTTTACCTGGGGGCCAGCCGGCTCCAGACCAGGGCCCCACAATGCGATCTGTGTAGGAGGATCTAACATCGAAACCAAACTTTGAACTGAACTTGTACAGAACAGTGGTATATATGGGCATCTAAGACTGTTTACTCGGGGGTGTCTGCCAGTACATGACTGTTTTTTAAGGGGCTTACCGGTTATATCCGGGCACACCATATCGCTTGTGTCTTATGCATTTGCTATGGGCACTTGTGGTGAAGGGGGGCGGCATCCTCCGTACGGGTATGTGGGTGTACCTAGCCAGTTGTAGCCAAGCATTTCCTACTAGTCAGATTTGTCCCCACTTCCCTCTCCATCATTGCTTGTCTGTGTTGGGTGTTTCCAGGCTAACAGTGTCTCTTTCCATTGTTCGGCTATGGGGCTCTGCCACACTCCCCTAGATTCCTCCCAGCTCAGGGCTCTACCCTCAGCTCCAGCCCAGCTGATTACATCGCGATTGCAGGTTGTAACCTGCGGCCCAGTGGCAGGTTTCCAAGTTAAGGCTATCCTTCTTTTGACTAGCGCCATGGCTAGATCTATTAATCTATTCCCAACTTTATGCTTGGGTGGCCGGGGGAAGAGCCCAAATGGACAGACCTCAACCGTGGGGGACAACCTTCACCCCAAGATGTCATTAATCTTAGATAGCATTGCATCCCAGAATGCGCGTAGGATTGTACAATCCCAATTCATATGTATGATGTCTGCGTCTGTATGATTACATCTCGGACAGTTTCGCAGTTCCCCCCATATGTGAGGTTGAGATGATAGGGTGCCATATAGATCATGTGCACAAAGTTAAATTGTATATATTTCAGACGTGTGTTGCGGGAGATCTTCTTTGGGGATTGCAGGATCTTGCCCCATTCCGCGTCCGTATGTTCCCTATTTATGATTGCTTCCCATTTCTTTCGCAACACATGCAGCGGGGTGAGGGATGCAATGAGCAATGTGGCATAGAACCATTTCACTTGGTGTCCAGCAGTGCCCAGGGTAATCAATGAGTGCAGTACAGGATGTGTCTCTAGTTCCTCCCTACCCATTCCCCATAGCTGTCCGAAGGTGCATATCAGGGCCTCATACTGTAGAAACTGTCCCGGGGTAGACCACAGCTGTCCACCAGCTCCTCAAATGGGATCAGCGTTTTCTCCTGGTAGCAGTCACCTAGAGTCTCTAGTCCAGCCTCCGTCCAGGGAGTCAGTTTGTTTGTCGTGAATATCGATTGTGGGTCTCCCTGCAGCAAACCAACCAGTGGCAACATTGGAGTGTACGTAGGGGCCTCAATCAGTTTGGCCATGCATCGTTTCCAGCTCTGCATAGCAGTGTCTTGCAACTTCGAACGGTATGGGACTATGGTCGCAGGATCTAGCAGCTTAGCCAGCAAGAGGCTGGGGTGCGTGTTAGGCTCCATCAGGAAGGATCCCTCTGTGTTCGCTCCCTCCAGCCATTGTGCCAACCATTGCATCTGGGCGGCCAAGACATAGAGCTCAAAGTTCGGTACCCCAGGCCGCCTTCCGTCATAGGGCACTGTATAGTCCTCAGAGACACTCTCCTCTGCCCATCTCCCCATATCAGGTCCGGCAGCAAGGAGTCCAGTTGTCGAAACCACCCTGCGGGCATCAAGACCGGCAGATTGACAAAAAAATATAAAAGACGGGGTAGCATTACCATTTTGGCCAGGGAAATCCTGGCCATGATAGGTAGTTGTAAGGTGTGCCAAAAAAGCACACATGACCGGAGGGACCGGAGGGACCGGAGTGCCCTGTCCAGGTTCCCCTCTCTCAGATCATCCAGAGAATGAAAGATATGGACGCCGAGATATTTAAATGAGTGCGATGTCCAGTTAAGGTCGGCAGGCAGGGCCAGAGGCCTGGGCAGGTGTCCCGCAACGGGAGTAAGTACGTCTTGTTCTTATCAACCCATAAGCCTGATAGTATTCCAAAGCACCATCTACCATTTGTCCCATACCCTCAACTCCCAGGCGAAACAGCGCAGCAAGTGCTTTGATTGCCAAAGCGAATAAAAGGGGCGAGAGGGGGCACCCCTGTCGGGTACGATGTGAGATCGTATACTGTGTAGATACTGTTTTGCCCGTCTTAACCCTCGCCGTAGGACATGCATAAAGAAGTTGCACCAATTTTACCCAACCCTTCCCGAGTCCCATGTGCACCATTGCCTCGAACAGATAGTTCCAGCATACTGTATCAAAGGCCTTGTCCAGGTCGATTGAAAGGACCGCGACCTGTGCCATGGATCTCGCCTAAGAAAGGTAGAGTATGGAGTAGAGTCCGCGCAGGTTATAGGAGGTGTTACGGGACGGGCTAAACCATTTTGATCAAGATGTATGAGGGATTTCATGTGCAGGAGCAATCTAAGCGCTAGGACCTTACTGAGAATCTTGAAGTCCATATTGAGCATAGAAAGTGGCCTATAATCTCCCACCCAGGCACCCACCGCTGAAGTCTTGGGGAGTGGGATCACAAGCGCAATTTGGGTAGTTTCGGGGGGGACTCCTAGTCATAAGGATTCCGCGTATAGGGTCACTAGTTGCAGCACCAACATGGGGGCGTAGCTCGCGTAAATCTCCGCAGGGAGGCCATCTGGCCTCAGCATTTTACCAGAAGCCAATGGCTTCGCAAACTTCCTGCAGGGTCACTGGACCTCCCAGTTCCTCTTGCGTCTCTCTGTCTAGCGCTTGGAGTAGTAGGGGAGCTAGGAAATCTCTAAGCACTGATTGTGGGACTGACGGGGCGGCATATAACATCTCGTAGTACTCCCAGAATAAAGTGTTAATTGCTTCGGGATCATAGGCGGATTCACATGTTTCATTCTGAGCTTGTGTAATCGGTGTCCTTTGGGTCTCTGGCTTGATCAGCCACGCTAACAGGCAGCCGGCTCTCCCCTCCTCCCTCTGCACCCTATCAAGGTACTCATTATAGCACCTCAGCCTTCCTAAGGTATCGTTGTAGTGCGTACGTGTCTCCTGTAGTCTTATTGAGGAAGGGGCTTCAGTTCCCTGTGTGTTGTCCAGTGTTCGTAGCCTGTCCTCTAGGTCTATCAGTTCTTGCTGGAGTTCCCTCTGCGCTCTGACTGACTGGCCCAGGCAGTGCCCCCTCACCACCACCTTGAATGCCTCCCACTCCACCAATGCCGTGGATGCTTGTGTGAGCATTTGTGGGGAAGAATGTGTCAATAAGGGTGCCCACAGACTCTCTGAATTTGGCATCCTCTAGCATCAAAGGGTTAAGTCTCCATAAGGGAATCGGGTGCACCCACCCAGGGGTTGGTGGATCATCAATAAGGGATTGTGGTCAGAGAAGGTACGCCCCAGGTATTCAGTATGTGTGATGGAGCCACTGTGGGCCGGTGTACACAAAAAGGAGTCCAATCTAGTATGCAATTGATTCATAGGGGAAAAGAAAGAGTATTCTCTGTCTTCCATGTGCTGCCCCCTCCAGATATCTTCCAGTCCCCAATGGTTCTTCCAGTCCCGAAACCCCGATGCTGTGCGGTGAGCCTGCGCACCCAGAAGGGGGGGTGGGAGCTGTCCACGGCAGTGTCAGCAACGCAATTAAAATCTCCTCCCAGCACTGCATGTCCCCCCATGAGCTTGGCCAATTGGGCCGAGAAGCGAGCAAGGAAGGCGATCTGGTCCTGGTTGGGTGCGTACACACTGCCCAGCATTACCTCCCGACCAAACAGCCTCCCCGTGAGGAGCACGTATCTGCCCTCACTGTCTATTAAGGTGGGTGTGTGGGGTCAAAAGGGACTACTGGCCGTATCCAGCTCAATACACCCTGGGCATAAGCTGACAAGGCAGTTGCAAATATCTGCCCCCTCCACCATCTGTGCAATTTCTCTACCTCACCTCTAATTAGCTGGGTCTCCTGAAGAAGGGCTATATGTATGCCCTGTCGTCTTAGGTAGGTATACACATTATGACGTTTGATCATGGAGCCCATCCCTTTTATATTGCATCTTAGGAACTTTAAAATGTGCTGTGTAGGTGGCATAGTTATGAAGTGTTTCCTCGATACTGCCCCCCTTGACCCCTCCTCCATTCCAGCCCCCAATTTATGGATATCCTCCCTCTCCTGCAAACTAGGTAGAACAAACCATTGGGAGAACACACACATTGAACAACTCCCTGATCCCAGAGCAGTCCAGCAACGGCCAGCCGCCCAAACCTTATGCAAAACACCAGTTTCCAGTTAAGGCCCAAGCCAACCATGGAGAGGACCATAGATGCGTCATGGCAGTTTATGGAGAAAGTGAAAGACAAATGTCTACATGAGCTGCACGGGCGTAGATTTGGCCCGGTCCAGGCTGATTCCTGAATAGCCAGAGCGGCGCCCTCGCTCCCATGTAGATCTGAAGCTGTCCGTGGGAGTCTCCAGAGTCAGATAATCTTGTCTGCCGTCTTTGGAGTCACAGCTGGAAGGGCTATACTATCACCTCGGGAGGAGTCAGATTCAGATCCTTTGGTCCCTCTCGCTGAGCTTGATCCTGCCTCTGATGGATATCTTCTATCTTGCAGAATCTCAGCCACGGCCTGCAGTGCAACGGCTCTGTTTGTGATGGACTTGATTTCTTTGGTGTGCCACGCCCGGGTCGTCTCCTGGGTCTTTTACCTGGGTATCCGCACCGCCTGTGGGCCTTCAGTTCTATAGGCTTCGATCCATTCCCACGCTAGCTTAGGGTCTTCACAAAAGTGAGCCTTCCCATCTAGGAGTATACGCAGTCGGGCAGGAAATATTAGAGAATATTTAGGTTATCCTGTTTTAGGTTTAAACCTATAATAACTGATAAAACCCCACCGAGAGGGAAATAGCCCTCACCAGTGGAAACATATAAACACTGGAAAAACACCTGCACAACCACAAAGTGAATGCCATTCAAAGAAAGAAAAAAGAGAGTGAAACAGTCATTTTTATTACTTCCTGAAGGGGCCAATACCGTGTAACATTGTTATACAAGGAAGCAGCAAGAAAGACTGGGCTAACATTAATCTGCTCGAGTTTTGTTGTTTAGGGGTGTCACTAAAATATTATTTCTTCTTCCTTTTGGTTTTTTCAGTTTTGTAGTCTTTGGTCTAAAGGGTTTAGAAGCATGTTTTAGGTCGTGTTTAATTATTTTATAAACTGTAGAGAAACAGGAAATATCAAAATCATATTTCATATTTTGGCTACGTTTGATTCTTTCACTGATAAGAATAGTTGCTGGTTTCATAAGACTCTTTCAAAAGGTTCTTACCAAGTTCAACAAAGATTGGAGTGATATTGTTTGTGTTTGCAGGGATTCAGCTACGTATATGAAATTGTTGTGTGATGATCTGTCAAAATCGATACCTGTGCTGAAGTACTTCCCTGTAAGAGATCCTTGCCACTTGCTAGCTGGTTTCCTGAAAGCATCTTTACAATCTTCAGAGGTAATGAAGAATGCTATTGACTGTTTAGTCCATTCTGGTATACTGTTTTGGTATGCACGGGAACTAAAACGCAAATATTTAAAATTTTGTGCTTTGTGTGGCATTAAAGAAAGAGTCACCTCAATTGTGTCATTTAGCTGGTGGTTCTCTGTCCTAGAGGCCGTGAATGCTATATTATCCATGTGGCAACCGTTTACAGAATTTTGGCTGCGTGATGATGCCAAAGGCAAGAAATGCAAGGATCTTCGGTCGCATATTGATAGTGTTGTGAAAAAAGTACACTCAACTGCATTCTTAGATTTTCACAGGAAAACGTGACTGCTGTAGTGAACAATAATAAAAATACTAGAGTCTGAAAATGCTCTTGTCTATCAAGTGTTCAGCATAATTGGTGTAGGTGTGAAACATCTCCTTGAGAGTAGGCTGGGCGACACTTTTAGTGACTTAGGCACTGCAACATGTTCCATGTTAGAGTGCTTACCACTTGGTAAGCAAAGAAATGTTGAGGAGCAATTCAGGAAATGTAATTTTACAATGTATGAGAAATGGCTTGCAATGATGCATATAAATGTCCCTTCACCAACAATGGCATTTGAAGTCAATGAAGCCTCACTGTGGTACTCTGCACAAGTTCCAGAAAGGAGAATTTTCTTCAGATTTTCAAAAGCGTTGCTTCATTTTTGACCACTTCAATAACTCTGAGGGCATATGCGCCCAATTCAACGCATTTGTTGCAGAACCTGTCCCAGAGAATTGCAATCTTCAGGTGCACCAGTTTTGGCATGGAAAGCTATCAGTGGCCAGAGTTAGCAAATTGTGTACTGGCTGTTTTGCCATTGCCCATCTCAGGTGTCAATTTGGAGAGAGCCTTTTCACAGATAAAAGCTTACATGGGAAGGAAAGAGCGAGCGGGCATGACCAAAGACTCACTGAAGAAGTATTGTATGGTGTACTACAATAATTTTGATTTGTTAAAATGTATTTGGACCTCATAAACCATGTACGTACACTGTTTATATACCATGCACTATCAATGCAGAAAACAAGCAATAATAAAAGCAAAATGTTCCATAAACACCGGAAAAACACTGTTTCTGTTGTTTTTAATGGCGCAAAAATGTGTAACCACTGATAACCACTGTTTTTTTAGGGTCTTGAAATCACTTGAAAACACTGAAAAAACCCCACCAGAATGGACCAAAAATAGAAACTGAAAACAGGAAAGCCTAAGAATATTGGAGTCCTTCTTCCCTTAGTGCTTTCTAGACTTCAAGGAAAGAAGCACGTTGTCCCTGGACCTCCAGTGTATAGTCAGGGAATATGGAGACTTTACTATTGCCTACCACAAAAGGGCAGTCACTACGTGCCTTCTGCAGCAGAGTGTCCCTATCTTTGTAGTGGAGTAGTTTAGCCACCACCGGGCATGGGGGCGGCCCGGGGCCGGCAGCCTGGCTGGGATTCGATGCGCTCTTTCTAGAGTGTAGAGTGTCGACAGGCCTCCTGGTGTGACCACCATGCGGAGCCAAGGCTCCAAGTAGGCGATCATGTTGCTGCCCTCCACTCCCTTCATCCCTTCTGCATCTTCAGCCCTGCACTCCAGTGTACGGACCCTGTCATAGAGGTCTGCCACTTGGAGAGTCAGTGCCTGCTGCGCTGGCGTAAAATCCGCAATCGAGAATTCCGTCATTTTCACTCTTTCGGCTAGTTTCTTATGCTCTGTCCTAAGGAAACCCAACCCCACCGACAGCGTGCTTATATCTTGATGTAATATTGCTTTGGAGTCAGCTATGGCTTCCAATATTCTGGGAAATTGTTGTTGCACTGTTCCCCCAGAGGTAGGGTTCTGGGGTCCCTCTGCACTTGTTCACAGGGGTCATCTTCCTGGTCTTGGGTGGCCCCGTCTGTCTCGCCCTGGTCTTGCTGATCTTTGAACACAAGGTATGCTCAGAAGCAGTTATCGTAGCAGTGGTGTGAGGCGGTCCCACAAGCAGTGCCCAGTCTCCAACACAGCAGTGGGCAACCAGATATGACAGTGCCTACTTCGCCCACCTGGGCCCGCAGTCCAACCGGGAGACAGCGTCCAACCATGGTAGCCCACTGCACAGTGCTGAAATCCTGTAGCCCAGCAATATTAGGCACTTACCAAGTGGAGTCCCCCGCTGTTTCAGCGCAGTTCAAAGCTACGGCCTACAGGGTCAAGTTCACAAGTGGGCCGATATCTCCCATGGACATAGACACCAGGGGACATGGGGGCCCGGTAATCAATCATCAGCACGTCACCACCGGGCCTCGACTTAGGCCCCGGGCGTCCGCCGCTGCCACTCACCGCACCTCCGGCAGTCGCCCGACCTCCTCAACGGTCTGCTCCTCGGCGCTCTCGTCAAGGCGCAGTAGCATTGTGGCGCTGCCAAGGCTGCGGCGGGCGCCCTGGACTCTGGTCTCACCGCGACAGCCTGGCTCCCCGAGGCCGCTCCGCCTTGCCAAGCAGCTAGTTTCATGGCTCCGTCGTGCCGCTAGCCCTTCTATGTCCAGACCTCCCAGGCATGGGCCAGTCCGGTCCCCGCTCAGAGCCGCACCGCTTCCGTCTCACAGGGGTCCCAGTCCGCCATGTTGGAAGTGCGGGCCCGCACTCCTGTTCCCAGATCTCGATCGTCCGAGCTCCCTCAGCCAGTGGGTGGCCCCAGGCTTCTTCTGCAGCCCTTTTCATGCACAGTGTCCGCCCCGCTGGATGCCCGGAATCTGGTTACCACAGATGCATCAGGATAACTGGCAGGCCGGTGCGGAGCATCTTAGGATATCAAGCCATGCCCCCCCAGAAACGTTACCATTAATTCAAGCATTCTATCCATCATTTAGTTTTTTAATATCCACCCAAAGGAACATCTCATCAGAACGCTCCTTGACCTGAGATGAATCAGAAGAAGGACTTCCCTGCTGCCTGAAGAACCTGAAGGAAGACAGGATCTGCTTGCCTTCAACTTAGGACCCCAGAAGTGACTTCAAGGGTCAGTTGGCTGACCTCCTGTTTGAGCTGTAGGGACACAACAACCTTTGAGAGGCCTTTTCCCTTCAAGTGCCCAGCTGATTAGCTCCAGCAGGACTTGGCCTGGACCCTCCTACTGGACTGGAGAACCAGCAGAGACTGGGATTGTTTTAAAAGCTGTTGACATGGAATCACCAATCGGCCTCAACTTCCCGACTTGCCCTGCTGAAGGAGATCTAACTTTCAGAAAAGTATCTAAGTGTGAACGTAGAGGGCTTTACCGGGACTGACACGTAGTAGCGTCCAATCAAAGTAGAGGCACAGACTTAGGACTCCACCTGCACAGAGCTTTCGCGCCTTTGTTGGTGTCTTCACCAGGACCCTGTTCTTCAGCAGCCCACCATTGTTGAGCTCTGCTTTGGATCCAGCTAACAACTTGCTCCTGCGTTTACTCATTGACAATCTTTTTTCCTTCATAATAGTTTCTATGTCAGAAAGTAAACTTTCCACTTGGACGAACCTGCTCCCTGTATCCCACCCACGCTCCATTGTAGTTGGCCTTAATGTTTGACTTTGACCCGGTTGAGTGCGACCAGATAACTTCAGTTGACGCTTTGTGCTTTTGGCAATTCAATCTTCAAAAATGCATATGTCTGGTTCTATTTATTGGAATTTTTGTTATGTGTCATTTTATTTATTAAAATATTTTCTATTATTCTAAATTGGTTATTTTTTTTGTATTGTGTTTTCACTTTATTATTGTTCGAGTGGTGGATAAATACTTTACACATTTTAATTCTAAGTTAAGACTCACTGCTTTGTGGCAAGCTACGAGAGGGTTAAGCTCAAGTTTATTTTGTGACTTCAGTGTTTTACCCTGACAAGGATTGTGATTATGATTTGAAGTGGGTTCTCACTCCTTGAACAAATAATCAATTTTTGTACAATATTTTATTTGCGATTTTGAATGAGAAGGTGATGATGTGATGATCAGTCCAGGTAACTTTTGACTTTTGTTGAATAGTGGTTAGTTCTGGATTGAAGAAAATTACAACTAATGTATAACCTGCTACGTGGGTGGGTTCAGATACAATCCATTGCAAGTTGTGAATATTTAGACCCAATATAATAGCCTTTAGTTGAGGCATAGTTGGTTTATCACATATAATATGATATGATGTATTGGACAGTTTTGTTGACAGATCTGAGACTGTGTCCAAGAATGCATTAATAAAAGCTCCATTGTGAGGTGGACATCTGTAGAGCAAGCAAGGTGGCAGGTGAAAGTGGGGCTGGGTTGGCATCTAGCAAGAGGGGCTCCACAACTTTCTACAGTTACTTCATCTAACTTGGTGATTGTTATGTTGTCCTTATATACAATTGCTACAGTGCCTCCTTTTTTTTCTTCTTGGGTATGTGCAATGGCTTGATAACTAGGGCATTGCTTCAGGCAGTACTGGGGCCATGTCTTTTCCCAAACTGGTTTCGGTGATGAATAGTATGTATGGTTTGGTATCTCTCAGTACATGAAAGATGCTGTATTTATTTTTTATGCTGGCAAGGCCAATATATGTAAGGGTCATGGCAATGATGCTCCACGCAAGACCAACCTTCCAGTCGTCCATGCTGTGTTCTGCCTTTGCTCAAAGTGCATTTTTAAAGGTCCTCATGACCACTTTTGGGCAGACGCTTCTATTCCCCTAGATCAGCAACTGCAAATGTGCCTGATCTGCACCATTCTATGACGCCATTGCAGTTGAGCGTTATTCCAGGCCCAGACTGGGCATCACTGTACGACTGTAGGTGTCTGCAATTGGAGATTGTGTGTGATTTTTTCAGATTAGACCACCAATACCAGCATTTGGTCTGCCTTGGACAAGGCCAGTGATGGTGTGAGATATATATATATTTTTTTTAACAAACTTTATTGTGTTTTACAAAGATTTCAGTTATCCCTTATCAAAATCAAAAAGATCTTTATTCGATTCATAGAATCATCAAAGCATTATTTAAATATTATAAAACATTTCTAAAAACACATACAGTGCATTATTCCTTTTATTGTTTACACTAAGTACTATCATCATTTTATGAGGGTACATTTTAATTACACAAATTAGGATCTTCAATTCATTTTATCACTGAGCCTTAGTTTCCTATTTACATTTTTTGAAAATTGTGGCAAAAAGTGCAAAGTGCAAATTAACAGGAACGCCTATAAAAACGCAATTAATAAAATGCTAGAATAATTCAATGATATCGATGAATACATTCTAGTTAAAACTACAATCAATTCTACTCCTAGCGTTGGCATTTTATATTACACATCCTTGTACCCGAGTACAGATTACACTTGTGGAAAGGTCAGCCCCTATGTTAAAATGTTAAAAGTAAAAAAAAAATCTTTTAAAATTTTAGCCCTTTCTTTTTCCGTGTAAAATTGGTGGCCAGTAAGAATCTGCTAACGCCGAATACAATGAGTTTAGAGTTGTCAGTTTTTAATATTTGCAGCATCTCATAATATTTTCTAACGTTCAAGCTTCTGCCTAATAGTTTTATCCATTTTCTTCTGGCATTTACATACGCTGGGCAGAAGAATAAGACGTGTGCGATATCCTCCTTTACTCCTAATTGGCATAACATGCACTTACAATCCTTATCCCCATCCTGTGGCGTTTCCCATTTTGATGTAAAAGCCTTTATCTGAAGTGTTTCATATCTAAATTTCAGATATAGTGTCTTTGCCAGTTGGGGTTCAATTTCATCCAAAAACGACTCAAAACAAGGAGTCGTTTTAAACATTAGGAATTGTGTTGTAAGCCTTCCTGATGTACTATTTAAGATGACTTTGTGCCAAATAAAATTCCAGTAAATGGTCTTAATATCACGCTTTGAATCAGGCGTCAGCAGACTCGGATTTGTCCAAAATCTGCTCAGACCTAAGTCAAGGAGCCACTTACGGATATGGGCCAACCAGGGAAAAGTAACATGGATATCAAGTGACAGCAACTCACTCAATGCTTGTCTATATGTTTCTAATTCCACTGTAGACCAGATTCTAACCCAGTATGACAGTGTTCTCCAGATCGCCTGGTATTCCAGTTGTTTTATACCCAAATCATGTGTTAAAGGGATCACTGGGGTATTTTGAGGAAGAGCCATAAACCTTCTTAAGACCTTATTTTCCCCCACAATTATAGGGTAGAGGGTTTCATCCCCCCACAGCTCTGAGCCATACAATGCAGCGGTTTGGGCTCTGGACTTATAAACTTCCAGAGCCGGGGTAATGGCCTTTGACATAGTAGCATATTGCTTCTTTACAATAGGAGCAGAGTTTTGCATTAAAATAGACTTTGATTTCTTTATCTGTGGGTTCCATGAGAGTTTTGAATCAATGGTAACCCCCAGATATACAAAGTTGGAAACACGCTCCAGGGTCGCTCCATTTGATGCTATATTGTTTTTAAAACATTTATGGGGTCTCATGGACATATATTTTGTTTTAATAGGAGTTATTTCCAGACCTTTTAATTTACAGTAGTCATTAAGTGTATTTAAAAGATTTTGTAAGCCCCTTGGGGTTTGGGACAACAAGATCATGTCGTCTGCGAATGTTAACGCGCAAATATGGGTCCCTCCAAGCTTTGGGGAATCATGTTGGGATTTTTGAAGGAACTGGACCATATCATTAACATATAAAAGGAATAAGGTTGGCGCCAGGACGCAGCCCTGACGCACACCTCTCCTGACTGGAATCTCATCCGGGAGTTCCCCCCCTTCGCCCCAGCGCACCTTTGCGAAATTGCCCTCATGTAGCCTTGTGAGTTGGAGAAGTATCTCCTCCGGTACCCCCTGCTGCAGCAAGTTTTTCCATAATCGATCCCTGGGAATTGAGTTGAAAGCTGCTTTTAAATCAATAAAAGCAATGTATAAGTGGCCAGCTCTCAACTTTGTGTATTTCCAGGCTAGAATTACAAGTCTAAAGACTTGATCTATTGTGCTAGTTTTCCTTCTAAAACCAGCCTGGCATGGCGAAAGTACATCTTTTTCATTTACCCAATCATTTAGCTTATGCAAGACTTGCTTGGCATAAACTTTTTGCATTATGTCTATCAGGCTTATGGGCCTGTAATTTGCGGGATCGTCCCTGCTGCCCTTTTTATGAATCGAGACAGTCTCCGCGCCCTTCCAGGATTCTGGAATGGGTTGTCCCCTAGCAATTGCATTGCATAAAAGATTTATATAAGGCGCCCACACTTCTAGGGCATGTTTTAAAAGGTCCCCTGGTATCTTATCAGGTCCTGGCACTTTAGATGACTTGATAGCAGCTATAGCAAGTAAGGTGTCTTCTATGCTAAACTATAAAGGTGCGATTTCAGGTAAGATCAAGGGACCCTCAGTGCTACTTAGGGGATCTCTATCCGGTACATTTGGTATGGCATATAAATTAGCAAAATGTCTATGCCATGTGCAGGGGTCTAAAAAGTGGCCTTGGACCGGATTACTTACTTTACTTCCATGGGCCATAATCCTCCAGAACAAGGACTGATCACCGGCCTTTGAAGCTATTATCAAATCCTCCCAGCTATCATCTTCCCAATTTCTGTGGGCTATTTTCAGGGTTTTCTTATGTTCGTTCCTTTCACGTCTAATCTCAACTATTTCTTTGGCCTTTATAGCCCTAATGAGACGTCGTTTAGCCCCTATGCATTCTTTATTAAACCAAGGATTAGACGACTGCATTTTGCCCTTACGCTTACTGGTTCCTGGCTGACATTTGGTTAAGTAGGGTTTCAAATTTTCTACCAACCTCTGGTGGATCTGAGTTATAGGTATGTTTTCGGGGCCCAACTCTAGATAGGAGGTTAAAAGTTCACTAAAAGTGTTGTATATATTAGTGAGGGGTTCGACTTGGTCCAATATAGTCGGCCACTTAACTGCCCTCCGATTGTTACTCACTAAGGGCGATATGATCTCTACCCCTGGGTCAGTTGGAAGAATTGGATGGGGCAGAAACCATTTCCTTGTTAGATCTAAACACAATGGGAAGTGGTCACTTTCCCTTCTTTCGTCAACCTTAAAATCCTGTACGTAGGCCCAATGGGCTGCACTTATCATAACATAATCTATTCGGGATGAAGAGTTACCTCTCGAGAAAGTATTTGAGCATTCCAGATCTGAGGGGAACCTACCGTTACAAGCCCTCAGACCTTTCTCTATAGTAAAATGGAATAATTGCATAGCTGATACAGAATACCCCACTGTATTTTCTGCCATGAGAAGTGGGATCCCCATTGCTAAGTCTTCTTCCTCAAAGGTGGTATCTAATCCCGTCATAGGTTCATAGCAGCAATTAAAATCGCCCCCAACTATAATAGCCCCATTTGGTTCGATAGAATCGAGAACTTCTTCAAGTTGTTGTATTAGCAATGATTCTTTCGAACCCTCCCTTGGTCTTATGTATATATTAAAAAGGTGCATCTTGGACTTATTTGGAAACTTACATTTTAACCCCAGGATATCTTTTGAACCAGGGGGCACAGTTTCTATAATTGCGTTTATATTAATTTTTATCCAAATTAGGAGTCCACCTGACGGTCTCCCTCTATTTGACTGGAGGGCTTCTATACTGAATGTTCTGTAACCTATTTTATGCAATGGTTCTCTCGCCCAGGTTTCCTGGAAAAGACATATATCGAAATTGCTAATGTAATCCTGCCAATCTGGCTCATTTAATTTTTGTGAGAGCCCCGCTATATTCCAGGAGACCATCTTCATACATTCCGATATTGGGTGTATAAACGTATTAGAAGATTGATCAAGGGTTGTTATACAGCCAAGCCCCCTTGTTTCAGGGACATTAATTGCTCCACTTCCTTGAAGGGCTTTTCTCTCTAGATTGGCACCCTGACTAGCTTGAGTCCCAGGTTCAGGTTCATAGTGATTCCTATCTATTAGGCTGGGTGTACCCCTCAATATTGTATTCAATCTTGCCTGCTCATTCAGTCAATCTATGGCTTCTAAATTGTTTGGCCCCTCCCTATCTGTGCAGGTTTTGTTCTGTCTGAGACAAATTTTAGAATCAAAAAAGGAATGCGTTCGTAGATTCATGGCTATCAAGTTATCTGCAATAGATTTTGAGTGGAAGGTTAGTTTTATATCGTCCATGTCCCCCTCTTCTTGCTGGATCCGTTCAGCTTTTATTATATCGGATCTTATTATGGAAAGTCACCATCGTTTGGTTCTAATCCAATGTGTCACCTTATTTATAAGTGAATCCTCGTCTTCTGTAGTTCCCTGCTTTAATCTGGGGACATTTGTCAAGAAGACATTATAAAAATTCAACTTCCCTTTGTTCAGATAGTGGGATAGTAAGTGAGGTTCCTGCATCTGCTGGTAGCCCCTGTCCTCCCGCCCAATTCTTTAATTTAATTTAACCCAAACTTTCCTTGGCTAGCTTGTGCAGGCCTATTTGCAGAGTGGGTATCTGGGGATGTACCTTTGTGTATCGCGTATATTCGGGAGTGAGGCAATCCAGAGTAGTCATGTGAATTAATCACATGTTTCACTGGCCGAGATAGAAAATGAGTTGTAGGGGTCACATGTTTACTCTGGTTTGCTGCTTGATTTATAGAGTGCTTAAGTGCTACTCTAGGTGGCATCCTAGTCTGTATATTATCTGCCTGAGTATAATGAGATTTCCTCCCTGAGTGTTCCCTATTATCCAATGCTTTGCTCTCAACTATTGGTGATATAGATGATTGTGCTGTTAAAACCTCAATCATCCTTTTGAGTGCCATAACCTCATCTTGTACTGCGTTTAGTTTTAGGCAAAGTTCTAACACAAGTGCATGGGTATCTATTGGTTGTGTTTGAGTCTCCACTTCTCTCCTAGTAGCTGGGGACCGTCTGTTACCCTCAATATCCTTTATTTGCCCTTCCTGTACTTCCTCTAGGTTATCTGCTAGGGGTGAGTATCTATTGGAGCACTCGATATTTATAAACTCCCTGTTTGTAAGGCTTTCTTGATTCCTATCTGAAATGTCCAAGCTAGGGGAAGCTGTACTAAAGTGACTGGGCGTCGCCTTTGTTGGAGGTGTAATTTGGGGTTCTAGACCCGTCGTGCTATGAGTTTGGTGAACAATAATTGTCGGGCGGCGTGATCTTGCAATGGTCGCTTTATCCTTTTTACTATAGTAGGATGAGATTTTTTTTGCACCATTAGTTTTAAGCTCCTTTCCATTAGCCAGCCTAGTTTCCACTTCTTCTATTAGATCATCAATAGCTGCTAAAGTGCAGTTTTCAGCTGAGGATTTAACTGATTTATTAGACTTTGCTATCTTTTTTCTTCCCGCCACTGCCTCTGTTGCCTTCCTTTTCCCCATTGTCTCTAAAGCCAATTCTAGTATACCAGATTGCTAAATGTTAGGTCTATTATTATTGGAGTGTAGAAGGCCTAAGTTGGGGTAAAGACTTAGATAAGCAAATGAAAAGCAACAACAATTATACACCACTTATAAACTAAACTGTAAACAATACTGTAACTAGAATGCACGCCAATGAACACGACTTCTATAATCAAGAGTTCCATCAGGGTCCAAGTTAGTTAAAAAAGGACAAGTTTAACAGTTCAGCCTTTTCATACGTATTGGCCTCCAATATTGAGACATTGGTTTGTCCTTTATCTAAGTTGACAAGGCTTATGCACTGGGTCCGGGAACATCAATATGCTATTTTCAACGTCGGCTCTCTATAAAAAAAAAGTTTTGTAGCAAATATGGAGACAGGAGTCTATTTCCAAAAAGTTAGTGTTTAAGAAGTCCAATGCAAAACAAGGCACTAAGACAAGTAAAAAGGTCTTACCAGTGCGACCCGTTTCAATCAAAAACCAAGGGGGTGGCCCAGCCCAGCCTCATCCGGGTTCTGAACGGCGCAGGCGCGTCCCGCGCTGCGGGTGCCCTT
The DNA here is from genome assembly GCA_963921515.1 of Calotriton arnoldi. NCBI lineage: Eukaryota > Metazoa > Chordata > Amphibia > Caudata > Salamandridae > Calotriton > Calotriton arnoldi. The sequence continues at coordinate 517,293 of CAWUFW010012198.1, forward strand.
GCTGGCCTTAAGGCGCCTCCCGGCGCGTGAAGAAGATGGTTGCGGCGTCCGCGCCGCTCTGCTGGCTGGGAGTTGGAGTCTCAGGCTCCCCCCCCCGGTCGCTGATGCTGGAAATAACGGCTCCCGCGCTGCGGGTGCCCTGGCTGGCCTTAAGGCGCCTCCCGGTGTGTGAAGATGATGGTTGCGGCGTCCCCGCCGCTCTGCTGGCTGGGAGTTGGAGTCTCAGGCTCCCCCCGGTCGCTGGTGCTGGAAATAACGGGCTCCCCTTATACAAGAATCCCGTTCAAGGTCAGGCTTATAATTGATCGGCTGGAAACACAATTAAGGCAGTAACCAAGCATGAGGGTTGCTGGTTGACACATTTCTCCCAACTACCCTGTTGTTCTCCAGCAGTCCAGTGTACATACGTTGGATAATACTTGATTCTGGGACTTCTAGGCTTAACTTCAGTCCTGCCCTTAACCTCCTAACCCACAACTCCTCCCCACCCTCCCCTCCCTCCAGGCATGTCACTTGTACTCAGGTCTCTACTTTGCGGTATCCCACCACTCCAGGTTGGACTGCAGTATTTACTGAGGTAACTGTGTAGGGAATTTCGATTAGACAGCGCGGCAATGTGCTGTGCTTGCTAGTGAGTCCCATGGTTCTAAGATTCGCTCAGATGTATGCAGCTTAGTCTACTCCTACCGGGGGTTCATCTATTGGGTACTCCTCCTCAGTGTCTTCGGGGACCTTAAGCGCTACAACTAACGTTTCCCAAGCCCTTGCTGCCTCCAGCGCTTTCTCACTTCCCGTTCTTTTTGCTATTTGCATTCTGATCACACCTTCACATTCAGCCCACTTAACGAGTTCTGCTTTCCATCTTGCTATGCTGGGACCCTGCTTCGCAGTGCATGGTAATGTCTCTTTTGGCCAGTAGTAGGCCCATATCTAAGAACTTACTTGTGATTTTATTTTTGGATGTATGAGGAAACCAGTGCAGTATGCAGCATTTCTGAGTCGGCTCTATTTCTCTGTCGGTGATGTCGGTCAGCAACGTCATCACCTCCCCCCAGAAATTACTCAGGTGTGGGCAGTCCCAGAGCATATGCTTAAAATTTGCTCCTTCTCTATTGCATCGCGGGCAAGCCACTGCCTGGGTCAGGAAATACTTGTTAATCTTTTCCGGGGTGAGGTATGCTATATGTAGGATGTAAAAATGCACCAACTGAAATCTGGCGTTTCTGGTGCTCTTCCAAGCTCTCTTCACTAATTCCCCCCAGGTTTTTTCTGGGATAGCTTCATCAAGGTCCGCCTCCCACTTGAGTCTCAGATCCGATAAAGGCAGCAACGTTTCCCGTGTTATGCGCCTGTACAATCACGTAACCGCCTTGAACGTACCTGCCGCCAAAACCACGTACTGTCAGCACAATGACGTTTTTGGTTCGGTGAGTCCCTCTCCCCAATGTTTTCTTATTGCCGCAGTGAGGGCAGAGTACAACAGGAAATCCCCCCCCGGTAGGTCATAACGGGCCTGCAGGTCATTGAATGGGATCATGGCCTCCTCCTCATATAGGTCTCCTATGTTAGCCAACCCTTGTGCCACCCAGGTTGCCAATCTCTGCCAATTACCCCCATGCGGCAAGGCTGCACACATAAGTAACGGGATTTCCAGGGCATAAGGGCGTCTAATTTTGGCCCGCCGTATGCTCCTATTCCAGCACCGTCGTGCTGTGCTGAGCTCCGCGGTGCGGCCTGGGGTTCGAACAGGAAGCCACAATATGATTTGGGATAGCAGTCTTAAGGTCACAAAGTTTTCCCTCTGTTCTTCTTCCCCCCTGAGACAGTTCGCCAGCCATTGAAATTGTGCCTCTAGATAATAGGCCTCAAAATCAGGCACTGCCATTCCTTCCTCCGTTCTTGGCCGCATGAGAACAGCAAGCGCCACTCTGCGTCTACCATTGCCCCATAGGAATCCTGTGATCCTTGACCTGAGTTGGGCAAAGTACTTCGTCGGTACCCAGACCGGCAAGGTCCCGAAGTAATATAATAACCTCGGAAGAGTCACCATTTTAAGCAGAGCTACTCGGCCGGCTACAGATAGCGGCAAGGAGCCATTGCATTTTGCTCCTCTGATGGCCTTCCCTATATTACCCTCTAGCATGTCCTCCTGAGTATGATATATTTGAGTACCCAGGTACGTCAGGCACCTATCTTCCCACCTCAACCCCTCTGTTTCCTGCGGCCCTATCCTGCCCTTTTTTGCAGGCAAAAGGCAAGACGTTGCCCAATTTACCTTTAGCCCTGCAACCCTGCTGAGGCCCCGTAGCAATGCTTTCGTGCCCTGAAGCGCCTCCCCTGAATCAGCCAGAAACAGCAAAAGGTCATCGGCATAGAGGGCAATGTGGTGGATCTGCCCCTGAATGTTAAGACCCTGATAAGATTGCCCTGATCGAGCTTTCGCTGCTAGTTGCTCCATCACCAGGGCGAACAGCAAGGGGGAAAGGGGGCACCCCTGTCGTGTTCCCTGTCCCACTTTGCAGATATTCGATATTAGCCCACCAGTTTTAACTCTAGCAGTGGAGTCGGAATACAGGAGAGCTGTCCAGCCCACAAAGTTGTCTCCCAGCCCGAACCTCCGCATCACATGGAACAAGTAAGGCCATTCTAGGCTATCAAATGCTTTTTCTATATCAACTGCGAAGATTGTCGCAGTATCTGTCCTATAGGAGTCAGCCTCCAGCACTCGCAAAAGGCGCCGAATGTTAAGCGCTGTGTTTCTGGTGGGGATGAACCCGGATTGGTTTTTGTGTATTAGAGTGGTCATGTGAGGGAGTAAGCGAGTGGCCAATATCCTACTCAGTATTTTGTAGTCTAAGTTAAGCATAGATAGCGGGCGATATGCCGTTTTGTCCCACGGTGACTTCCCCGGTTTGAGCAGTGGTATGATGATCGCCTCTCTAGTAGATACAGGCAGATGTCCCACTTGTTTTGCGTCGTTGTAGAGCTTTACTAGCCTGGGGGCTAACAAATCGATGTATGCTAGGTAAAATTCAATTGGTAGGCCATGTGTGCCTGGTGTTTTATTTCGTGGAATATACTTAATAGACCCCCTCACTTCCCCGCCCCAGGGTTTCTGCAACCTCCTCAGCCAGGCCTGGTAGCTCCACATCTCGTATGAACTCAGACAGCTCCTCCTCCGCTGGGGCCAACTTACTCTGGTACAGGTCTGTGTAATATGCTAAGAATAAATCATTAATGCCCTGCTGGTCATACCTCACCGCTCCATCTTGTTCCCTAAGTTCCAGGATCACCTTGCCTCTCCTGGCCGGGTTAGCCAACCAAGCCAGAAGAGCACCTGACTTGTCTCTCTCCGAGTGAGCACGGGTTATGTATTTTTTGTAATCAAAACAACAAAGGCATTCTACCTGCACTGCCACTGTCTCTCTAGCCTCCAGGAGTTCCCTCTGCTTGTCCGCTTTCTCAGGTCTGTCTTTTTCTAGTTCTCTTAGGCGCTGGTCAGCCCTCTGTATGTCCTGGAGTAGCACCTTTCGTGTACCCATCATCTCAGATATACAGCATCCCCTAATAACTGTTTTAAACGCATCCCACTCCACTAATGAGTTCGCGGCAGTGTTAGCATTGTCTTGGAAATAATGAACTATGGCTATGTCTATCGCTGCATGGAACACCTGGTCCTTCAGGGCCTCGGGTCTCAAGCGACAGGTGGGGATTTTGGGTCGCGCACGGGACCATTGCAAGCTTATCAACTAAGGATTGTGGTCGGATATCGTCCTAGTGAGGTATTCACTGCTTCGAACCCCCTCATGTACATCAGGGGAGCACAGTATGGCATCTAATCGGACATGCAGTTCTTGCAGGGCTGAGAAAAAGGAGTAATCCCGGGTCCCAGGGTATTGTGCTCTCCACAAATCTATCAATCCCCACCTCTGTTGCCAGTTGCATCATGCCTCTGCTAGTTTGTGGGCGGGTGCGTCATGGAGCGGAGGGTGGGAACGGTCAAGTGTAACATCCGATGTACAGTTAAAGTCGCCTCTCAATAAAACTGAACCCGTGAGTACAGTGGCCAGTTTCCCAGAAAGGTGTGAGAAGAAGGTTGGTTGGTCCAAATTAGGTGCATATATGCTACCCAGTACGAGATCCCTGCCATCTAGTCTCTCTGAAACTACCACATATCTGCCCTCTGGGTCGATAATCTGTTTCGTGCACTAAAAAGGTACACCCACCCTCACCCAGACTAGGACTCCTCATGCAAATGGGGAGTAAGTGGTGTAAGATGCTTGTCCCCTCCAGCGACGTTGCAGCGCCGCTCCTTCTTTCTCTATTATGTGGGTTTCCTGAAGCAATGCAATCTGAATACCTCTACGAACCAAGTATTCGTGTATTTTATGACGCCGTACCATTGAGTGCATCCCCTTCACATGCCACGAAATACATTTCAAATCTAGTGGGGATCCCATTGTCGTAGGTAATACTTGTGCTCCCCAAAAACCCACCCTGTGACACGCCTGGCCCCCCTTAACATTCCCCAAATCAAAGAAAACCCCCAACTCCCCCTCCCCAGGACAGGTACCGGAGAACTAGTTCCCATCCAAACACTGCTTAAGTACTTAAACATCCAGTAGTGGTTACAGGGGCGACCAACTTACAGTTCTGGACCCGGATCCCCGTCACGCCGCTTCCCCATTAAATGCATCAAACAGTCCACCCCGGACCAGCTATTTGCGGCCCTTGTTAACGTAGTGCAGTTATCCGTTTTTTTGAGATCCCCCCAAGCACAAGTGTACAGCGTGTCCCTGAGGTCCACAGTGTGAAATGCCGCCGTAGGTTCATCACACAAAATCGTCCGCTGTCTGGGGTGTGATCTTGGGCAAGTCTGTCTCCGAGGTTTCATTGTCACTGGGATCGTTCCGCTGGCAGTCCACTCTTACTTGAAGTAGGGCTGGAGCCTTTTTGGCTGTGCTGTGCCACGGCCTGTAGCGCTTTACGACGTTCTAGGCTGAGCTCTCTGGGAGATGGGGCTTTGGACCCTGTGTTACTGCTGTGAGGGCTCTGTTGCGGTGAGTTCGAAGATGAGTTGCGATGAGTCATGGACCTCCTCGTGTACAGCCACTCCCAGGCCTCCTGTGGTGTCGCGAAGAATCGAGGTCCCGCAGAATCCGCGTCTCTGAGCCGTGCAGGGAACAACATTGCGTATGGCAATTGTAGTTGGCGTAGTTTCTTTTTGACAGCCAAGAAGGATGCTCTGTTCCGCTGGACTTCGCTTGTGAAGTCCGGAAAGATAATTATAGCACTATTTTTGATTTGCAACCCCTGCTTTTGGCGAGCTCGTTGTAGAATATAGTCTCTGTCTCTAAAATGTAAAAGGTGTGCCACTATTGGTCTTGGCGGTGCTCCGGGCCTCGGTGGTCTTTCTGGAACCCTGTGGGCTCTTTCCGGAGCATAGAAGGGAGACAACCCTTCCGGAGCTACTTCTGCTCGGATCCAGTCTTCAAAGAAGTGGACCATATTCGCCCCTTCCGCTTTTTCCGGCCCTCCGATGACTCGGATATTGTTCCTGCAGGACCTGCCATCACTGTCTTCAGCGCGCACTTCCAACACTTTGACTTTGGCTTCCAGGTCCTTGAGCGACTTCTGCATCCCGGTCATCGTCTCTGGGAGGCCACCCAGTTCTTTCTCAGTAATTGTCACTCGGTCCTTGAACTTTTGATGGTCATCTTTTAATAGGCTTAAGTCCGTGCCTATCGCGTTTATTTTCCCCTCCAGCACCTCTCTGGAGGCCGTTATTGCTTGCATGATGTCGGACAGTGTTGGTCTCCTGGGAGCTGAGTCTTTCCCCAGTTCCATCACTTCTTCATCATCATCTGTCTGGGTACCAGTGCCTTCTACACTGAGGATGTTAAAGCCTCTCTTCTTTTGCGTTCTCCCCATCTTTCTGGCCAATGACTGAGTTCTCCCCACCACGACCAGGTACGTTCTGCAATGTTGGGAGTCGTATCGTTGAATCACAGCTGTTTATCGTTTGTGGCGCAGCATCTGAGATCCCAAGCCTTTCGTGCTGTTACTACCGCATTGATCCCTTCAGAAGTCTGCCTTCTCGCTTGTGCGCGTGCCATGTGGGTGTCGTGAGGGATTTTCCGTCCCAGTATATTAGCAGCCCCTCAAGTGACTTCAATCTGCTTTCTGGGGGCAACGTACTCTCCTGCAGGACCGTGGACTTGGACCTGCCCTGTGCATGCGGCCGCCGCCCTCTCTACCTTGAGGTACCCCAGGCGCTGCTCCCCAATGCAGACTTCCGTTGTGCGCTGGTTTCAGTTATGCATATGGTGCCTCAGTGTTCTAAAGTCTTTGCCACTGTTGGGGCCTGCCCCCAATAGTACTGGTTTCAGCCGCTGCGTAGCGTTGGGTGATCACTGTCGTGTTGACAGTTCTGTCGCGCTTGCGGAGCCCTGTTTTATAGCTTGGGGGCTAATCCGTGACAAATGTGGTGCCTCCTACTCTCGGGGCTCTGCTACTCTTCTGCAGTATCCAGCACTATCCTATGGGCCGAGGTGAACTGCTCCAGCGGGCTCCTGTCTGGCGGCTTGTGCCTATTTTGCTGAGCCTTCTGTGTCACAGGCATCTTCTCGGCTCCCCTGCCAGAAACCTGCCCGCCTTCATACGCAGGGCGTGGAGGATCTCTCTTGGGCAGTGCAGTCACATCACACTTGTCCCCGATCTCCCTGGGTTTTCCCTACCATCACTCACGATGCTCCGGTTTCCTCCGTGGGGCATGGCGCTCCCCGCCGCCGGATTCCGGGCTCTCACCAGCCACTCGTATCTGCTGTGCAGGTTCCACTATGGCGCGGGCGCCATTTTGTCTCCTCTCTCACTCTCCCATGTGTGCCCCATGGGAGGGTATCCCTATGTGTCACTGCGCTACTCGGCCCCCACAACTCTCTTGCCGTGCTGCAGGACCCTCGAGGAGGTGGGGTGTGGCACGCTGCTGGGCTTCGTTCTCTCAGCGGCGGGCTGTGATGGTCACCCAAATCCTCTCACTGCATGGGCGCCACCTTGCTGACGATGGCGCCGAGTTGCCCGCCTCCACACGATGCTCCGGGTTCCTCTGTGAAGCGAGGCGCGCTCCGCCATCGGATTCTGGCTTCCCACCAGCCGCCCGTGGATGCCGTACAGGTTCTTCTATGGCGTGGGCACCATTTTGACTCCGCTCTTACTCCCTTGTGTGCGCCCCACAGGAGGGTTTCCCCATGTGCCACTGCACTCTTTGGCCCCCTCGACTCACTTGTCGTGCTGTAGGACCCCCTAGAAGGTGGGGTGCGTTACGCTGCCGGGCTCCGCTCTCTCAGCAGCGGTCCGTGGCGGTCATCCGAATCCCCTCACTGCGTGGGCGCCATCTTGCTGCCAGCATCGCCGAGCCTCCCGTCTCCAATTTCGGCGCTTTGAGGCTTTGATAGGGCAATATGGAGCTCACCCCTATCCGCTTTCAGCTTCTGGGGCTCTCCGGTGCATAGAACTGTGACTCCAGCTGCGTCCGGAGTGCAGGATAATTGATTATTGGGGAAGCGGCGTTCGGAGCTCCTCAGCTCGCGTCCGTTCCCATCGGCTGTAAGCCACGCCCCTCATGGTGTGAGATAATGTATTTCCTTCTAGGATGGCCAACCTGGCTGGAGTTTACTGTAAAGGTGTTGATGATTTCCACAATACCATAAGATCACTTACCGGTACTGCTAGCACTATTCCCCTATTTCTACTTCAAGGACACCTACATTGTGAGTAATTCAGTCAATGAGTACAGGAACACCTTGCTTCAGAACTAAAGGTGACATGTATGCGGATGTGCAAGTGCCAAGTAGATTGACACATCAATCTATGAATGGAGGCTATGGCTTTGGCATTTATCTTCCCTATGTCTCTGCAGTTCCAGTGCAGACATCATATGTTCTGCTGTTAATCATGCTACAATGTCTTCGTGTAGGTAGTGCCATCCATGAGATAGGCGACCACATGTACATATATTCGGCACTGAAGCTCAGAAAAGCTTGGGGTATTTCAGATAGGTGTGTAATTCTGGTAAAGGCTCATTGTTTCAACAGCGCATAAAAGGTGGGAGGTTCAGACCATGGAGCCATAGAACTAAATTACAGCCACATTGTACTATTTTATAGGTATGGTTATCAAATTCATGTCATCATCTGATTGTGTATGCTGAAGTCCATGTTAATTGTTTTCACATCTTGTGTTCATTGGTTGATATGGTCCATTAGGTACAATGTGCTAATGTATCCCTTGTGGTAGTAGTAGGTTACGTGCACTGTAAAATCAATATTGGATACATGGTACTTTATCCTGGAGGTGAAATAGTTTTCTGGCTTTTTTGGGGGATTTTGGTCCTATTTGTCATTGTACTTCAAGTGTTTTTCCTTCAGCTATCAACCATCTGCCATTGGAATGTTTGGTTTTCTACCCTCTTTTTAATACGAGAACTGCCCCCTGCACCTCTTTACTTCCGACTTCTCTCTCAGTGCCCCGTTTGACCCCATTCTCCTATATAGAGCCAACCTCCAAACAATGTGGTAGGCCCCTGAACCTATTGTCGGGCAACCAATGAAGGTAGGGGTGTAACGGAAATCTCCGCAGTTCCGGCCCCCAGTCTCTCACATCTAAAGGGGGGGGGCTCTTCAGCTGCCGGTACTATGTTTATGTTGCTAACTCAGTTGCTGCGTGCAGCATGCTGACTCCTCACTGACACAAGCCAGAAGAGAAAAAAATTACTTTTTCGTTTCTCTTTCAGGCCCCTTTGGACAGTGGGTAGCCCCCCCTCAGTGACAGCTTAATCTGCAGAGAACTGCTCATCTGAGGCAAGGGCGTAACACTGGCCTCTGCAGCCTCAGCGGCGCATGGGGTCCTAACACCTCTGCGCCCCAAACCTACAGGGGCCCCCCATTAAGGGCAAAACCAATGAATATCTGTGAGATATGGGAGACTCAGGGGTTCCTCATCATATTCTGCTGGGGGGCCCAACACCTTAGTGACCCCCAAACCTTCAGGGGGCCCCCTTTAAGCTCAAAGTCAATGAATATCAGTGCACTCTAGGAGACTCAGGTGCCCCTCGTAATATTTTGCAGGGGGCCCATCATTGAAGCCTTATAGCCCACTGCTGAGGCCTATACCAGTTGTTAAAGCCCATGAACCCGAGTATTAGGCCCAAGCCAAAGACAAGAGCCTCTAATGAGGGAGAAGGCCTTTAAAAATTGGTCTAGCCCGAGGGAGAAGGCTGATAAGGCTATTGGAACATTCCAGCAACTGAGGGTAGAATGTTCTAAATTAAAAGGGAGCAATAGAAAGACAATCATTGGAATGTTGGAGCAGAAGGCTTATACCAGCCATTATCAATACTGAGCCACTTCATTGTCTTCAATGGAGCTTCCAACATTCCAATGTTCTAATTTGGGTTCCTATGTTCTAATTTGCGAAGGCTTGATCCTCCTCAGGCCAAAGGTGTGACTCTGGCTTGTCCCTTGCTCATATTATATAGTGGAGTGAAATTAGAGCTGGGCCGAAATTCCTGTCCTTTTCATCTTGTTAGCAAACAAAGGAAATTTAGCATCATGCAAGCAGTAGTTTGATCATGTGCTGTCCGTGGGAATAAATGCAATATGAAAACTGCTTGCTTTTATGTGACCTTCCAACAATAAAGCAGTTTAAAGGCAGACAAGGTTAGATTAGCTACAGACTATAGCCGTACCCATACTCTGTGGCTTCTGTGGAATTTTTGTTTATATAATGTGTTTAACTGCATTCCTTGAGGTGCTGGTCATCCCTTCTCTGCATAAAGTCTACAGACTACAATATGCACACATTTTCGATCCATGCTATTTGCTAAATCCACCTACAAGCATATTTCAAAAATGATTTCTTTTTTTGTGCTGATTCGGTTTTGGAGATTGAATCCTAATCAATTTATCTTGTTTTTTGAAAATACTCTATACAGGAGCTATTCACAAAGGTAAATCTGCAGGCGTAAATTTACTGCAGGTTCATTTGCTCTTATACTTTTTAGTAACTTTACTTGTTTTGACTATTCACCATTTCCAAATGTAAAGCCACTCAAAAGTGTAGAATTTACATGTCTCCACCCCTGAAATAGGGGGTGGAGTCAGTAGAAATGTCAAATACGACCTTATGTATTATCTTGAATGTATTCAATTAAAATTATTTTTCTTAAGTTTAAATAAATAAAATATTTCCACCTATATTAAAAATTATGTATAGAATAAATTTACAGTAATTTGATTATTTTTAATAAGTATTAATGATACAATATTTATTTAATTAAAAAATGTTTAAATAAATATTTCAAAATGTTATTGATTATGTTTTATTTTAGGCCATTCTTAACATTAAATACGCTTTATATTTTTAAACACTTTAAATTTAATTAATTTTAACATTAATTTCTATGGGAACTGTGGAGGGTGAAGCTGTAACAGTGGATGGCCACATATGGTGCTGGACTTACTCCAGATCTGAGCCAAGATATGCCTGTCAGGGCCAAATGCCTCAACAGTAGAATATACATAGTAATCATAATAATGTCGACATTTTGTAGCCAAATGTATAGAAGAGAGTAATATACATAACAACATATTACTGTAACAATTAACTGAGGTGTTATATGCCCATTATGTGATACAAAGCATGTAAAGTCAGCCCGAGCGTAAAAACCCTGTCACAGACTTCGCATATCCCCTCATTGTGGTGGTTGTACCTAGTGTCAATCAATTGTGCGATCTGGGATCGGTTCCAAATAAATCCCCCGGAAATCTGCCCATCGCTTCCATATCTTGGGATGCTTCTGGGGACATCCCCGCACGGCAAATATAGGTATTTCCAGCCCCATACAGAAATCCAAACCCTTCTTCCAAGCTCCAAGGGAGGGCGGGGAGGCATCCTTTCAGGCCCTCGCAATGTCCCGCTTCGCGAGTGTAAGGCCTAGTAGCAACAGATGGCGTTTATATATATTGCCCCCGATATCATCAGTTATGTGCAGAAGAATTAATCTAGGTGAGTGAGGGATTTCCCAGCCCAAAACCTGCGACATACATGCAATAACCCCACGCCAGAACCCACAGAGCGATGTGCACAGCCACACAGTATGGATAAGGGTGCCCTCGCCCGCCTGGCAGCGCAAGCAAAGTGGAGAGGCAATAAGCCCGGCCCGCCAAAGCCGATATCTAGTATAATAGGCCCTGTGGAGGTATTTAAACTGTATATATCGCAGTCGGGTCGCAATGGCTGGGCCCCGTGGGGATGCCAGCGCCTCGGTCCAATCCTCATCGTCCAGTGGGCCCAAGTCTGCCTGCCAAGCCTCCCGTGTTTTAGATAGCGTTGTGCGGCTATTCGTGACAAGTGTGCAATAGATTTTGGAGATCTTGTGTTCCCCCAGTTCTCCGATAAATACTTTGGCCTCGAGAGGACTAAAATCAGGTATGGTCTCTTGGAGTGTGAGATATGGAGAAAAGGCATGGGGAAGTTGAAGATATTTGTAAAATTGTGATCGGGCATAGTATATTCTTGCTGTAGTTCCTGAAAGGACTTCAGGGTCTGGCCATGAAGGATGTCCCCAACAGTGGAGATTCCTATAGCCTCCCACCCTGAGAAGCCAGGCAGCCCAGCAAGTTGCGGCAAGAGGCCATTATGCCAGAGAGGAGCTTCTTTTGTTATCCTGCCCCACCATCCCAATTGCCGGAGTGTGCGTTTCCATAAATGAAAGACTGTAGCGGTCGCCGGTGGCAAAGCCCTCCTGGTCGAACCTGCATAGAGGATTGTGTGGAGGGGTGTGGTACCCATCCGCCATCGCTCCACCGCATATGCAGGGTCTGACCTATCTCCGTACCACCAATCATTTAATATGAGCTGGCGAAGCCTCGTAATACGCCTGGACATCCGGTGTTGCCAGCCCACCACAGTAGAATGACTGAAAGCATGTCCGCAATGCTACACGAGCCGCCCCCCCAGAGAAAATGTTGGAGAATAGAATTAAGTTGTCTGAACCAACTAGGTGGTATAAAATATGGGTGGTTTTGAAGTTGATACAATAGGTGGGGCAGGGAGACCATCTTGAAGATGGCAGACCTACCGAATAAAGAGAACGGCAGATGTGACCAGATGCGAGTCTGCTCCTTAATTTGCACCCACAGTGGGGCTAAATTCCTGTCCCATGACAGGGTTTGCAAAGCAGCCAGAAAGACCCCCAGATACTTAAAGCCATCCCGCACGACCGTCACCTCCTCTGACCAAGGACCAAGTGGGCCTATGTTGCATATAGGCCACAGGTAGGATTTGCGGGGGTTCATATATAGCCCAGAGGTGTCGCCAAAGATATGCATGATCCTGAGGAGTCTGGGCCCCGATCGGTCAGGTCGCATAAGGAAGAATAGCACATCGTCCGCATATAAAGCTATACGATCGGGCGTCGTCCCAGGCCACTCAAACCCGCAAATCTGTGCAACTATCCGCACCCAGGCCTCGAGTGGCTCCATAGCAAGCACGAAGAGATACGGAGAGAGGGGGCAACCCTGGCGGGTGCCACGTCCGATGGGAAAGGTCTGCAAGACAGCGTCCGCCACACGGGCGGAGGCAGTGATATCTGTATAAAGAAGTTGAATATATTTCAGAAGACGAGGACTGAAATTAAGATGACTGAGAAGCGCAAAGAGATATGTCCAGCTCAGGGAATCAAATGCCCTATCCATGTCAGCAAGCAATAGTGCGGCTGGCTCTCCCAGGTGGTCTGCCGAGGCAATGGCATTATGAGAGCGTTGGATGTTATGCCGCGTGGAGCGGCCCGGCATGAAAACAGCCTGGCCCGGGTGGACCAGATCAGAGATGTGCGGGACTATACGATTAGTTATAATCTTGGCGAGTAGCTTAGCCTCCACATTAAGGAGTGATATCGAGCGATACGAAGAATGAAGTTCAGGAGGCCGGCCCGGCTTAAGGAATGCCACTATCTCCGCATGACACCAGTCCACCGGAAGAGAACGGTCAGCCAGAGCGGCGTGGAGTGCGGCAAGATAAGGAGCATTGAGTACAGATTGATTCTTCTTATAGAAGTCGCAGGGGAAGCCATTTGGGCCAGGCGCCCTGCCCGGACGCATCTCAGATAACGCCGCCTGAATCTCCTCGGTAGTGATAGGGACGGTTGTATGATGGAACCACTAGCACTTGAACAACTACAGTCTAAACAACTACTCCTTAACCACTACTTAGGGGCCGATTCCGATCTGGGTCGGAAAACTCTCCGACCGAGCCGGATCCGGAGAGATTTCCGACCGAGCCGGACTCCGGCAGTCCGGCCGAGCGAGTACGATGCGGCCTCATGCTGCCGGAATCGATTTGGTCGGACTCCCATTGAATTCAATGGGAACCGGTCGTACGATGCGTACATGGGCTCCCAGTGACTGAATGGGTACGTCGCAAACAAGTGCGCCCCCTACAGTGTGTACGCGTCAGTGCAACTCGCGCCGTACATGCATGTTTAGGGGGGACCCTTGGGTCCCCCCTGTGTTCGACTCGTACGGCTACGGGTGAAGGGGGGTCCGGCACGGACCCCCCCCAAGTCTGGCTCCGGGAGCTTTTTCGAGCCGGACGCTCCGACTCGATCCGGCTGTCCGACGCGTCCATCGTACTCGCTCGGTCGGATAACGTCTCCATTGCGTGGTGCGATTCGTTTCCGTACGAGTCGGTCGGAGCGGTTCGGATCCGGAACGGTTCGGTCGGAACACATGCGTACATTCACATCGTACTCGCTCGGTCGGACAGCTGTACGAGTCGGTCGGAAAAACGCGTACGGCTCGTACTTTTTCCGGCCGGATCCCGTTCGGAGAGCTTCCGACCGAGATCGGAATCGGCCCCTTAGTCTAAACCACTACAGTTTTAACAACTATTTCTTACAACTACTATGCCTTTACCACGATTGCCTTTACCCCATTAATGCATCTATTTTACATGTAAGTATAAACCTATATATATATATATATTATCTACTGGCGGTCGCCAGTAGATAGTTATAGTTACAACCTATTATCCATAGGAAACCGCGACATTCTATTTGAAATAACTCTCTTGCCAGTTGACGTATCTTCGCAAAATTTTCAAACTTTGTGGGGCGCTCCGGTCCGCTCCTACCCTGAAAGTCTCGGGGATTCGTCAAGCGGGGGCCGAGAAAAAAGGGGGTCCCAAAACGCGTTTTCCCATTCATTTTTCCATAGGAAACTTTAGACACGGCTACAGCCCGAACTGCTGAACGGAATTACACCAAATTTGGCAAAGAGGTAGTTCTTGGTTCAGAAAGAACCCTTTTGTTAAATGGTGTAAATCCGTTCAGTAGTTGCTGAGAAAATCAAAAGTAAAAGTACATATATATCTATGGGCACGGAGGATTCGCGCACCCTGAGCGCACCCTGCGCGCACCGTCCCGATCACGAGCTGCATGTTAATTGGCTGTCAGCTGGCTGTCAACATTCCGATTCAGGAAATGTTGGCAGCCATTTTGTCCCTCGGTAGAACCGAGGGACAGAAACAAGTGCGCAAAGCGCACAAAGGGGGCAGGGTAGAAACACCCTGACCCCCTAGGTCTGCTCAGTTTTAAGATGGGGAATTAAATCCCTTCATCCTGAGGGTCCCTAGGGGCCAACCAGCCCAACAGGTACATCCAGAAAGCGCCACAGAGCTGCGTTGCAGAGAGGTGTAAAGGGGTGTGGCCTCTCTACACATCTCTGCAACGCAGCCCCTGGCGCATACTGGGAGGTTCCTGGTGGGCTAGTTGACCCGTAGGGACCCTCATGATTCAAGGGGACTTAATCCCCAACTTAAAACGCGCCACGGGGCGCGTTTGCACAGATGTCACCTCAGGCCCCGCCCCTCCCTTCACCATTGTGCAAATATTCCTCTAAAATCTGCCGAACCACGAATTCCGATTTACTCACCTGTTATCAGGAGAGACCTCAGTGCTGTATCTTTCAGCCCAGTACTAGTCCTGAAAAGTAATTTTAACCGTACTTACCAGTAACTTGAATTTCCTTCCATAGGCTAACATTGACTGGTTTCACTTGGAAATTCTTCTAAGTGTGGAGTTTTGGAACTTTAAAATATTCCTCTAAAATCAGCCGAAATACGAATTCCGATTTACTCACCTGTTATCAGGAGAGACCTCAGTGCTGCATCTTTCAGCCCAGTACTGATCCTCAAAAGTAATTTTAACCGTACTTACCAGTAACTTGAATTTCCTTCCATAGGATATCATTGCCTGCTTTTGCTGAAAAAGTTTCTAAGTGTCGATTTTTTAAACATACAAATATTCCTCTAAAATCAGCCGAAATACGAATTCCGATTTACTCACCTGTTATAAGGAGAGACCTCAGTGCTGTATCTTTCAGCCCTGTACTGGTCCTGAAAAGTAATTTTAACCGTACTTACCAGTAACTTATATTTTCTTCCATAGGAATCCATTGTCTGGTTTTCAGCAGAAAAGTTTCAAAGTGTCGATTTTCACAAACTACAAATATTCCTTAAAAATCGCCTGTATGACTTAAACGCATTCTTTCAACTGTTTACAGGAGATGCACCAGTGCTGGAACCAGGATCCAACACTGAGTAAGAAAAAGTAATGATAACAGTTTTTACCTGCTAAGTGAATTTCCTTCCATAGGATAACATTGGTGATTCTATGAGAAAAAGTTTCTAAGTGTCAACTTTTAAACTACAATAATATTCCTTAAAAATCACGACTGTAACCAAAACGCTTTTACTCAACTGTTTACAGGAGATGTACCAGGACTGAATCTAGGATCCAGTCCTGTGGTTAGAAAAGTAATCCATAAAGTAACTAATTGCATTTAACTAGAAATTCACATTGAGCTGAATGTTGCATTGTGTTTGAAAATGTGTTGCCCATTGCAACAACTGTAACTACTGTACTTAAAAGTCTATTGCCTATGTGCAAAGTATTTAAACTAAAGTAATTCATTCTGAGAAAGTATTTTTGTAATGTAATGTATAATGTAATTACAATGTAATTTAAAAAATAAAATATGTAAAAGAAATTGTTTCTAAAAATGTAGTAAATCAGTATGAAAAAAATTAATATAAAAATTAATACATTTAAAAATGTCATTTAAAAAACCTTTGAAATTCACTGAAAAAACCGTAGGTTTTAGGGACAGTTATAGTTACAAATTAGCATTTAAAAAACCTTTGAAATTCACTGAAAAAACCATAGGTTTCAGATATGTTATAGTTACAAATTAGCATTTAAAAAACCTTTGAAATTCACTGAAAAAACCATAGGTTTTAGGGACAGTTATAGTTAGTTGGACATTTCACTCAGTACAAAACCCGTGAAATTCCCCCGTTATAGTTAGTTCAGCTAACTATAACTCGCGCCCCGCAATGCACTGCTGATGACGTCACATATTACATCACTCATGACATGGTCAGTGACATCACTGATGACATCACTGATGACATCTCAAATGACATCACTGATGACATCATCCACGTGATAATCTGATGCAGCTCCTCACACCCTAATATAACCTTTGATACACCCAATCTAAATTACAGACTGCCATTCGCAAAACTATAGACACTCCAACACCAATAACTACATACCCACTCACTGATTCTTAGGTCTACACACACACATCCACTCACTCACCCGTACATTCACTCATACTTATGGTCACTCAGTACAGGACTATCATATGCACTCTTACTCCTATATAGACACTCAAACACCGCCACTCATCCATAGAGGTACTCACACATCTAGTCAGTCATGCAAATAATTAAACACACTGCCATTTACTCACCTATACAGTTATACACACTCCAGCTCACTTAATCATACAAATACTAGCACATTGTTACGCTCTTATACAATCACTGATACAAGCACACACTCATCCATACAGTCACTATCACAATCACTCACTCTCGCTTATAGCTATTTATATACTCCAACACACATATATACTGGCTTTCACATATGTAGTTACTCACACATGTACCACTGGGACATACATTCACTCACTAACACACTCTTACACACACTTACCCACCCATACAGTCTATCACAGATGCACTCTTGAAACCATCCACCCAGTGAATCACCCACTCACACATCTATGCACAGAGTCGCACACACCCCACCCACACAAACACTCAGGCACCCATACAGATACTCAGACAACCAATCAATAACTCATATAGACACTCATGTAGCTATTCACAAACCCATGCAGCCACTTACACAGCAACAGACAGACGGATACAGACATTCACCCAGTTTAGTCACTAACCCATGCATTCAGTAAGATACGTTAAATCACTCACTTATAGAGTCAGTCACGCACCTACTAAATCATCCATACAGACACTTACACACCCACTCATTCTTCAATACGTCTTTTCCTATATATATTAAAAATATTTAAACTTTACAGAAACACACAGTCACTGGATGATGTCATCAGTGATGTCATTTGAGATGTCATCAGTGATGTCATCAGTGATGTCACTGACCATGTCATGAGTGATGTATTATGTGACGTCATCAGCAGTGCATTGCGGGGGCGCGAGTTATAGTTGGCTGAACTAACTATAACGTGGGAATTTCACGGGTTTTGTACGAAAGTGAAATGTCCAACTAACTATAACTGTCCCTAAAACCTATGGTTTTTCAGTGATATATATATATATATATATATATATATATATATATATATATATATATATATATATATATATATATATCCATATGAAACTGCTCGGCAAATGAGGAGCCTCACACTGTCAAGTTTTCACCATTTAATGGGCAGGAAAGCGGGACACCATCGTTATCCTCTCAGCCAAGTGCAATGTCCAGACGCGTTTCGGGTTACTGGAGCCTTTATCAATGTTTCTTCAGAGGGGAACCGCAGCTTGCTTATAACGCCGCATTCGTGGCATTCGATTTGAAACTCCGCCTGGTGGCGTGCATCACCGCCTGCATTCTGGTTTTCGAGTCTTGGCAAGTTAATATTCATAGTGATATGCCGTGATGCCTCTCAATTTTCTTAAATCCTCAAGTGAGGCGCTTAGAAGGTAAGTCAGGGGCCACAACTTCTTTTGGTCCTCGCCCCAATTGGTCTTGCCGTTCCTGTTACGCTCTTCATTTATGGCGTGAAGAAGCTGCTCATCCGCAGCGGGGCTACCTCGCGGTCAGAGCGGACCGCTATATATCCACATGAAACTGCTCGGCAAATGAGGAGCCTCACACGGTCACGTTTTCACCTTTTAATGGGGCAGGAAAGCGGGACACCATCGTTATCCTCTCAGCCAAAGTGCAATGTCCAGACGCGTTTCGGGCTACTGGAGCCCTTTATCAATGTTTCTTCAGAGGGGAACAGCAAGACCAATTGGGGCGAGGACCAAAAGAAGTTGTGGCCCCTGACTTACCTTCTAAGCGCCTCACTTGAGGATTTAAGAAAATTGAGAGGCATCACGGCATATCACTATGAATATTAACTTTGCCAAGACTCGAAAAACCAGAATGCAGCGGTGATGCACGCCCACCAGGGCGGGGTTTTAAATCGAATGCCACGAATGCGGCGTTATAAGCAAGCTGCGGTTCCCCTCTGAAGAAACATTGATAAAGGGCTCCAGTAGCCCGAAACGCGTCTGGACATTGCACTTTGGCTGAGAGGATAACGATGGTGTCCCGATTTCCTGCCCCATTAAAAGGTGGAAACTTAACCGTGTGAGGCTCCTCATTTGCCGAGCAGTTTCATATGGATATATAGCGGTCCGCTTCTGACCGCGAGGCAGCCCCGCTGCGGATGAGCAGCTTCTTCACGCCATAAATGAAGAGCGTAAAAGGAACGGCAAGACCAACTGGGGCGAGGACCAAAGAAGTTGTGGCCCCTGACTTACCTTCTAAGCGCCTCACTTGAGGATTTAAGAAAATTGAGAGGCATCACGGCATATCACTATGAATATTAACTTTGCCAAGACTCAAAAACCAGAATGCAGCGGTGATGCACGCCACCAGGGCTGGGTTTTAAATCGAATGCCACGAATGCGGCGTTATAAGCAAGCTGCGGTTCCCCTCTGAAGAAACATTGATAAAGGGCTCCAGTAGCCCGAAACGCGTCTGGACATTGCACTTTGGCTGAGAGGATAACGATGGTGTCCCGCTTCCTGCCCCATTAAAAGGTGATAACTTGACCGTGTGAGGCTCCTCATTTGCCGAGCAGTTTCATATGGATATATATATATATATATATATATTATATATATATATATATATATATATATATATATATTCACTGAAAAACCTTAGGTTTCAGGTGCGTTATAGTTAGTTGGACATTTCACTCGTACAAAACCATAGAAATTCCCCGTTAT
This sequence comes from Calotriton arnoldi, assembly GCA_963921515.1. Lineage (NCBI taxonomy): Eukaryota > Metazoa > Chordata > Amphibia > Caudata > Salamandridae > Calotriton > Calotriton arnoldi. The sequence continues at coordinate 536,742 of CAWUFW010012198.1, forward strand.
AGTTAGTTCAGCTAACTATAACTCGCGCGCCCGCAATGCACTGCTGATGACGTCACATATTACATCACTCATGACATGGTCAGTGACATCACTCATGACATCACTGATGACATCTCAAATGACATCACTGATGACATCACTGATGACATCATCCTTGTGATAGAGTGGCAGACCTCCTCTCACCCTAATATAACCTTTGATACACACTCAAAATACAAACTAACATTTTCAAAACAATGGACATACCAATACCAGTTACAACACACCTATTCAGTAATTCCAAGATCTACACACACATCCACTCATTCACCAACAGTCCCTATACAGTCACTCATACATGTACTCACTCATCATATGTACTCATACACCTATACATCCTGTTACACACCGCCACTCATCCATAGAGTTACTCACACACATAGTCACACATGCAAACAAAGTATCAAACATCCATTTACTTGCATATACAGTTATACACACACTACCACACTTACTTCTACAGAAACTTACACATACTTACTCTCTTAAACAATCACTTATAGAAACACCTACTTATTTGTACAGGAACTCTTCCAATCTCTCACTCTCACATATACTCACTTATATACACCAATACTCACATATACTAGTTTAAAACATATGTAGTTACTCATAAAGACACTATTGAGACAGTCATTCACTCACTAACACACCCATACACATACTCATCCACCTATACAGTCCTGCACACATGCTGTCTTCAACACATACAAACAGTGAGTCACTCATTCATGCATCTATGCACTAAGTAATACCCCCACCGAACCATACAGACACTCAGACACTCATACTGATACTCAAAAACCAACTAATAACCCATATAGACACTCATGTAGCTACTCACCAACCCATGCAGCCACTTATACACAAAGTGAGAGACTGATACAGATATTTTCATATTTAAACATTACTCACTAACCCATGTATTCACTAAGATACACTTAGTCAGTTATACAATCAATTTTACAAAAAAATCATCCATTTAGACACTTATATACCCATTTATTCTTCCATCGACCTTGAGATATACATATATAAAACATATTTAATTTTCAGAAAAACACACATTCACTGGATGATGTCATCAGTGATGTCATCAGTGATGTCATTTGAGATGTCATCAGTGATGTCATGAGTGATGTCACTGACCATGTCATGAGTGATGTAATATGTGACGTCATCAGCAGTGCATTGCGGGCATCGCTGAGTTATAGTTAGCTGAACTAACTATAACGGGGGAATTTCTATGGTTTTGTACGAGTGAAATGTCCAACTAACTATAACGCCCTGAAACCTATGGTTTTTTCAGTGAATTTCTAAGGTTTTTTAAATGCTAATTTCTAACTATAACGTGCCTGAAACCTATGGTTTTTTCAGTGAATTTCTAAGGTTTTTTAAATGCTAATTTCTAACTATAACGTGCCTGAAACCTATGGTTTTTTCAGTGAATATATATATATTTATTATACTATGTATACATGTGAAAATGTCTCGGTCCCCTGTTTGCCTCAGTGGCACGGAAAAAATGGGTGGAACTGACGTCAGCACGCCGACGAGGTCCTCTTATGGCTCCGATGACGTCATACGGTGTCGCGAGCGGAGCCGTGCTCGTTGACGTGGGAGAGCTAGGAAAGAATTTCCGTAGAATGCTGGTGCAGGGGATATTCACCTAAGTGTTCAGGCTAGTCCTTTGGGAGCAACTGTTTATGTTGCCACTCCAGAAACCGAAACCAGTGATCCGAGGGCAGAGGCCCTGCAGATGGCACACGAGGTGGGGTGCCCAGTCGTGTGCACCGGTGGGGCAGCGAAGTGACAAGCACCACAACCCACAAAAAAGGTAACGAGGGCACTGAATAACACAGGATCTTCTCTTGTATCTGGCAGGAACAACGAAGTTAAAATGCCCTAGTACCAAAATGTAGAATTAGTGCTACAACGGTCTTCAAGAGGACCTGCGATGCCGCTTCTGCCTCCCGTACCCTGGAGGCGGCACATGGGTCACGCGGTACGGTCATACTGCGGTGGGACGCACACTCGTTGACCTCTCATGGCACTGCTCCACACTTCAGGGAGGACGCTTTCCATTAGCTATGTTTTCTGATGACATGTCGCGCCGGCCCCGTCCAACAACAGAACTCCTTTAGATCCAAACAGACTCTTCCACTCTCTCACCGGAAGTGAAACCAGGCCACGCGGACACTTTCACAATACAACAGCCGGGAATGCACTTTTCGGTAAAAAACCACATTCCTTCCTCCTAATTAATCAAATAAACGTCTCACTGAAGAACAGGGGCCAGCTTCGATCGGTAAACAGCCGTTACAACGACTTTTTTACTTTGCGATACCATTACAACGCATGCATTACCACGCATGCGTTGTACATCACGAAGTCATTACTACGCATTTTTAGAACGCATGGTCATTTACCACGCATGCCTTTACAACGAATTTTGTTGTAAAGGTATGTATGGTAAATGACCATGCATTCTAAAAAACATGTAGATCGATCCATGTCGTTGTAAGGAAACAGAGGCTGTTCCGTTTCCTCACAACGACGTGCACCGCCCTCAGAGATGACGTGAAGCAGGAACCACGAGGAGAGAGGAACCATGAGGAGTGAGAGGTAAGGGGGATTGGGCATGGGGTGGGGGTTTCTTTCTAGGGTTTAGGGTAGTGCAGTGGTGTTTGGGTGGTGTAGGGGGTCGTGCTGGGGGTAGTGTTTTAGGGTTTAGGGTAGTGCAGTAGTGTAGGGGGGTCGTGCTGGGGTAGTGTTTTAGGGTTTAGGGTAGTGCAGTGGTGTATGGGTAGTGTAGGGGTCGTGCTGGGGTAGTGTTTTAGGTTTAGGGTAGTGCAGTGGTGTTTGAGTAGTGTAGGGGGTCATGCTGGTGGTAGTGTTTTAGGGTTTAGGGTAGTGCAGTGGTGTTTGGGTAGTGTAGGGGTCGTGCTGGGGGTAGTGTTTATGGTTTAGGGTAGTGCAGTGGTGTTTGGGTAGTGTAGGGGGTCGTGCTGGGGGTGGATTTAGGGTTTAGGGTAGTGCAGTGGTGTTTGGGTAGTGTAGGGGTCGTGCTGGGGTAGTGTTTTAGGGTTTAGGGTAGTGCAGTGGTGTTTGTGTAGTGAAGGGGTCATGCTGTGGGTAGTGTTTTAGGTTTAGGTAGTGCAGTCATGTTTGTGTAGTGTAGGGGGTCGTGTTTTAGGGTATAGGAGTAGTGCAGTGGTGTTTGGGTAGTGTAGGGGGTCATGCTGGGGTTAGTGTTTTATGGTTTAGGGTAGTGCAGTGGTGTTTGGGTAGTGTAGGGGGTCGTGCTGGGGGTAGTGTTTTAGGGTTTAGGGTAGTGCAGTGGTGTTTGTGTAGTGTGGGAGGTCATGCTGGGGGTATATTTAGGGTTTAGTGTAGTGCAGTGGTGTTTGGGTAGTGTAGGGAGTCGTGCTGGGGGTAGTGTTTTAGGGTTTAGGTAGTGCAGTGGTGTTTGGGTAGTGTAGGGAGTCGTGCTGGTGGTAGTGTTTTAGGTTTAGGGTAGTGCAGTTATGTTTGGGTAGTGTAGGGTGTCGTGCTGGGGGTAGTGTTTTAGGGTTTAGGGTAGTGCAGTGGTGTTTGGGTAGTGGAGGGGGTAGTGTTTTAGGGTTTAGGGTAGTGCGCCCAACCAGCCACAATATCCGTGGACAAAGGGGATCCTGACTCTTGGAACGCTCCGTCAATTGAATAATTTGGGTCAAGGGCCCTACCACGTCCAAGACCTATCAATTCCTTTCTTGGGATCCCTCATATACTTGGAGAAAAAGGTACATAGTTTCTCATCAATTTCAGGCGTGTGTGCCACCTTCCCCTTCAGTGAGGGCCTGGGGCATTCTCCCTCATCCTATTCCTGACCTCCCTTTCAAGGGGTTGATGGATTTTCCCCACCACATACTCTGCCACTTTGGCGTCAGGTGTCCACTCTGCCGACCTAGGATGGTAAATTTGGGTAGGCTCGAACATGTCCGAGTGGACCCCGTCCCCAACCGGGGACTGAGAGGAGTGGGACTCTGGACGCCAGAGACGCCCGAGTCCTTATCCTCATCGGAGGAGAAATCGTCCTCCGATACACCCTCTCCTCTAAGGGAAACCCGCCGTCGGGGTCTACAATAGTGGTGACAGTGTCGCAATTTTCTCCGGGTCCCTCCTCCTCCCGGCAGGGTGCATGTTTTAGCATTCGCGCACTCTTGAGGAAGGTCTCCGTAAGTTTATCAAATCCTTCCAAGTGCCCCGTTATGCTTAACGGCCCTTTTATTCCCCATCTGGGAGCTACTTGGACCCGCCACCACCAGATCTGGGTCACTGAACACCCCAGGGATGCTTTTCGCCAGCTTATCAACCTGATCCCTAAGAGGAGCCAGCGCCCTAGAAATAGCCAGAGAGAGGGCTTGGTCCACTGCTGGAGGGAGAAGTTGGGGGCCATTCCTCCTCCACTTCCTGGTAGGAGGAGTAAAAATGGTCTTCTGGAGAAGACATGATAGCAGAGGGTGTGAGCACAGAACAAATGCCCTTAAAATCCTTAAGACAGCCCCCTCGCCGGTGCTCCAACAGCTGGGCTTTCCTCGAAGCTGTTATAAGAATAGACTGAGGCGCAATACCAATTACCACCACCAGGTGGCGCTGGTCACTAACGTGGCCGTGTGGGGAAATCACCGCGTAGCGGTGTCAAAATTAGGCGAGGGTTGGTCGGGAATCAAGCGGACACTAAAGGAGTGACCGGATTCCCAAACGCGCGTAAAGACCAGCGGGAGCGCTCGACGGAGCTGCCTCGCTCGGACCAGACGCGCCTGACAGGATCTCACCGCGCGCAGAGCACACAGCGGGAGAAACTGCGAGGGGGAGAACGCGCTCGGGCAAGAGCTCTGCTGCGCAGGGAATATGAAACAATACCAAGGCAATAATGCTAATAACGTGCACAAGAAACCGCTATACAAACAGCAACAACGTCAGATTAAGCCAAGAATGTAAGGAATGCACTTAACTGACGAGCAGTGAAGAAAGAGGAAGCGGAAGAGACGTCACAATATTATATACGATGGACTGTGATATGATTGGACTATAGTTGCCTTGGAGACTACCCCCTAATGGTTCATGGGTTGTGTAGTCTTTTGTTTAATGATTGTTGTGTTACGTTTCTTTGAACTGCTATGCAAATAAAGTGAGGAAAGATATGCATAATCCTCGCCTCCGTCCTGCCATAGAATTCATTAAACTTTATTTGATCTGATTTAGAAACATAGATCATAAAAGTGTACATAAAAACAGTAAATCCTCTTTCCTAATACAATACAGTGAGAATTAATTAAAACCAGTAGGTAAAAACGGGTGTTACAAAGCCCGGTTCAGAGCAACTTCAGGTTAACAGAATCGTAAAGTTCAATGTTTCGCAAGATCAATCTCATGTACTTCGTGGCAAAATACGCAATAAGGGGTCCAAGTAAGATGTAACGCTCCAATACCTGACCAGTTTGCACTATATAAAACTGCAGAAAAATAAAAATAAAAAGTGTTTTGCACACTTCTGTCATTGGGCTATATGTGGGCTACATCTGGGTGATATTTGTGCTACATTTGGGCTCTTTTTTCTCTGGTGGCCATCTTGGGAGACTTATTTGTTATGAAGTTTCCTAATTTCGTCATTTACTGCAGTCTCCTCAGTAGGAAATGCTTTCAGTTTTTTACTTTGATTCCATCAAGAAGGCATTCAGATGTGTCACACATTTGCCATAAATTCAGAATGTTAGCACTCTAGTTGTTCATTAGATCACTGTAGTAAAGCTACTGCTCACCAGGGAGTTAACTGGAAGTCTACTGCTGGTATTGAAAGTGATTGTTTCAGTCTGCATGTCAGAATTTTCTAATGAAATAGAAGAGGATTTGAGATCTCACTTAAAACATGCCCTAAATTTTCTTTTCTGCAGCACTAACCATACTTTCTATGGCAAAATGAACCCCTCATTTTGTTCCTTTTTAAATTAAATGTTTTAAGTGTTACCAGTTTATTCCAATCAAGATGGCTTCAGGTGTGCCATACTTTTGTCATAAGTAAGACTGTTAGCGCTCTAGTTGTTCTTTAGAACACTCTGGGAAGCTGCAGTAGAACACAAAGGCATCAACTGACAGGCTGCTCCTGTTGAAATATAACAGGAAGATATTTGAGATCTCACTTAAAACATGTCCTAATTTTTCTTTCTACAGCACTAACCATAATTTCTATGACAAAATGAACCCCTCATTTTGTTCCTTTTTAAATTAAATGTTTTAAGTGTTACCAGTTTATTCCAATCAAGATGGCTTCAGGTGTGCCATACTTTTGTCATAAGTAAGACTGTTAGCACTCTAGTTGTTCTTTAGAACACTCTGGGAAGCTGCAGTAGAACACAAAGGCATCAACTGACAGGCTGCTCCTTGTGAGAAGTTGGCCTGGCATATGCTGTCCACTAATTATAGTGGGCACCTTGCACCAGTCCAAATCGACTCTTATGGTAGGTAGGTTAAAGACAACCTTATTGAAAGCTATCCTAGTGGTAGCTATGGAGAGCAGCCTTCAGGCTAAGTCTTGAAGGAATGTAAAGCAGCTTGTTTTACCAGTCTATAATCTCTTGAGTGACCAAATGAAAGAGCACCACACCAGGTATATATTCAAAATATATGTATTTATTACTAAACACACCCCTCTAGTCTCTTTATGAGGCTAGAGTTCGAAGTACATAGGTTATAAGATCTTAAATCACAGTAATAGCACAAATACACGTTTGGGCCCTAGGGGCGTACCAAACCATATACCAATAAAGTGGTATGCGAACCACGACTGAACTAGACACTAGGCCTAGAGCCTCTAGAAGTGCTTGGACCACAAGGAACCACCCAAGGTAGTGACACAGGGGACCCACGGGAGACGCGTGCAGTGTAAATACACAACCGCGATACGCCGTTAACTTCTATGGAGAAAGTCGGGATCGGGAAAATAGAGGAAAGGGACACTTAAAAGAGGACTAGGACAAAACCCTTTGAGATCTAGGACTTTGAAGAGTCTCTACCCACGGGAGCACCGGAGTACTCGTGTTACCTCACCCAGGGAAGCCGGGTGCATAGGTGCCTTTCGGGGTCGGGTTTCGTCGTCGATTCGAATGGCGATCTGCTGCAAAGTGCTGCTGGCGGCCAAGAGAAAAGTGTCCGGGTGGATCCAAGAGTGGATCGGAGTTCTGGTGAACCTGAAAGCAGAGGGGACAGAGTCTGGGTCACTAGCCAGTGACCAGGAAGGCGATGGACAGATGCCCACCGATGTCGAGTGCTTCAGGTGCGTTGACGGTCGTCTTGACTCTTCAGCCACGAGGTCCGGGAGGCGTTGTCGGCGACCAGGAGCAGGATTCGGGCTGGTGCTCGATGTCTGTCGAGTGCTGAGGTGTCGGCGACCGGATTGGACCCAACAAGCCTTGGCAACGGCAAGTCTCGAGTAAGATGTAGATCGTCGATGGTGCAGACCAGCAAGGTCTGTGGAACTCACCCAGCGAGGGTAAGTGAGGGCAGGCCTGGAGCAACCAGGATGCCAAGTAAAGGAAAGATTGGCCTTCGTTAAGGGCTACTAGCCAACGGGCTAGCGACCGCGAAGGAGCCTCGTGACGCCGCACGTGGAGCTGGCTTACAGGACACTCGTGGAGTGGGGGCCAGTGATCTTCGGTGCAGGTGGTGCTGGAGGCTAGGGCTACTCGGAGCCCAAAGCACGACTTCTTGGGAGACCCAGAAGATGGTGCACTTGCAAATGTGCTCGGTGTCCAGGGGTCACGGTCTCAAGTCACCCACGATAGCCACGGGCCTCAGCTTTGCTGGGGACTCAGGGTAGCCTCGGGGAAGTCTGAGAATCCACCTCTGGTGATGCGATGACTTCGGCGTCCGACGGGAGCTTCAGTAATGCGAACCGGACAGATGCTTCTTTGGTGCCTGCCAAGCAGGGGAGTCACTCCTTGACCCCAAGGGAGATTCTTCAGTCCTCTAATCGTGTAGTAGAGCGTCGAAGGTCCAGGATTCAGTTTCAGAGTTTCGTCCAGGTATAATCTAAAGTCCTAAGGACTGGGTTCCTACCTTTATTCTAAAAATAGGGGTTGGACTACTCTGTGGCCCCACCTATGGGTGGGTCAGGGCAGAGGGGTGGCTACACCCCTTTCCCTTTGTCCAGTTCGCTGCCAAAGCAGGGGCTGCAAGCCCCTGATCCGGTTTGAACTGGGGTATGCACAGGGACACCAAATGTGCCCCCAGTGCAGGACTTCAAAGCACCCGAAAGTGCTCCCGCCCAGCCCCAATACACATTATCCTGTCTGGGGAGGTGGTCACACCTCCCTGGGACAGGAAACCTATTGTCCAGGCCTCCCCTGCCGGAGTTTCGTCCAGCAGCAGGAGGCCAGACTCGTGTCTGTGGCAGCAGCATCCATTTTGTGATGCCAGGGCTCTGGAAAGAAGTTACCGGACTCAGCCAGAGTTAACATGTCTTTCCCTCTAGAAGGGTGGAATGCTACCCCCGCCGCCAGGATTGGCGGGGGGTAGTATTCCAAGATGTTTGACACCAAACACGACATGTTTAGGTGCAGCCATTCCAAAGTTAGCATTTTACCGCGAGGATATAATGCGCTTAAGAGTATATGGTCAGGCTGCACTACAAACAGCATCAGAGATGGTCTCCGAACGCTGCAGAGGGGCCCTGCTCATGCAGGGGCACCCTCTCACATAGGAACCATGCACTCTGCCTTTAGGATTGATAAGGCCTGCCTTAGGAGTGACTTATAGGTTTCTATGTGTGTAGTGTATTTCGTGATATAGGTAACCTATATCACAGTAAGGGGTGCATGCACCACCTTACCCAGGCTGCAGTAGCAGACCTGTGGTGTCAGTTTGGATGGCCTTCCAGGGGTGGCATAATACATGCTGCAGCCCCTGGCAGGCCTCTGAGGTACCTATGCCCTTGGTACATAGTATACCATATACTAGGGACTTATAAGGGCACTCCAGATCCCAATCAGAGATGTGCCTAAGGCACATGGAAACCATTTTAGAGAGGAAGCAGCTAGGCTGGGGTTCTGACTAGCAGGGCCCCAGCCAGACTAATGTCGAAAAACAGTGAAGCATCAGCAAAAAGTGGGGGTACCCATGTGAAGCAGATCCTACTCTCCTACACAACCCCCCCCCAAACGTAGGGACATTAAACTAACCTTTTCCCAGTTAAGTCTTCATGTTCTAAGTGGAAATACCTAGAGAGTCCATCTGCATTCGCATGGTTACTCCCAGGCCTATGTTCCACTGTAAAGTCCATCCCCTGTAGGGAAATGGACCACCTAAACAGTTTGGGGTTTTCACCCTTCATTTGTTTTAGCCATAAGAGGGGCTTATGGTCTGTCTGAACCAGGAAGTGTGTACCAAAGTTTAGTTTAGTTTAAGCATTTATAGAGCGCATGGTTACACCACCGGTGTTTCCGCTAAGACGCTCAATAGGAGAGAGAGGGCGTGTGAGACAGCGGACTACAGAGGTAGAGGTACTAGGACTCCTAAAACCCATCGGGCTTCACATAGCCATGTTTTTAGTTGCCTCCGAAATCTTTTTTTCGCATGGCTCTACTCGGAGTTCAATAGGCAACCTGTTCCACATTTTTGCTGCCTTATATCTAAAAGAGCGTTCGCCCATTCTCGCTTTAAATATTCTAGGCACCGTAACCAATGCCAACTCTGACGATCTTAGATTGCGGCCAGGGATGTACTTGGTTATTAATGGATGTAGATACTTCGGGCCTTTGCTTAGTAAGATACGGTGGCAGTAGCACATAGCCTTGAAGGACACTCTTTTCTCCACTGGTAGCCAATGCAAGGCTTCCAGTGCTTTCTTAGTGTTAGACCTTCTAGGGAGGCTGAGTACCAACCGTGCGGCCGCATTTTGGACCCTCTGTAGTTTTGCTAAACCTTGTTTAGTAGCTCCAGGTACAGTACATTCCCATAGTCTAGTTGGGAGATAATGACTGCATGTACTATAGTCTTCCTGGAGCTAGCTGGTAGGAGGTTTAGGATTTTACGCAGAACCCTCATAGCACCATAGCATTTGCCAGCCACTTTACATATTTGGGAGTCAAAAGTAAGTCCGGAATCCATCCAGACTCCGAGATTCTTGACTACGGGCTTAGGGGTAGGGAATTGGCCCAGGGATTCAGGCTACCAGGCGGATGACCATATGGACGGGGTTTTACCAACCACCAGCACTTCAGTTTTGCTCCCATTTAATTTGAGGCAATGATTTGACATCCAATCCGGCGACCTCATCTAGGCACTCTGCAAAACGGATGGGAGCCTGATTATTCTCCTGTGTTAACATCACAATTACCTGTGTATCATCAGCATAGGAGACGATCGATACATTATATTTCTCCACTAGTTCTGCAAGCGGCCCCACATATAGGTTAAACAGAGTGGGGCTCAGAATGGAGCCCTGTGGCACCCCCTGTGCCAAAGGAAAACTTTCCGATACAGAGGACTGCTGCCTGACTTGGAAACTTCGTGCTGAGAGAAAAGATTTCATCCAACCGAGCGCACTATGCCTAATGCCACATTTCTCTAGCCTCTGCAGAAGTATTTTATGGGAGACAGTATCAAACGCCGCACTTAGGTCAAGCAGAATTAGTGCGGCTGTTTGACCTTCATCTGCATATTTCTTAGAGTCTCAGTGGCGATGAGAAGGGCCGACTCAGTGGAGTGGGCCATTCTAAAACCTGACTGAGAGGGATGCAGTATATTATTCCTCTCACATGTTCTACTAGTTGGATGTTAGTTACTTTCTCTGCGATCTTAGCCACGAAAGGTAGTAGAGAGATAGGCCGAAGATTATCTAGACTAGTTGACTTCACAGATGGATTTTTTTTTAGTGGCTTAACGATGGCCTGTTTCCATTTATTAGGAACTATTCCGGTTAGAAAGGAACACGAAATGAGCTCCTGAATGCGGGGCATGATTGCCTTCGCTCCTTCCATAACTATATTTGGATGGGCTGGATCCAAAGGAGAGCCAGATTTAATCCCTTTGGCTATGGACGTGAGTTCTTCAAGGTCCTGGATCTTAAAGGCATCCAATGTCACCCCTACAGGATTAATTTGATTACCCTTAGTCAGCTCCGTGCCCTGTTTCGCTTCATCTGGGAAGGTGTCATAAATCTTCACCACTTTTTTTGCAAAGAAGTCTGCTACCTTATTACAGTTTTCCACCGAGTCAGGTAACTCCTCCCCCGTCTCCTGGGTTCTGAGGGAGTTTAATATGGAAAACATTTCTTTAGAGGAGTTATTAGCACTCTCAATTTTCTCCGTGTAAAACTTACAGCGGGTTTTCTTAATCAGTATATGGTATTGTTTTAATTCCTTTTTATACTTTTCTTTAGCCCCATTGCTGTAATCCTTCCTCCAGGTGCGTTCTATTTTTTGCATTGTTTTTTGGCCACCCTCAGTTCTTCGTTGAACCAAGGTGCCTTTTCTTTTCATCCTCCTGGCATCGTTGTGCTCCATGGAGCTGTTTTGTCTAGTGCTTCTGTAATCCAGCCTTCCAGTTGGTTATTGGCCTGATTCACATCGCTGGCTAGTACGGGCTTTGTTTCTTCTAATGCCTGTGTGAAAGAGGCAGAGTTAAAACCTTTCCAGGCCCTAGTGGTGATTTTTTTTACCAGTTGCTTAGACCTCTTCCTCTGTGATGGGACTGTAAATTGGACTAAGAAATGGTCTGACCAGGGAACAGGCCATGGGGTGTCCACCTCTATCTCCATGATGTTGGAGAAGATGGGATCTAGGATGTGTCCCCCTTGATGTGTTTTTGTTTTTACACTTTGTGTTAAGTTTAGTGTTGATAGGTCATTGCAGATAGTAATTGGCTCTCGGAGTGAAGTTTATTGTCAAAGTGTAGATTTAAGTCTCCTAACACCATAAAATGTTTATGTCTGAGAGCATGGTGTGCAATTTCCTCCTCTAAACTTTTCTTGAATTGAGTTATTGTCTCTGGCGTGGCGGTAAATTAAATAGCCAACTATGGTATTATCTCCAGTAGCTGCTAAGGTAAAGAGAAGTGCCTCGCACAAGTATGGCCTCAACTTCTTCAGAGCCCAGACCACAGCAAAGGCCTCCCTCTCTATGGCTGACCAACGTTTCTCTCTAGGGGTCAGCCTTCTGCTAATAAAAGCTACTGGCTGATCCTGACCTTCTTCATTCAATTGTGACAGTACAGCCCCTACCCCCAATTCAGATGCATCTGTTTGAACAATGAACTTCTTGGAGTAATCAGGACTCTGCAGAATTGGAGCAGTGCACATGGCCTGCTTGAGGTCATCAAATGCCTTTTGACAGCTAACTGTCCACTGAACCTTTTTGGGCATTTTCTTAGAAGTTAAGTCATTCAAGGGTGTCACTATTGATCCATACCCCTTGACAAATCTCCTATAGTACCCAGTCAGGCCTAAGAAGGCTCTCACCTGAGTCTGGGTAGTGGGAGCAGTCCAGTCCATGATGGTCTGGATCTTGCTCTGCAAAGGTTGAACCTGGCCTCCACCCACAAGGTGGCCCAGGTACACAACCTGACTCTGCCCTATCTGGCACTTAGTGGCCTTGATAGTCAGGCCTGCCTTTTGCAGGGCCTGTAAAACATTCCTGAGGTGGACCAGGTGATCCTCCCAGGTGGAGCTAAAGACAGCAATATCATCTAGATAAGCTGCACTATAGGCTTCCAGTCCTGTGAGAACTGTGTTCACCAACCTCTGGAAAGTGGCAGGTGCATTTTTCAGACCAAAGGGCATTACCACAAATTGATAATGCCCACTAGGGGTTGAAAATGCTGTTTTGGGCTTTGCAGTATCAGCTAGTCTGATCTGCCAGTAGCCAGCTGTTAGGTCAAATGTGCTGAGATATTTGGCAGAGGCCAAAGTATCTATGAGCTCATCTGCCCTGGGTATTGGATGGGCATCAGTCCTAGTGACTGCATTGAGACCCCTGTAGTCTACACAAAACCTCATCTCTCTTTTCCCACCACTGGTGTGAGGTTTCGGTACTAGGACTACTGGACTAGCCCAAGGGCTATCTGAGGGCTCAATTACTCCCAATTCCAACATTTTCTGGACTTCAGTCCTGATACAGTCCCTGACATGGTCAGGTTGCCTATAAATCTTGTTTTTAATAGGCAGACTGTCCCCAGTGTCCACTTCATGAGTGCACCAGGTGGTCTGACTGGGTGTCAGTGAAAACATATGTCTAAACTGATTGAGGACTTGCCTGCAATCAGTTTGTTGCTGGGTAGTGAGGCTGCCTGCCAAGGCTACACCATCAACTGACCCATCGTCAGGGTTCTGTGAGAGCAGGTCAGGGAGTGGGTCACTCTCTTCCTCCTGCCCTTCATCAGTAGCCATGAGCAAGCCCATGTCTGCCCTGTCCACATATGGTTTTAACCTGTTGACATGGAGAACCCTGTGGGGACTCCTGGGTGTTCCTAGGTCCACTAAGTAAGTGACCTCACCCTTCTGCTCAACAATAGTGTGGGGTCCACTCCATTTATCTTGGAGAGCTGCTGGGGCCACTGGCTCCAACACCCACACCTTCTGTCCTGGCTGGTAAACAGTCAGAACAGCCTTTTGGTCATGCCAGGCCTTCTGAAGTTCCTGGCTAGCCTCAAGGTTTTTGGTTGCCTTTTTCATGTACTCAGCCATCCTGGAGCGGAGACCAAGTACATAGTCCACTATATCTTGCTTTGGGGGCTTGAGAGGTAACTCCCATCCTTCCTTCACCAAGCACAGTGGACCCCTCACAGGGTGGCCAAACAGAAGTTCAAAAGGGCTGTAACCAACCCCCTTCTGAGGCACCTCCCTATATGCGAATAAAAGGCAGGGCAAGAGTATGTCCCATCTACGCCTAAGCTTTTCTGGGAGCCCTTTAATCATGCCCTTCAAGGTTTTGTTGAATCTCTCAACTAAACCATTGCATTGTGGGTGATAGGGTGTGGTGAACTTATAAGTCACTCCACACTCCTTCCACATTGCTTTTAAGTACCCAGACATGAAGTTAGCACCCCTGTCTGATACTACCTCCTTAGGAAAGCCCACTCTTGAGAAGATTCCCAGGAGGGCCCTTGCCACCACAGGTGCTGTAGTGGTCCTGAGGGGAATAGCTTCTGGGTACCTGGTGGCATGATCCACTACCACCAGGATAAACCTGTGCCCAGAGGCTGTTTGGGGATCCATGGGACCAACAATGTCAATCCCTACCCTCTCAAAGGGCACCCCCACCACAGGTAGTGGTATCAGGGGGCCTTTGTAGTGCCACCTGCTTTGCCACTGGCTTGGCAGGTTACACAGGAGCGACAAAACTCCTTACTGTCTTCAGACATGTGGGGCCAGTGAAAGTGAGGGACAATTCTGTCCCAAGTCTTGTTCTGGCCCAGGTGTCCTGCTAAGGGAATATCATGGGCTAGGGTCAATAGGAAGCCCCTGAACTTCAAAGGTATTACCAACCTCCTGGTAGCACCAGGCTTGGGGTCTCTACTCTCTGAGTACAGGAGTCCATCATCCCAATACACTGTATGGGGACCACTAGCTTTCCCAGCAGCCTCAGCAGCAGCTTGCTGTCTGAGGGGTTCAAGGGAGGGGCAGCTCTGCTGCTCCTGGCTCAGATCTGCCCTAGAAGGTCCCCCTGTCCCCAAGAACTCAACCTGGTCAGGTTCAAGTTCCTCTGGGACAGTTCCTTCTTCAGGGCTGAGATCATCCCCCTCAAGGGACTGATCTTCCTCCTGAGCCAAGGGGGAAGGCACTGCCTTAACCCTACTACTCCTCCTCTTGGAAGGCACTTGGTCCATTCTTCCAGAATCCAAGGCCTGTTCAGTGCTAGACATTTTGGCTTGTGACCTGGTCACAGCAAACACATCTGCAGGGATCCCCAGCATTTCTGCATGGGTCCTGAGCTCCACTTCTGCCCAAGCAGAAGTCTCTAAGTCATTGCCAAGCAAGCATTCGACTGGTAGGTTTGCACTTACCACAACCTTCTTAAGGCCAGTTACCCCTCCCCAGGAGAAGTTAACAACTGCCAGAGTATGGTCTGTTCTGACATTGCTAGCATTGGTCACTTGGTACATCTCACCAAGCATAACTTGCCCAGGTAGCACAAGGTCTTGTGTCACCATTGTGACACTTGCCCCTGTGTCCCTAAATGCCAAAGCCTCACGTCCATTGATTAAAGGCTGTTGTCTGTACTTGCCCAGATTACTGGGACTCACAGTGGAGGTCACATCCATGCCTCCATCACAGACTAACACAGCCTGAGTCAGTTCTCTGACTAGGTCAGAGCCCAACTCAGTTCCCAGGGTGAACCCTACTAAACCCTTTGCTGGAGCACTTCCACCAACTGTACTAGGGGGAACAGGTGCCTTAGGGGCATTGGTGGGTGCTGGACTGGAGTCTTTGGACTTGGTGCAATCACTGGTCCAGTGGGTCTTTTGCTTACAGACCTTGCACCATGGTTTTCTTTGGCCTTTACCCTTGGTAGACTGGGAATCCCCACCAGAAGAAGATTTTTGGGGGCCTGATGAAGACTTTTGATCTTTACCCTTCTCCCCACCCTTGTCAGAGTTCTTAGCATCTTGCTTCTTGGTTTCCCCACCTTGGTTCTGTACCTTCTGCTTCACCCTGGTTCTGACCCATTTGTCTGCCTTCTTTCCCAATTCTTGGGGAGAGGTCAGATCAGAGTCTACCAGGTATTGATGCAACAGCTGATTTTGACAGTTATTAAGAATCTGCTCCCTCATTATCAGATTATACAATCCTGAGAAGTCACACACCTTACTGCCCATCAACCAGCCTTCCAGAGCCTTGGCAGAACAATCCACATAGTCTACCCAGTCTTGAGTCTGTGCTTTTTGGGTGTCTCTGAACTTCAACCTGTACTGTTCAGTGGTTAGGCCAAACCCATCAATAAGAGCACTCTTCAAGACCTTGTAATTGTCAGCATCCTCCTCTCTAACAGTGAGGAGCTTATCTCTACCTTTGTCAGCAAAGGAGAGCCACAAGATTGCTGCCCACTGCTCCTGAGGGACCTTCTGTACTTTACAGGCCCTCTCTAAAGCAGTTATCCATTTGTGGATATCATCCCCACTCTGGTAGGGAGGGACAATCTTGCTCAGGTTCCTATGGTCATAGGACCTTTCCCTATCTCTAGGGACATGGCTGCCACCATGGGACTCTAGTCCCAACTTTCTTCTCTCTCTAAGGAGATCTAGGGATTCTCTATCTAAAGCCAATTGCTTCTTCCTGATCTCTAGTTGAGTTTCTTCATACTGGACCAGTCTCTGTAGGAAGGTGGAATCTGACTATATGGTTGCCCCCACTTTTTTTTATGGTGTTTTGCTGGTTTATGACTTAGTTGGACTGGGATCCTGCTATTCAGGGCCCCAGTCTATCTGCTTTCTCTGTAAAAAGGTTTCCATGTGCCTTAGGCACATCTCTGATTGGAATCTGGAGTGCCCTTATAAGTCCCTAGTATATGGTATACTATGTACCAAGGGCATAGGTACCTCAGAGGCCTGCCAGGGGCTGCAGCATGTATTATGCCACCCCTGGAAGGCCATCCAAACTGACACCACAGGTCTGCTACTGCAGCCTGGGTAAGGTGGTGCATGCACCCCTTACTGTGATATAGGTTACCTATATCACTAAATACATACACACATATAAACCTATAAGTCACTCCTAAGGCAGGCCTTATCAATCCTAAAGGCAGAGTGCATGGTTCCTATGTGAGAGGGTGCCCCTGCATGAGCAGGGCCCCTCTGCAGCGTTCGGAGACCATCTCTGATGCTGTTTGTAGTGCAGCCTGACCATATACTCTTAAGCGCATTATATCCTCGCGGTAAAATGCTAACTTTGGAATGGCTGCACCTAAACATGTCGTGTTTGGTGTCAAACATCTTGGAATACTACCCCCGCCAATCCTGGCGGCGGGGGTAGCATTCCACCCTTCTAGAGGGAAAGACATGTTAACTCTGGCTTACTCCGGTAACTTCTTTCTGAAGCCCTGGCATCACAAAATGGATGCTGCTGCCACAGACACAAGTCTGGCCTCCTGCTGCTGGACGAAACTCCGGCAGGGGAGGCCTGGACAATAGGTTTCCTGTTGCAGGGAGGTGTGACCACCTCCCCAGACAGGATAATGTGTATTGGGGCTGGGTGGGTGCACTCTTAGAGTGCTTTGAAGTCCTGCACTGGGGGAGCAAAAGGCGTCCTCTGTGCATATGCCAGTTCAAACCAGCTCAGGGGCTACCTGCCCCTGCTCTGGCGCGAACTGGACAAAGGGAAGTGGGTGTAGCCACCCCCTCCCTTGACCCTCCCATAGGTGGGGTCATAGAGTTAGTCCCTCCCTGTTTTACTGGATTAAAGGTAGGAACCCTTGTCCACAGGACATTAGATTATACCTGGACGAAACTCTGAAACTGAATCCTGGACCTTCGACGCTCTACTCACGATTAGAGGACTGAAGAATCTCCCTTGGGGTCAAGGAGTGACTCCCCTGCTTGGCAGGCACCAAAGAAGCATCTGTCCGGTTCGCATCACTGAAGCTCCCGTCGGACGCCGAAGTCATCGCATCACCAGAGGTGGATTCTCAGACTTCCCCGAGGCTACCCTGAGTCCCCAGCAAAGCTGAGGCCCGTGGCTATCGTGGGTGACTTGAGACCGTGACCCCTGGACACCGAGCACACTTGCAAGTGCACCATCTTCTGGGTCTCCCAAGAAGTCGTGCTTTGGGCTCCGAGTAGCCCTAGCCTCCAGCACCACCTGCACCGAAGATCACTGGCCCCCACTCCACGAGTGTCCTGTAAGCCAGCTCCACGTGCGGCGTCACGAGGCTCCTTCGCGGTCGCTAGCCCGTTGGCTAGTAGCCCTTAACGAAGGCCAATCTTTTCTTTACTTGGCAGTCTGGTTGCTCCAGGCCTGCCCTCACTTACCCTCGCTGGGTGAGTTCCCCAGACCTTGCTGGTCTGCACCATCGACGATCTACATCTTACTCGAGACTTGCCGTTGCCAAGGCTTGTTGGGTCCAATCTGGTCGCCGACACCTCTGCACTCGACAGACATCGAGCACCAGCCCGAATCCTGCTCCTGGTCGCCGACAACGCCTCCCGGACCTCGTGGCTGAAGAGTCAAGACGACTGTCAACGAACCTGAAGCACTCGACATCGGTGGGCATCTGTCCATCGCCTCCCTGGTCACTGGCTAGTGACCCAGACTCTGTCCCCTCTGCTTTCAGGTTCTCCAGAACTCCGATCCACTCTTGGATCCACCCGGACACTTTTCTCCTGGTCGCCAGCAGCACTTTGCAGCAGATCGCCATAAGAACCGACGACGAAACCCGACCCCGAAAGGCACCTATGCACCCGGCTTCCCTGGGTGAGGTAACACGAGTACTCCGGTGCTCCCGTGGGTAGAGACTCTTCAAAGTCCTAGATCTCAAAGGGTTTTGTCCTAGTCCTCTTTAAGTGTCCCTTTCCTCTATTTTCCCGATCCCGACTTTCTCCATAGAAGTTAACGGCGTATCGCGGTTGTGTATTTACACTGCACGCGTCTCCCGTGGGTCCCCTGTGTCACTACCTTGGGTGGTTCCTTGTGGTCCAAGCACTTCTAGAGGCTCTAGGCCTAGTGTCTAGTTCAGTCGTGGTTCGCATACCACTTTATT
Organism: Calotriton arnoldi; assembly: GCA_963921515.1. Classification (NCBI taxonomy): domain Eukaryota; kingdom Metazoa; phylum Chordata; class Amphibia; order Caudata; family Salamandridae; genus Calotriton; species Calotriton arnoldi. The sequence goes on from CAWUFW010012198.1 coordinate 555,509, forward strand.
GGTATATGGTTTGGTACGCCCCTAGGGCCCAAACGTGTATTTGTGCTATTACTGTGATTTAAGATCTTATAACCTATGTACTTCGAACTCTAGCCTCATAAAGAGACTAGAGGGGTGTGTTTAGTAATAAATACATATATTTTGAATATATACCTGGTGTGGTGCTCTTTCATTTGGTCACTCAAGAGATTATAGACTGGTAAAACAAGCTGCTTTACATTCCTTCAAGACTTAGCCTGAAGGCTGCTCTCCACAGCTACCACTAGGATAGCTTTCAATAAGGTTGTCTTTAACCTACCTACCATAAGAGTCGATTTGGACTGGTGCAAGGTGCCCACTATAATTAGTGGACAGCATATGCCAGGCCAACTTCTCACATTGGTGTGCAGCGTGTGGGATTCCAGCTTGCTATTGTTTTACCAGATAATCTCAATTGAATTGATCAACTGAAAACCACTAAAGGTACCTAAGGTACATATAATTTAAGCTTAGAATATCAGTAAGTTCTACTGAACTTAGAGTTGTGTGTTAAGGGATAGCACAACCCTTTCTACAACTCAAGAGAGTTTAGTAGGCCACACTAGAGTAGGTAGTGCATACACCACACCACACTAGTAATGTCTTTAAAAGCAGGATCCAAAGATGCCCTGCAGGAAGCCATTGAGCTTCCCCCTCCAAGTATGACACACTCCCATTCTTGGAACTGAGAGCTTTGTGTAACGTGAGGAAATTAAGGACAGGCCAAAGTCCCACCACCCAACACCTCCAGGAGTTGTTGGTGGCTTATGATCTTAGTAAGTCCTCAGAGACTGAAGGGGTAGGAGCAGAGGGTGGGCCAGCAGATGAGGAAGGGGCCAGGGGTACCACTACCCCCAGCCCCCCTCTGAAACTGACCAGGAGGGTGACAATGACCCTGACCTGGAAAACCCAATCCCTTCTGGGGAAGATGAAGATGAGGATCTAGAGAACCACACCTTTGTCCCCCCAGGAAGGATTATGAGTGTGCTCAGAAAGTCTAGGTCTCCTTCTCAGGAGTCTAACCACTCTGGCACCTCAATAGGGAGCTCTGTTTCTTCTCACAGGAGGGAATCCTCTCATGAGAGAAGAAAGAGACTGGTCCAGTATGAGGAAACTCAACTGGAGATCAGGAAGAAGCAATTGGCTTTAGATAGAGAATCCCTAGATCTCCTTAGAGAGAGAAGAAAGTTGGGACTAGAGTCCCATGGTGGCAGCAATATCCCTAGAGATAGGGAAAGGTCTTATGACCATAGAAACCTAAACAAGATTGTCCCTCCCTACCAGAGTGGGGATGACATCCACAAATGGATAACTGCACTGGAGAGGGCCTGTAAAGTTCAGAAGGTCCCCCAGAGGCAGTGGGCAGCAATCTTGTGGCTCTCCTTTGCAGACAAAGGTAGAGACAAGCTCCTCACTGTAAGAGAAGAGGATGCTGACAATTACACAGTCTTGAAGAGTGCTCTGATAGATGGGTTTGGCCTAACCACTGAACAGTATAGGTTGAAGTTCAGAGACACCCAAAAAGCTCAGACTCAAGACTGGGTTGATTTTGTAGATTGTGCTACAAAGGCTCTGGAAGGTTGGATACATGGCAACAAAGTGCATGACTTTTTAGGATTGTACAATTTGATTATGAGGGAGCAGATCCTTAATAATTGTCAAAACCAGCTTTTGCACCAGTATCTGGTGGACTCTGATCTGACCTCTCCCCAAGAATTGGGAAAGAAGGCAGACAAATGGGTCAGAACCAGAGTAAAAACTAGAAATCAGGGTGGTGACCAGAAGAAAGATTCTACTAAGTCCCAAGAGAAAGGTGGGGATAAATCTAAGGATAAGTCCCCTACAGGGCCCCAAAATTCCTCTTCTGGGGGTGGGTCCCAAACTCCTTCCTCTCCTGAAAAGAAACCATATTGCCATGTCTGTAAAAAGCCTGGGCACTGGAAAACTGATCCCAGTTGCCCCAGGATTGGCAATAAAGAAAATGTTCCTCCCACAACTACTACCACCCCTCCTGGTACTACCAGTAGTAATCCTCCAGTTGGGAGTAGTGCACCCAAAAATTTAGGTGCTTTTGCAAGAGGAACAGAGGTGGGCCCTAGTTTAGACAGGGACCCCTCAACAGACTCCTCTGACTCTGATGGTGGTATAGGATTTGCCACCTTTACCATGGGTCCCATAGCATTGGGCAGGTACAGATTGGAGCCAATAATTAATGGTCAGAAAGCTGTGGCATTTAGGGACACAGGGGCTAGTGTCACCATGGTGGCAGAGCAATACGTAACTGAAACGAAGCACATG